>JASPKZ010007972.1:0-238934 GCA_030220185.1 Diploptera punctata | reverse complement strand
CTCTTCTCCCTCTCCTCTCCCTCTCTCTCTCTCTCTCCCTCTCTCTCTCTCTCCCTCTCTCTCTCTCTCTCCCTCTCTCTCTCTCTCTCCTTCTCTCTCTCTCTCTCTCTCTCTCGTTGACAGCTATTGGTGCTGTCCAGTGTGCCTTTTTTTGGGACTTTTGTTTGTCCCTTGACGGCGAATTCGCGTGTGTATTCAGTATTGGGCTTGCTAGCTCGAATTTCGGGGTAGTGATACAATGATTATAATATTAGACAATGAATGAAAATTTGGCTAAATTGATAGTTTATTGATTTTTCTAGTTATTATATGAATTCATTATTAACACATTTAGCGCTAATGTTAAAAGTAGTAATTGCAGCTATTTTTGTAGATCTACGATATGTTGGTAACATTAGTACCGGTAGTTAGTTAATAATAACAGGCACAAATTTCACAAAACTTTTCAAAATAATTCAAATTTACTGACACTACATACACTGTTCTACTAGGCCTTTATATATATATATATATATATATATGTTACTATTATCTGCCCATGATACCCATGATATGTTTTTAAACTGATTTTAATGTTATTAGGTGAGTTACTAGTAATAAAACAATGCACAATTATAAAGACTTTCTTCCACCTTTATATTATGTGGGACTATATGAATTTTTCTTTAAAAAAATGGCCGGGTACATTCTTTAGACCGAAACAAAATCAAGCCATTAAAATATCACCTATAATCAAAAATTATGTACGAAATTATAGGCAAAAGTGGCTTCACAGAATGTCTAAAAGGTCCTTTTAAGATATGAGCATATTTTAAATTTCTTTCTCTGTCTCGTTCCTCTTTATAAAATTATTGTTCTTGGGCATTTGAATTTCCATCAATTTCCTGTTTTTTTTTTTTTTTGTTAAGTGTCCATTCTTATTTAATAATATATTTCAACAGGCGGCGATATATTTAGTTTTATTTATGTTTAATCCAGCCTCAGGTTATGTTTTTTTTTTCGGAATTTATCCAGAGTACAGTGTTTTGCATCACCATCAAGAAATTCGATTTCTCCATTTGTGGCTGTCCTCAACATCCTCATCTGTTAGTACTGTTCCACTACTATTACCCGTTTAAGGAGTAAGCGCAGTTGTTGACGGAGGGCACTGCAGTCGTGTTTATGCAGAAATAGAACACGTAACACTGCTATCTACGAGTGCAAAGGGGAATGGGACGTGGGACGCTGACAGTGTACACTGCCTTATATGACGTCACGTGTAGCAACAAACAGAGCTTCCTGATTCTTCCGCCTGCAGAGATACTTTGAATGAGTAATACTTCTCACGCCATCCATCCAACCTTCTTTAGGTATTCCCTTTCTTCTTTTCCCATGTATTATCCACTCCCAAGATCTTCTTAGGGATTCTATCAGATGCCATCCTCTTAAGATATCCGTATAATCTTAATCGTCTCTCTTCAGTTATTGTCTCTAAACACACCTCTTTCGATTTTCATAATTTTCCTAATTTCAACGTGCAGTGCCTATTATTACTTATGGATCCGAAACATGGACAGTGACATCACAACAATCTGCCAGAATACAAGCTGCTGAAATGAAATTCCTCAGACCAATAGCAGGATATCAAAGAACAGACAAAAAACATAACACAGAAATAAGACAACAACTAAAAGTAGAGGAATTAAACAGAACAATAGTGAAATACAGAACAAACTGGAAAAAACACTTGGTAAGGATGATTGAGAATAGAATACCAAAAGCAGCATACAGCTTTGTTCTGTAAAGGGTGTTTTTATTCCATAATAATGTCTTCAGCATGCCAGCAAGCCGAAATCCGTCAAATTGCAAAATAAAAAGTTCTAACATTGCTCACAAAATGTTACAATAAAATTCTTGAAGGACAAAAAATACATGAAATGAAATTGGGCTAATAATAATAATAATAATAATAATAATAATAATAATAATAGAATGAAAATATTAAGAAAGGTAATATCAGAAGCTATAATTATTAAATCAACGAGAATAATGAAATAAATTACTAAAACATAGGCTTAGAGATTGGTTTCAAGTGAATTAAAGATGACGGAATAGTATGTATCATGACATGTGATAGGCCTACTACTCACATACAATAGCTACAAAATTAGGCGAGTAACAAATCAAAAATTCGCTTTACTACGAGTTCAAGAACATTAGCTATTGTTTAAATCGGAATTCATGGAATTTTACGGTAGTGGAATCATGGGTAGTTCCGGTACACCAGAACACAGTTATGTGTAAGCCAGGAGTGATTCATCGGATGATTAGTCACACACAAAACATCCAAAGAGCATCACAAGCAGACAGCTGGGTGATTATGTTCGGTAGTTACAAATCAATACGCGATTACCATACCACACAACGTCATGTTTATCCTGCAAGTGTATAAGTAAATATATTTGTTCTTAAGATGCTTAACTAAGCCTTATTATTATTAATTATTATTATTATCATCATTGCTATTATTATTATTATCATTGTTATTATTATTATTATTATACTACAATCATCATCAGGGATTATTTGTTAACCTAGAATATTTTTCAGATGAGCAAGTGGCTTTACTCAGGAAGTTGACAATTCATCCTCAGGAAAGTTAACTCTTAGTATGAGGATTATTGAATGTGCATTAATGTTAACAAAACACAATTTTTAGTAATTAATTAAAATTATGAATATAATTTATTAATTTCTGAGGGATATCAAACAAGTGGATAAATTTAAATACCTGGGCATTATGATTACAAAAGAAGGACTGGATCTGCAGATATTCAATTAGGAATTAAACAGGCAAGTATAGTTAGGATCCCTGAATTCAATATGAGGGGATAACAATATATCCAAGGAACACAAAAAATGCATGTGGGAAAAGGATCAGTTGAAATAGTTATGCTACGGTTTATTATACAGCGTGTCGCGCCCGACGTGACGCGAATTCGCGTTTCGCTCGGCGTGATGCTGGTTCCACATGGAGCGCATACGCTACAGCGCATATGTTTATGGAATTGTCGCCAGATGGCACCACATATATGGAAAATCAAAATGACCAACGTTAATAATAAATTTCCAAATGTGTTTACAAAAACTAATGTATACAAACCTGCCCCTGCATAACCTAATAAAATAAATTACTTACATATTATTTAGTAAACTGTAAACTAATCTGATGTACACTAAACTGGCCCATCGGAATCTAACAAAATGAAGTGATTGAATATTTATTTCTTAAAATATGGTTTGGAATTAAATGCAAATGTTGGTAATTCACACATATGTCCTGCCATCTGGTGGATTTAATTTTATGAGCGTTCACGTATGCCAACTTCAATTCTAATAAAGAACTTTGAAAATAAATTGAGAGGAAAAGTCATAATTTGTGTACATTGATAAACATATTAAAATTTTTCATAAAAAAAGTTTCAAGTGTCGTTGCAAAACGATTAAAATAGTTCGAAATATTAGTAAAGACAGAAAAAGTACCTAGAGCAACAGCATCATATGAATGTTGTATGGAAAATCATAGAATAAATTATTCTTTAGTTCTTAAATAAACATATGGTTGATGAATATACCAAATTTTAGAATACTTCAGATTTTCGCCTGAGCAGTTTTATCAGGTTTTGAATTTAATAGAAGACGAAATTTATGCACATCCATAATATCCCCGAGATACAATATTTACAGCTTTTATTTATCTTTTGACCTCTCTTGACTTAGTTCAAGCCACAATAATTTTTTTCTGTACATCTCTGTACTCCTTCATGCTCATATTGTAAAAAACGTGTATAGATCTCGATGATTTGCAACAAAACTGTCTAACTTTCGTCGTTAAAATTGGAAAGTTATAAAACAAGTACTGTATTTCCGACATTTTGTTAACAAATCTTAGTTTGTTTTTAGCAATTACACCAATGAGTATGGGTAATATCTTCTATATTCTTTGTTTGCGCTGGCAAATTGCGTCTTGGATTCAAGAGATTCCAAAACACGACGCGACATGTCAGCGCAAATTTTTTTGCACCAGCAATTTGCGTTGTAGATAAACCACCTCCATTTAAATACATGGGGAGCAATTTTTGCGCTGGCGCGTTGCGTCGTAGATAAACCACAGCATAATATGCTACAACAGTGAAGTTTGGGTTGTGAATGGAAAATATAAAATGTAAAGCTTTTGGATGTTTAAATCGAATAACTGATAAGAAGGTAAGGGATGTCAAGATTTTAAAAGAATACAGAATAAGAAATTAGGAGACGGATGGAAGAGGAAAATGTGATAGGGATAATTCAAAAGGGGGAGTTAAAATGGCTTTTGACACCAATTGAGGATGTAACAACAATGGTAGCCTAACTCACTGACACTATCGAACTCAAAGGTTCATGGCCTTTCTTATAGATTGGTACGATAATTGATTATTTCGATTCATTTGGGAAAGCCTCTTTTTCCCAAACCATACTAAGCAACCATGAATCTTATCCACCAATTTTTCTTCCCATTAATTTTATCAGTTCTGCTGGGATCCCATCTGAACTTAATGTGTTATACATGTTCACTTTTTCTAAAGCCATATCAACCTCTAATGCAATTGGTTCTGTGGCTAATATTTATGTTGTCTGTAAATAATTCTCTTCCACATCCCGTTCGGCATGTGCATTTAATATCTGATTAAAGTAATTTTTACATATATTTAATATACTCCTGGAATCTACAATCATATCCCGATTTACATTTCTAATTATGGTTTATCTAGCCTGAAACACTATTTCTCTCTATCCTAATCCCCTGATATACAACAATGATACAGTCATAACCTGAAAATATTTGTACACCAACAGGAAGAGGTATTCTGGAAAGATAAATGGTAACAAAAGGTTAAATACATTATTAGCCAAAGGGAATTAAAGAAGATGTCCTTGATAAAAAAAAATTGGTAACGGTAAGGCGGTTCCATCTGCAAATTCCCTGAATAAATAAATGGATATATATGCTAGTTAATACCCGGCATGCGCTGCTACGCCTAAACAAAAGGAAATTAATGTGTTTTTAACGTTTAGGTAAATAAGTAAAAGGAAAAATAATTACAAATTCATATCGTAATTATATTTAGATACCTCGTGCTCATAACCCTGCGTTGCCCGGGAATCCACTTAACCCGATCATCTTGGCATAAATGAGCTGAAATACGAAAATTAACGCGTTTTTATGTTTAAGTAAAAGGAAAAATTTATATCGTAATTATTTTTAGATACCCCATGCTGATTACCTGGCGCTGCCCGGGAATCTACTTATCCCGATCTTATTTGCATAAATGAGCTCAAAAACGAAAATTAATGTGTTTTTATGTTTAGTTGAATAGACAAGGCAAACATTTATGTCGTAATTGTTTCCCGTCCTGGTTACTCGACGTTGCCCGGAAATCTACTTATCCCGATCTTCTTGGCATAAATGAGTTCAAAGATGAAAATTAATGTGTTTTTATGTTCAGGTAAAAGGAAAAATTTACATCGTAATTATTTTTAGATACCCTGTGCTGATTACCCGGCGTTGCCCGGGAATATACTGATCCCAATTTGTTTTAATAAATGAGCTGAAAGTCGAAAATTAATGTTTTTATGTTTGGTTAAATAATTGAAAGGAAAAATTTATATCGTAATTATTTCTAGATACCCATGCTGATTAGAAAAAAAAATATCGTAATTATTTTAGGTACCCCGTGCTGATTACCGGCGTTGCCTGGGAATCTACTTATCCCGATCTTCTTGGCATAAATGAACTGAAAGACGAAAATTAATTATAAATTTATATCGTAATTATTTTAAGATACCCCGTGCCCGATTACCCGGCGTTGCCCGGGAATGTACTTATTCCGATCTTTTTGGCATAAATGAGCTGAAAGACAAAATTCGTTATTGTGAGTCCGTAAAAGAATATCCGCCGCGCGCTGCTACGCTTGCCCGGGAATCTACTTATCCCGATATTCTTGGCATCAATGGAAGACAAAAATTGTAATTGTGAATTATACGTAAAAGATAAAGATATGATATCGAGGACTTTTTGTAGAATTTTTTGAGACATTTAATTCTGTGCACATTCATTTTGTGTATTTGTTATGGTTTAGACAGAGTAAGCCATTTAAGAGTCCAAAAAGCTAATTTTTTTCACGTTTTTCACTACGAAGAATGCTTTTTAGAGTGAAGGGGTTGAGTATTAGGCCTACGATTCTCTTATAGCCTATAATCTTACCGGGAAACTCCTGAACATTTTGCAAAAAGCCCCACCACACAGTCGGATGAACGATATGGCAGCGCATAAATTATGAACATTCGTTTACATATATATATATATATATATATATATATATATATATATATATATAATATATATATATATATATACACACACACACACACATAGGTCCTACATATTACCAGAAACTCGTATGTTTTCAGAACATTGATTTGTATAATACATCTTATTCTGATATCCATAGTGCAAAGACATGGAAACAGATTCAAATTATTGCCTTCCGAAAAGCCATCAAAGGCGTTTGCAAAGAGGAAGAACATTCTGTCTTCTTTTCTTTTCTTTTTTTTTTTTACCCTCCTTCCTTTCGATAGGCCTACACATCCCATGGACTTTCAAAACAAAGATCTAGGCTGATCGTCTGTAGGATGGGAATAAATAACTAGGAATCACACACACACACACACACACACACACACACACACACACACACACACACACACACACACACACACACACACACTACACATATACTGAATGACAGTTACTCATGAACCTATAGTTAGCTTGCTGGCAGGTCCAACATAAAACAAACGTAATATTAAAATTAATATTGCCAGGCAAGCAATTCGCAAGCAATTGTTAATACAACCATCCAACACACAAAGCTGGAGATCTAGGGTTCAAAATCCGGTTCAGGAGGAAGATTTCCTATTTATTTGTACATGTGGATGGCTTTGCTTGATAATATTAATTTCAATACTCTATTATATTAGCTGATGTACCACGGGATAAAAAAAAAAAAAATGTCATGTCTTCATGGTAGAAGTAACCCTGCTGAATTTTGAATAGAGTTCTCTACTATGGGTACATATTAAAGGAGAGAAAAGCGTATCTGCTCCTGGGAATGCCTGGATAGCACAAATGGTAGTGTGTCAGCGCCCAAAGGTGGAGAGTTCAAATTCCGGTTCAGGCAATTTTGTTCTCTTTACTGCATTAAGATTAAAATAAATGACACGCACACCCAGACCCAAAATTATGATTTGAAATATATTACCCAGTCAGTAATTCAACTTGTTTAGCCATAGTGTAAAGCAGCCAGTTTCCAACAATTTTACAAATTGTAAAAAAAAAAATCTTAACTGGACACAAATGTAAAGTTTATATCAAGAAACAGACTCGTGGAATTCATGTAGCTGGCCAAGCACGTAAAGTAGTAAATCTCTGAGTGCATTTCAACAGAGAGCTTCATTTCGCTCGGATGCTTAAAAAGTGTCTTTTGAACTTAATTGAGCACAGAGAGAGAGAGAGAACTGGTGGAGTAAATCGACACAGTACAATATGTATGAACATACATTGTGCTGGAATGGAAACCGATAATGTCACTTTACTCGTACTACAGGTACTGCATGTCATTTTGCAATGATAATTTTGTAGTTTAAAATCGCTTTACATACGGCAGATAGTGAAAACGTATAAGCCATTGTCACTTAATGTAGTAAACAATATTACACAAGTAAGTCCAAAAGAAACCCACACGCAACAATTGAGTAAACTAATAAATTCTCAACAAGTAGAATTTATGGTCCGATTTTGCTAAGATTATGGAGTACCTTTCTTTCGTTAATTAAATCGTATGAACAAACATAAAAAGCTTCGATTTCTGTGCCTTATAGTTAAAAACGGCAGATATTTTTTTGGACACGGCCTTGGTACGTCACAACGCTTCTCTGAGAGAAATTTCAAGGTAGGTTTCGACATGCAGTGGTTGACAGTTCCCTTCTTAGAGATGAAAACTCTGATCTCGAATAACGTTTCTGACCAAAAATATATTTAATATCGTTAACTAACTTTATTTCTTTTGTAAATTTCATAATTTTTCCATCCGTTTTGTTGTTAATGACAGTGATATTATGTGGTATTACACATTTTTAAAAGCCTAAGCCCTAAAATATTAACTTCAGAACTTATTTTACAGTTTAAACTCTATTTTAGCTGAATTTATCTACTCTTTCACGGCTTAAAAATCCCAGGTTTATTCAACGCCTATAAAACAAATGCCAGGAATCTTTATGGTCCAAATAGTCCCCTATATCCACGTAGCCATTGTAATCATCCGCATCACATTCACTTTGTTCGATATGAGCGAATGGTGTGTCTTAATGTTCGTGTTGTCTCGACATTGACATGATCACGCATCCAGGGTATGTACGTAACCTAAGAGTTAAAAAACACACTCACGACAGTTCGTTTCCCGGTAAGGCCCGAGAGGCATATGGTACAAACACGTACGCTTGCCCTCCCCATTAAAAAAAAATAATAGTCGAATGAAGTACTGTTGAAAACAACGTCTGTTCGCTCCGTTCGCAAGATAACATGTGGATGTGCAGCTATTGTCATTTGTTCTTTCCATAGACAATTCATCGTACCATAAGGATTATAAAAACCTGCAACTTCGACGTCTCAAGTTCGATACAACGCGTAATCACCTTTTTTTTTTATTTGTAAGGTCCCCAATTTAAATGATAATAGTGAATAACTTATGGTTTAATTTTGACCCAAGATGGTACTTGGAAGTTTAAAAAAACAAAATATAAAACAAAGAAAACAAAAAGTGACCCTACAAATAGAACAGTCAATTCGCCCAGTTGTTTCCAAACTAATAATATTTAAGTATAATTGTTATTTTATAAGTGATTAAAATTTAAAAATATTATGAATTTAAAATTCGTTATTAATTTAAGTATGTTAAAATTTTACTTCAAATTGTTTAACTTTTTTTACTTTAAAATCTTACCGGCGTTATGCATCAACCGGTCATGTGCCATTATCTAAGTTTCGAGAAAAATGCGTTTAAAGTTTAAGTCAATCTTCACTATTTATTGTAGCGCCAAACTAACAATACTGGATATTGCAAGTTATTTTCGTTGTTTCACAGTTATGCATCAACAATCTAAGAGCGTGAACATTTGACGCTTAGCTGCATAATGTAAAACATAGAATATTAATAGGACTAATGACATTTATATGTTTCTAATAATAAGGCTATATTTAAAGATTTGGCGCTAAAAATGAGCCAGTGCAACTGATGACATCAAAATATAATTTTTTAAATGGCGCTTAGCCAATTGATGCATAATCTTGTCCAATTAATAATATATACATGTCAGGAAGACGTCACTCACTACACATACAGCATTTCAGGATAACGAACGGTGTATTGCGGTGGCTTATCCAAAGCAACTGACTTAAAAAAAACCTAAACCGTGGGTTTCAAACCATTATATGTTTATTAGCTTTTTAAATAAACATATTAACACATGTTAACGAAATTATTAAATAATTTGGTATGGGCATATAATAATCAATAAAATAAGTTAAAATATGCCTGTATTAATTTTATGTTCAGCACCATATATTCTACACTTTTACTTCTAGTTTTTCATGTTACAAAGAGAATACCTATATAAACTATATCGAGAATTCAATTACGCACTCTGACGAACCTTCGCTTACAGAGGTCGGTCATGCGCAGTCTCGGAAATCTAATATTTAGATTGGCGGATGATTTATTCCTTTTTTGTGTAAGTTTACCCACAAAAGCAGACGTTACACTAAGACAAAGAAAAGAGAGTTAAACTAGGACAAAGAAAAGAGAATTACAAAAAAAATATTATTTATATTTGCAGAATGGAATGGGCATTATCTAAGTGACCAGATCCAAGATATTTTCTTGGAAACAATTTTAGAAACATCTGGATTCAAAATTATTTAAATATTCCTTATTTGTTTACTTAGTTACAACTTATATCTAATGGAGCTCTGAATATAATACAAATTGTTAGTACTCACTTTATCTTGATCAAGGAGTGATGTTTCAACCTGCAAAACAAAACAAAATAATACAATATTATATTTTCTTTCTTATGACAAAAATAAATTTAAATTAATTAGCGTTCAATAAAAACAAATTAAGCTAAAATTAATTAACACATACTAGTTTTTTTCTATGATAAATTAATACAAAATCCGTGACTCATGAGATCTAAAGACTCAAGGTTATTGGCTGGATGCTATCTCTCGGTAGCAAAGGGAAATAAGTTTTTGGTGTGACGCAATACCTTACACTAATTCCAGTTTTCTTAACTGGATACCGAAACTCAATTATTTACAAGCGGCTGAATTAAAATCTGTCCATGTCCTCCACTCAAAGAAATCTATAGCAGCTAACTGATCTAATCGCCGTTCAAATATTTCAACATCAACTGAGGCTAAAATCACTACTTAGATATTTTATCAGAAATGGCTTCGTGGCGCAAGTGGTTAAACATGTTACTACGACGAATATTCAGTCCCATAAAGGATACAACGAGGAATTCCATAATTGATAGATAGGTCTATAATTGTAATTGTCGGGGTATCTATATTAAGATTAGGAGAATGTAATTAGGAGGTCATTATCTCAAATGGGTGACAGTAGAAAAAAATGTCATAATATTTATTGTAAAATCCTTGGGGAATACCAAATACGATTATATTGTATTTATAAGAACTAGATGTGGGTATTAGGATCACATTTAGATGGACTTTGGTAAACTAGATAGTTGGCTCAAGATAGGGATCAAGACAGGTTCTTGCTGGGCTGAATGCAACATTGAATATGCGATTTCCATGAGCCACAGAACCAGTTATGATATTTAAATATTTCATAATGTCTCGTTATTTTTTATATGCTAGATTAAATGTAATGCTTGATCTACTATCTGAACAGAATTGAGAGCATTCCGTTCATTAAAATTCATATTGATGGATAAATCATTGAACCGGAAACTGAGGTATGAAAGCCCAATACTCCTGTATCTTCCCAACACTTCTGTACGAATGCCAAACTTCAAGTCTGAGCTAAGCCCAAATGAAGAGCATTAGAATTTGCCAACGAAAAATGGAACGGAAGATACTAGGGAGTATCCCTCAAAGACAAAATATATCACCAACGAGGATAGCCTATTAGGATTAACATATGGTAGCTCAACGTGAAACCATTCTGAAATGGAATGGGGGGGGGGATGTTGCAAGGCTTCCAGGTAGCAGATGGGGTTATATCTGCATCATGTGGGACCATACATTGGCAGAAGAGAAAGACCGAGAACGAAATGGACCGAGTCCCGTCAGGATAATTCCGGAATGCACTAGTCCAGGGTAGTAGGGAACCCAGAACCTGCAAACAGAGTTGGCGTAGGAAGATAACATGAATATCTAGTGTGAAAACTTCAGTGATAGTGTAATACTAGTGCTGCAAAAATGTGTGACGAGAGGCGTTACAGACCGAGCAAACGCATTGGGCCAATAGCTCATCATATGAGAATCCAAACGAGCTGCCCTCTAGAGCGGACGGCCCTTAATGGGACGTATGTGGCTACATGCATTCATTCAATAGTGCGAACTTCGCTTATATTAATGTATACTATTGAGTGGACTCTTGGTCGCAGTTCACAAGAGTGCGAATTGTATTATAATGTATATGACACTACACTGCAATGTTCTCCTATTATTTTTGAATGAAATATACCATTTTAAAGACGTTACGACAGCGTAACATTTAGCTCAGTGCTAGAGTGCATGCTTTGTATATGTGAGATGTAGGGTTCGATCCGAGGCTTAATTTTTGTTTGTCTTTCCTATTTTCATTTGTTTAACTTTTTAAAGATATAACACTGTTGGTTATGTGGAATTGTTTACTGTCCTACACTCTGAGAGCTATTATGATATTGGACTTGGCCAATATAAAATAAATATCATATTTGGAAGTGGAACAAAAAAAAACAGATGAAAATAAATTAATAAAATAAAGATAAAAAACACTGTGGAACTAATAGCTCGTCTACATACCGCCTGAATCTGTCACAACACGCATTTGCCACAGTATGGAGTCCACGAGATTCTGCAAAAGTTCTTGATCAAATAGCATCTCTTCCCATGCATCGACAACTCTATTCCACAACTCAATCCTAGCTGCAGTATGCTCCTGCCCATTTGGAGCGTAAAGTTGCTTACGCTCTCATCCATAAGTATTTTGTCACTATCAACTGACATTGGAGGGTGATCCAAGAAATGAATATCACGCCTCCCCCAGAAACCATAATTAAACCCGATGAACATGGTGAACCAGATAGTTATCCTGTTGGAACACAAACATTCCTTCAGGATAACGCTCCCGAGCGGAAGGAACTAATAAGTTCTTCCCTCCTGGAGATAGGCTGCCGTGTTGAACCTACGTGAATACGTTCTAGAACTCCTGCCCAATCGAACAACATCCACCCCAACAATACGAGATTATGCAACTCGACCTCGCAACCGGATACGTGTGCCTATAACGAGATCATATCGGTAGCCATTCATGTAAAATCAGTAGGCCTACATGATTTTACGGATTTTAATATTTTATGGAGAGGACCGTCCTTCGTACTCGAGACGGTTACTTCGTCGGAGAAAATTACACTGCTTCAATCGAGTAGAAGCGATGATCCATACGACGACTATTGATGAGTCTCCTTGCTGCGAAGCCCGAAAAGTTGGATGTGATTTTTAGGCCTCAGTGGAAGTTAAAAATAGGTGACTCCTGACTTCCCAAAGTTAGCTTGATTTCTCTCTCCTGGAAGAAAATCGTAACCCTCCAATTACACGATTTCTTACTTCTCCGATTGGTCCACCTTCTTGCCGTATACGCTGAAAGTCTTCCCGCTGCGGCAGCGTAAAGGCCGGCGCGAATGAGTCTTCTGAATTGCAAACGTAGATCTTACCTGTCCGCCGTTTTCAGGGAATGTGATGAAAATAGACAGTAATGGGGAAAAGGTCTAAATTATGTGTATTTATGAACATTCTGAGAGATGACGCCACATTATTATCGAGTATGTGTCTGTAAAACGATTTACGAAAACAGAATATGGAACATTATTCTCATGTTTTATTATGAAATCATAAACTGAACATAAACATTTAACACATGTTAAATTGCTTAACATGTCATAGGCCTACCAAATTACATATATGGATGGCATTATAAGTCATAGTTCTACATTTTTGCTACAGGTGGCAAACCGACCATTGGCTGCTAGTGAACGTTTGTTGTTTCAAGCGTACTGTTTTATATTCACTTCATTATGATAAATATATTGTATAGATGAATAGTATTTTGTAGAATGAAATCTTATAATTTTTTTTAATCTATGTTGAGAGATCTCTCTATTAAAAAGTATTGCACGGGATTTGAACTGCAGACCAGTTAGTTGAGTATCTATCATGGTTCTTGCGTTAACCATCTACACTATCGTAACATCGATAATCCAGCCTGTATGTCTTACCTTCTCATTTATATACAAATTACGCGCAATATGTTAATATTGCTTCGTGTATCTCTGTTCAATGCAAACAAATATTACATACTCAGCATTGTTAATATCCGGTCTGATGTGTAAATATTTCAAACTACTGAACCAAATAAGCGAGTTTAATCTAATTAAATAGTGAGTAGTCGTGTGAACAAAGCTTCGTATGCGCAGTGGGGAAGACGTAGTATACCCATTTTCTTTTCAATAAAACAAACATGGTGCCCCTCAGCTTATTTTAAATTTCTGTTTTCGGGTAAACCCACATTTCTAATGATTATATTTCGCTGGTTAATTTTTGGAAAATACTTTCTCATTTTATTTCAATAGCATATATCGAATTTTGTTGCGAAAAACAGAAAATTACGAATTCGACCATATTATTTTAATTTATTGGTATACGCCGAGTTTTGTGAAAAAAAAAGATAAATTTCTTCCAATAGAATGTGGACACACACAAAATATATATTCTCGTCATTATCTTTTTCGTCACTATGATCGATGAAGTTCTGTGTTTTCTTTTTCTTGAGAACAACCACAATAGCTTCATTCTTTTGGAATTCTCTAGAAGAAACTGTAATGGAATAAATCAATGTTACAAGTTTCTTTGCCCATGTATAAGATTTCAATACAGAACGAATTGGCTCAGTGGTAGCGTTTGACACTTTAATTCGGAAAGTCCGGCAAAAAAAAATCCCGATTCCGACCAACCCGAGTGAGGTCTTTCCTGATTTTCCTCAAATTTCAAGGGAAATGCTGGGTTGGAATTTCATTACCAACGCTATGGAAACAAATATGTGTACAATGACTAAAAAGACAGTCTTCGTAACCGTGTCTGAAAGTTTGCCAAAGCATGTTCACTTGCTTGGCAGTTGTCCTGTAACCGCTCGTGTAGACCAGTGTGAAGTGGATATCTTAACAAGTAAATTAATGTGGCATGTCGACTAGTAAGGCAAAATTCTCGGGCATGGACATTTCTTAGGTCACAATAATACTGACTTATTAACTACTTTCTAGATTATAACCTACAAGCTTAAGGTGGCACTTGTGGTTGTAGGAGGTTGAGGCTTCCATCTTTCTAGATATTCAACACGAGATACCAGTCGGGTTGTCAATCCTGCGTGTTTCCACCATTATTCATATTCCTACTACTTATTTCCATTAGAGAATGAATCAAACCCAAGCCCATGGTGCGGCCAGAGGTTTGGACCACACATACGGAAAAATGCACGATCTAGCTGGACAAAATTAGTTTTTGAATTTACTACGAAATGTGAAAAAGGTAGTGAAACATATATGAATCAAAGTTTTAAACTATGCTTATTTTGATTATGCTGTCAATGGTAACCTCGCTACAGCCATCGAAAGTAATCGCTCAGAACGCCATGTACGCAGAGTCCTTGAAAGATAAAATTTACCACTGGTTATTTCCTCGCAGTATTCGTGTTACTTCGTCATGTGAGTGACTTTTTCGCATGGATTCTCTTTCATAATATACTATTTTTTTTAATTGTATTAATTGTTTATTGATTTGTGAGGCATTTTATAAAGTATTGCAATTATATAAAATTACAATCAAAGAATAAGATTTGACAAGAGTTACAAAAAAGTCTATCCTGGTCCATCTTTTCTTTCTATGTTAGGATGTTTTCTACACTCATTTAGATTATTATACAAAAAAAAATTAGATATCACTATTAATCACTTTCTTAAATAGAGTAATTTCTTTACAGATAGTAGTGTTGCACTCATACTAGTAACTCGGAGGACAGTGTGAAAAATCACAAAATATGAATAATTTTTACTACTTAAAGACAACCAATTTTTAAATGATCCACTACCAAGTGTTCTCAAGAGAGTTCTATTATATTTTAGAGAACTTTACAGTAAATAAGGGCCGTTCTCAGATAGAAAAATGTTTGAAACGTAAGGTGAGTGCGTTTACATCAATCCTAATTTCGAAGTAGAAGGCAAGTAGGCAAATAAATGAAAAATTTACAAAGAAAAACTATCAGTGGTTACACACAGATATAAATCCACATATATTAATTGACAGCATTAAGTGAAAAAACAGGAAGACCAAGAAAAGTTTTAGTGAAAGTACGGAGAAAACGAAGACAAGGGCTGTATCTCCACCACTGTCATACATATATCCAGATAAAATTACTTACGCTACTCAGAAGTGTCTAAGGAAGAGTGGAAAAAGGACATCTGCTGAAATAGTGAATCTCTCCACAAATATATCACGAAGAATAAAAAAGATGAAGAAGGCAATGGAGCCGTGCTCTATCCAGACTTTAAATCCCTATACTTCAGAAGGAGCTATAGCACTTATTGTCTATTTAGGATTAGGAAAATATGATTATAGTCATATTCTGGCTGCAGCAAAGGCATGAGATGCCAACATACACCCACCATATAATATAATTTCACAAGTAAAACAAGTGTTATCCTGATAACAGAGAGCGGAGCTGAGGTTCCTCTAAAATATCTTTTAGACCATATAGTGCAACTAGTAGTGTTTGTACAAGATGAGGTATTAGAAAGTATTCCAGGTGACTTAAGTGACATAAATATTATTTATAAATGGGTAAAAGTTCTAGTTTCGTGAAAATATGTCCAATAGGAGAGAAAATATACATTTTATGAAATTTCACCCTCCTGTAAGTAACAAAAGTAATGAGAGTTTCTATACATGCAGAAAATGCACAAATGTTTAAAGTTTCGTGAAAATATGTGTAATGGGAAAGCAATTATACATTTTATAAAATTTCACCCTCCAGTAAGGGGTGATTTTTAATCATACAAAAGTAATGAGTTTCTATACATGCAGAAAATGCATAGGTTAATAAATGTGTGAAGTTTCGTGAAAATATGTGTAATTGGAAAGCAATTATAAATTTTATAATAAATTTTATAAAATTTAACCCTCCTGTAAGGGGTGATTTTTTAATCATACAAAAGTAATGAGAGTTTCTATACATGCAGCAAATGCGGTGGTTAACAAATGTTGAATTTCGTGAAAATATGTCTAATAGGAGAGCAATTGTAAATTTTATACAATATCACCCTCCTGTAAGGGGTGGTTTATTCGAACAAAAGTACTGAGAGTTTCTATACGCACAAAATGCAATGATTAACAAATGTGTGAAGTTACGTGAAATTATGTCTAACAGGGGAGCAATTGTGTATTTTATAAAACTTCACCCTCCGGTAAGGGGTGATTTCTTAATCAAACAAATGTAATGAGAGTTTCTATACATGCAGAAAATGCATTGGTTATACAAAAGTGTGAAGTTTCGTGAAGTTATGTCTAATAGGAGAGCAATTGTAAATTTTATAAAATTTCACCCTCTTGTAAGGGGTGGTTTTTTCAAACAAAGGTAATGAGAGTTTTATATACATGCACAGAAAATGCAATGGTTAATAAAATTGTGAAGTTTCGTGAAAATAGTTCTAATAGGAGAGAAATTGTATATTTTATAACATTTCACCCTCCTATAAGGGATGGGTTTTTTCAAACAGAAGTAATGTGAGTTTCTATACGTATATAAAATGCAATGGTTAACAAATGTGTGAAGTTTCTTGAAAATATGTTTAATAGGAGCGATGCCATTAATTTTGTCCAGCTTAGATCATGCATTTTTCAGTATTTGCGCCGGTTTAAAAATCCTGACCCCTCCGAGAAGAAACTGTCAACCGTTCGGTTTGTAAAGGATTGCTTTAACCAATTATCACTCTTGCAGTATTAGGTCTGGGCTTTCAAACTGCAACATGTGCTATTTACGTTAAACCATACGTATCACTCATCAGTGTCACAAAAAAATAAGCTTATCAAAAAGATAAGATTGCAATGTAAATATTATTTGTGATTCAATTGTTTGTACGTGGAATTAAGGAAAAGACGTCACAAGTCTTACGCCTTACACTATGTTGTAATCTTAACTTTTAGTAGATATAACTCATTTACATGGCCATCCATCATCACATAAGCCCCAGCCGGTCCCGGTGGACTGGTTACCATGCTCACTTGCAGTTACAAAGTTCCAAGATACAAGCCCGGAAGGGAAATAATACCATGGGTCCCATGTCGTAGATTTACAAGTAAAATAACCTCAAATTAGAGAAAAAAAAACTGCATCTCAGCAAAATGTTTAATTTCCTTTTGAAGTCCAGGTTTGAATTAGGAAGCTTAGCTGTTAAAGCTATCATTAAATAAAATAATAAAATAAAATGATAAACATAAGTTTCACATATTAGTATTGAGACGAATATTATACGGCCCTAATAGTGATTAATGAATATAAGAAATGAATAAAGAAATAGAATATAGTTAAAAAAATAAATTAAGTTTCATGTTGGTAAATAGTTCTCACAAGAAGCGGTTGAAACCCTAAGTAAAAGAGGTCATAAACATGTAACTCCTCAAATTAGACCTGAAATGTTTAAGCTGGGTCTAGCTTCAAAACTCACGTTTGGGAGAAATGTCAAACTCCAAATTTACAATCGCGTTAAGCCCAAGCTGGCAAACACGGTCCCTAGCCGTGAGAATAAAATCAAAAGGTAGGTGGTGGTTTAAATAAAATAGTTACGCCCTTGGAGGACATGTGATTAAATATTCTAACCAATCAAAATCAGAGTTAGGGTATAGACCATATATGGGAATAATTGGTCCTGACTTCGATACGGAACTCATGAGGACAAAATGTAATACACTTACACTGACACTTATACTCGACACTTAGAAGGAAGAAGATCTTGAATGTATAGTAAAAAAATATCTTGTAGCAACGATTATGGACTTAGGGAAAATCTCCCGAACTCATAAGTCATTTGCTAGTCCTCATTAGCGAAATATCGAAGGCCAGGGACAGAAAAGTTTTATTTTTACTGTGTAACGTTCATTTAAATTGGCAGAGATTAATTAAATAAAATAATTCAAACAATTAGTGATTGTCTGTTCCCACGCAATTCTCCTTCCGAACCCTATATAGATAGGAGTCTCAGCGCTCACCCTGAAACAGGACCGACTAGCTACCGAGGAAGGGCGAGTAACAATATATACAATAAAATTAAAGTGAAACCCCAGTGACATTTAAAAGCACCTCCAAAATACTGCCCCAAAGATGGAACAACTGACCTGATGATTTCGGTACAGCCAAACATCCGCTCAGTATTCCAAGTTGAAAATGTGGATATGCAAAGTAGATGCATGGAAAAGATACGAACAAAGTATGAAAAGAAAAACAAGGAAAAGGTAGTACGTAAAGAAAATATGCGTAAGTCATACCGCGTAATAAAGAAGCGCCAAATAAATAGGAGGAAATGGTCGAAAAACAGTCAATACGTTAGATTCAAAAGTAACATAATGAAGTACTGTACTAAATTAGTGCATGATGAGAGAAAATGTTATCTAGAATAATATCGTGCTGAAGTATTTGATCCGGGCGCGAAATTATCGCAAAATGGTAGAATGCAAAATTCATACTATCCTGTTAGAATGGATGTAATATCAGTTAGACATTAACATGCATCTGCATTGTATGCACAACAATTAAATAAATGTGTAATTAAAAAGTAAGAATATATTAGTATGATAAATGCAAGAAGTGTTGGTCATGCATATATCAGATTAGCATTAGGAAAATTTAATGAGAAATAGTTTAAAAGGGTTTATATTGGTACTCACTAGAAAACATAATGAGACTAGATAAATGTTGACCAAAACAGGGGAAGAAAATTTAAATTTACAGAGGGAGCGAGAGGCACCACCCCGATTTATAAGAAAAAAAAAAGAATAAAAATAATTAGCATGTATATTTACCTTAATCTAAAGCGTGAACAAGAACAGAGACGATGATAATAATAAGTAAATTGTGAAAATTATAAAGAAACGAACAGCTGATCATAGCGGGAATATGTAAGAAAACGTTGAACCCAGTCTAGAATAGAGATAAAAATCAGTTCACTAAACTTAAAATGTTTGTAAAAGATGAAAGAGTGCGAGTGAGACGGAAATAGGCACTCCCTTCACAAGTACAAAATTCATTTGTCGAAAACAAGTTACTTACCCAAATAGGATGTGAAACGAAGGAAATGAATGTTTAAACCAAACTTTTAAACATAATTGAAAAAAAATTTAAACATAATTGATAAAAAAATATATATATACAAATTAAACATGTGCTATTATAACTTCATAGTTAATGTTCTTAAAAATCTAATATTATTCTTGAGGAATAAAATGGAAGCGTTATGAGCATACGAAAATTTAAGAAAGAGGTTAAGGCATCGTCCTTTTAACAGTTTATGATTGGTGACAGATAAAAAAATATAGCGTAGACAAAGTGAAAGAATTAATTAATACAGGATCAAAGCCCGAAGGAGGCGTTTATATTATGTCCTTTTAAATGATAAACGTTCGCTCATATGGTAGCGAGAATTGTTATGGGTAGATAGAGCGACATGATTTTGATTCGTCCGGTGTTGTCGAGTTGTTTACTAATGAAATATAAATTGTCGTCAAAAACGAAATTGACGAATATGAGCTACGATGATATAAAATTCTGTATACAGCGACGGTTCTGCGCGTATGAAATGTGATATTATGTTACCGACAAGTAAATAAATAAGGATAATTTCCACCTTAATCGATTGAATAAAAATAATATGCGAATGATGAATAAAGGAGTTCTATAAAGAATAAATAGATTTTCAAGGTATTGTGAAGATCAGTCAGTGAACATGCTGAGAATAAACTTTCAATGACCACAGCTAAGGGAGCGCCTATTTAAAAAAAAAAAAAGATAGATTTACAAATGAATTATTATGATGAATCGTGAAATGTTCTGAAAACTGAGATCGCGATATAAACATATATGATTCTTATTAAATACCGATATACTTATTTATAAAGGATAATCATCGGAAATTACATAGGAAACTAATTAGTAAAGTTACCATTTGATTAAAAGAGGGCAAATATGTTTACGGCAACATTAAGATCTATGCCTCATTAAATAAATAAATGACCCAAATAGAATAAATTAGTAGCTAATTAGAATAAAAAAAAATGTTAGTTTATAATAAGTGAGTTCCAGTGCATATGTAAAGTGTGAACCATGGAAAGTGCGAACGATATAGAGGGATGATAAAAAAAATGTGCATGACATTGCAAAAATAAACTGAGTGATATATGGAAAACGTATTATGCGAAATTACCTAGCGTGTGAGTAAAAAGTGACGTAATTAAAACAGAAACAAACGTATAATAAAGTGAAAAAAAAACGAGAAGATGTATGGGATATGATAAAGTACCCATAGGGTTAAAATAAGAAAAACATTTGTTGATTATAAAAAAAATAAGTAAGGTGAATCACCGATCGCAAATTGAGTTTTAATGTACATGTTTTTGTTGTTGTTCTAGTGGTAATATGCAGAAAACTGTAAGTAAACCACGGTGATATATGTTCAATAATATAATCTATTTGGTGTTTGTAAAAACATTTCCATATATGGTACTTGTAGGAAAAGTAATAGTTAATACATTTTGGTTTGATATAATTAACATATTTAATTACTTCTCTTCTAAGGGGAGCTGTGTTAAAAAAAAAATAAAAAAAAGATATTTTTAACTTTACGTTAGTATTTTTTTTTTGTTTTAACAAGAGGCATTGTGAGACGAATATGATACGGCCCTAATAGTGATTAATGAATATAAGAAATGAATAAATAATGAAGAAATAGAATATAGTTAAAAATAAATTAAGTTTCATGTTGGTAAATAGTTCTCACAAGAAGCGGTTGAAACCCTAAGTAAAAGAGGTCATAAACATGTAACTCCTCAAATTAGACCTGAAATGTTTAAGCTGGGTCTAGCTTCAAAACTCACGTTTGGGAGAAATGTCAAACTCCAAATTTACAATCGCGTTAAGCCCAAGCTGGCAAACACGGTCCCTAGCCGTGAGAATAAAATCAAAAGGTAGGTGGTGGTTTAAATAAAATAGTTACGCCCTTGGAGGACATGTGATTAAATATTCTAACCAATCAAAATCAGAGTTAGGGTATAGACCATATATGGGAATAATTGGTCCTGACTTCGATACGGAACTCATGAGGACAAAATGTAATACACTTACATTGACACTTATACTCGACACTTAGAAGGAAGAAGATCTTGAATGTATAGTAAAAAAATATCTTGTAGCAACGATTATGGACTTAGGGAAAATCTCCCGAACTCATAAGTCATTTGCTAGTCCTCATTAGCGAAATATCGAAGGCCAGGGACAGAAAAGTTTTATTTTTACTGTGTAACGTTCATTTAAATTGGCAGAGATTAATTAAATAAAATAATTCAAACAATTAGTGATTGTCTGTTCCCACGCAATTCTCCTTCCGAACCCTATATAGATAGGAGTCTCAGCGCTCACCCTGAAACAGGAACCGACTAGCTACCGAGGAAGGGCAAGTAAATTCACAATGAAATCAAAGTGAAACCCAAGTGACATTTAACAAACACTCCAAAATAAACGTACCGCCCCAGTATGTACACAGTATAGTGTGAGTAAGGGAGCCACAGCCAAAACATGACCAGTCCATTTTTCGTAGGCATGTTCAAAAGTGAAATTCTGTCCTTGAGATCTTTGTCTTTTAGCAAATCTCTGCCAATGATTTGCTAAGCAGTAATTTGATTAGATTAGATTTTTTTATATATTCAGAATAACTTTTTGTATACAGTATTGATACCAGAATGAGTTAAGTGGTCATGGTAGGATGCAGTTCAGTTACATAATGTAATACATACAGAAAATAAACATTATAAAGATACAATTAATAGTAGAAGGAAAACAGATAAGCTAATATAAACATAGGAGGAAGTTTCACAACAGAAAAAAAACACCATAAAACAGGAAAATTAATTAATACAAAGGAGAATTACAAAACAATGTAAGATAGATTATTATCAAACTGAGAAAGACATTGAACATATGGGATATTTTATTGTATAAAAACAATGTAAGATAGATTATTATCAAACTGAGAAAGAAATTGAACATATGGGATATTTTATTGTATAAAATCAATTTGCTGATTTATTTTATTACTTTGCATATGTATCTCTTGTTGTAGGCCTACTGCTGATATCCATTCGACACCCTGTACTGGTACATGAGCAGGTGTCCATTGAATATAATATCTCTGTGCTATATTTTTATTATTTTCATTGGGTTCCTTGTTTCTCTTCTTTTTTTTTTGCTACTGTATTAACCAATGAGGGGAAATTTTGAAGAAGTGGCTGAATTCAAATACCTATGAACAATGATTAAAAACAGGAAAGATATGGAGAAGGAAATTAAACATAGGCTCAATTATGGAGACGCATGACATTACACATTACTGGTGCTGGTATCATTCCAACTTCTCTATAAAAAAACTAATTAAAATATAAACAAAACTTATTATTTCCAGTTACATTACATGGATCCACGATGCTGGGTGGACACTGATCCAATACTCGCCGAAATTACATGAGAAAATGTCTTGCCCAAGGAGATTCTATATAGTGTCTCGTAGCTGCGCCAAGGCAACATGCCTTTAGCACTCGGCTACAACTCGGGACATGAAGCATTTTTACTTGCAGTAAATATATAACATATGGCCTACTGTTTAAATTCCGTCTCGAAAGAACCCATTCTCATGATTAAAATCCCATCGATCTCGGGTTTGAACTCACGAACCATTAAGTTCTATGAAACTTTGAGTATTGTTATGAAAAAGGAAATAAAATTAAAATTATAAGTCTATCTATGCTAATAACATATTTAGAATCAATAACACATCTGTGTTTTCATGTAGAAGTACGTTTAAAAGTTTAATTTAATTCCCTGCCTTGGGATATTATGAAACCTAATTAACTATAATAAGCTTAGAGCTTGTTTTGATTATGATTTAGAATTATCCTCAAATTGGATTAATTTATGCTTTTGCAATTATCTAGTCTGTACAGAGGAGGTAAAATAACGACTGTCCCGGGCGGCACAATGTCATATAGGATCTGGGAAATAGGTATCATCATCATCATAGTACATTCACGAATTTAGGCCATTTGTTGACCTGTTTCGGCCTTAAGAGAAACACCATCCAAAAGTCTTTTGAGTGGACGTCATGGTCTTCTGCCTGCAGGTTGATAACTTAACATTGTTTGGGTATCCTGTGATCTTCCATTCGATGAACATGGGAAAGAGGTAAATGTAAGTTAATAGTACATATATCAATAAAGAGCGTTTCTCTCACAACCAAAGGCCTATATCTTAATCACTACAAATATTTAATTACAGATTATGACAGAAGAATTAGTTGGATAAATAAACAGCAACTAATAAGTTAATAAAGAATACGATTTTTAATTATTTGTTTTTTTATTTATTTATTTAATACAGGGTACTTGAAACACAGATCATTCACCCAAATGACAGACCTTATTAACATATTTCACAATACATACAATAGAAACTATCAGAAATACAATAATAATGTAAATAAAATAATCTTAACAAGTTTATTAGGATAGTTGCAGTGAGATCATTTTTCCTCTTGCCTCCCAGTAGCGTTGATGGAGTGTAACAGTTGTTAATGCAGGTGAGTGGAGTAGGTGAGCAGAATCCAAATTGGCACCAGTCATACACAACATTCAATTGTCACAATTGTTTGAGGTTATAGCACTATAATATATTTATAGAAATATAATATTGTCACGGATGGCACTGAGTTTTCCTTTAACATATTTGGACTTAAATAAGTACACAGTCGCTATGTAAAATTGTTCTTTTCGCTATATTTTCTTTTCACAATTATCAATAAATGTTCAATCACAATTTTATCTTACAACTATCCTTATTTTAAAGTTTATCAGATAATCACTTATCACACAATTACAGACACAGTCCTTCCTCACAGTTTCTCTCACACTTAACCTCTCGTCATCCAATACTATACTATCGCAACACGGACTGGCCGGCCTTCTCCCCCGCTCTTTTATATAAGCGGGAGGAAAGGTCTAGTAACAGATTCGAGCAACTTCGAAGCCCAGAAACATCTGGCTTCCGATCTTTCTCCAAGGGGAAGGGAGAGGCCGGTAGAAACGTCTGGCAACACATTCCAGACAATTCAAGCGGCTGTGCGGGTCACTAGGTGCGATTCGCCCGCGCAATTCAAACGCCGCTTACACATGTAGATTATAGCACTATAATCTATTTATAGAAATATAATATGTAACTCGTTGTAACAACCGTAATTGTCTTTTTCGGAACGTACTTGGTTTCCAAAGAATCCAATGACGACACTTCTTTCTTTCTCTAAATAAACTACATGTCCTATCTCTAAGCATATTGAGTCTAAATAATATAAAACGGTCTTGTTGCCATATTGTGGGTACAGTTTCTGTTTGAACATGGAGCTATAACTTTATTAATGCTATAGTAATATAGTTCCATTACAATGTCCGTTCATTTTGTTGCAACTCCCTGTATGTGATTAACAACACTATCTGTCTACATCTACAAATTCCAACAGTAAAAGAAGAAATATATAAATGCTGCATTCGTTACCTGCACCGACCTGAACGTTCAAATCAACTGGCTATAAATATTCTAGATAACAATGAAGAAATTATGAATCTTAATAGAAACAAACCACACTCAAATGAATGAGTTAGTACTGGTGTATTTCTGTTGGAGTGCTGTCATTAGACAATAATTTCTCCCTACACGACAATCACATATATTGGATGTGTATGTTGTCTTTCTAATAAGACAGACTGTAAATTGGAAGAGAATAAATTACAACTATATTAATATAAAATTAATTTACTTACAATTAATGTATTTATGCTATATTTTTGTTGCGTCAATGAAATGCTTTATATTAAATGCTTGGGTAATAACGAAAACTGAATGGAAATGGATTAGAACCATATTGGAAAATCAAGACTCATAAAGGATGGTACCATCTTCCTCGTTACTCGGCTTGTCTGCGAATGTCAGATCAAGGTCATACTGCTGTGTCCATTCCATTTTCCTTCATATCTTAAAACTCAATGCATGATGCAATGCGAGACGATCTCGACCCACGCAACTACAGATGTAATGCATCGAAGACTAGTAAAATTCATGGTTTGAGGTGTTTAGTTCACAGTAATATAATGCACTGTGCTTCAACAAGTACGGACCTAATGCACTCTGCTGATGATGGGACTAGTCCCGAAAGGCCTACAGAGTTATAAAACAACCTAAGTTGAGAAGACGGACCTACAAAGTAACTATTTTATAGCTTTTAACCTACATTATATTACTGAGAAGTATTGCAAAATAAGATATGGTCACAACAATCATATGCTGGCAGAAAATATCAGTTTGTGATTCTCTCATCGTTGTTAAATGTAATTAAGAGCATACAATATTCATTTTTATTGCGATTTATTTCAAGCGTTATAATTGTATATAGAGGTAATATATTATTTAATATAATTAATAAATTTTTGTGATAATATGGGAAGTGAAGTCGGACTTTCTGGTAGTTCAAACCAGTTATAATTCCCTTAACGATCTTGCAGAAAATTCCGAAAAATTACATCCATCGATTTTATAAAACTCCAGAAAACGAGAGAAAATAAAAACTGTGACAGAATTGGATGACTACAATAAAGATGTATTTCGTCGTACTCTCCATTAATTTTACGACAGGAGTGAGTACTCAACAATAATCAAATTAAGAAAGATCACGATAGATAAGACTGGGTTTTCTGGATCTGAGTCATCTATACAAGAATCTAGGATTTAAGTAGCTATAGGAGATATAATGACTGAGAAAAAAAATTAAAACAGTTATTGCAGCGGTAAGGACACATTTGTTAAGAAAAATCCACATCAGATCATCTGGCGACTCTAGACCCATATTTTATTTTGATGAGAGATGTGTTAATAAAACCACCCTCTGAAGTACATGTGACAACATACTATAAGATTGGGGGAATGGAAATATCACTGGAAAAAATGAGGGAGACTTATTGTATGTCATGCTGGAACGTACAGGACAGGATTTATTTCTGAAAGTAAATTGGTATTTCAGGCTAAAAGCAACATCGCTGATTATTAGTATCGTTCTGAAATGAATTCATACTTTTTTAAACGATGTTTCGAGAATTATTTCCTGAATTGTCTAGAAGAAGGTTCAATAATAATAATAATCATCATCATAATCATCCTTTCAAGTATTAGGCCCAGTGTCCCGTTACGGTCTCCCGCCATCTCCGAAAAGGTCGACCCACAGATCTTCTGCCTCAAGGAATGTAGTGAAGAATTTGTTTTGGTATTCTGTGACGATCCATGCGCTGAATATGGGCTAGCCGATTGTTTCTATATTCTTGGAGGTATTCAGATATAGGTACGATGTTTATAATAATAATAATAATAATAATAATAATAATAATAATAATAATAATAATAATAATAATAATAATTTAATGGTCAATGCATGTTATCATTCAGTCCAATTAAATAAAATCCCATCAGGCAACACAAGAAAGGAAGATGTAATATGTTGGCTGAAACGTAATAACCTGGTTGAGTGGTAGACAAGGCCTTAAGGCCTTAACTCTGCCAGGTAAAATAAAGCTATTATTATTATTATTATTATTATAGATATCACACTGTAGCACAGCTGCTGAGACTCGTTGATTCATTTAAATAAACTCATAAAAGAATACGAAGTAGATGGTCATGAGGTTGGTTTGATTACCCCCATACCACTGCCAGTACAACTCTACTGAGATGATATGGGCGCAAGTGAAAAGGTATGTTGCCGAACAAAATAACACAATCAGACTGGAGAATGTTAGAATACTGTTGAATGAAGCCATTGATAAGGTGACTGTTGACGACGGGAAAAAGTGTTTGCAACATGCGGTGAAACAGGAATATTTCGTGAAAGAGTACGATATGGATGGTATAACTGAACCTTAGGAGAGTGGTATTGAAATTTCTGGAAGTGAAGAAGATGAGGAGAAAGAGGAAAGTGAATAAATTTCAAGGTCTTTCCAATGAAGTTCTGTAAGAACGAAAAGATAATTGAATACTTAATGCTATTATTTAATAACTTAATTTCCTGATTATTATTCACTTCTATGCACTTGATAGATAAATAGTATATCTCTAAGGGATGTAGGTACATTATCTTCACCTTTGATGTCGAATGAGTTTTTCATTATGCTTATTATATGTAGTCCTGATTGTATAATGTTGATTTGATCTTCCAACATCCTAGTTCTCCTCATACCATAACAACAATGTAGTAGCTAGGCAGAAACCTTGATCTGACTAATGAAAATACGTGTACTATACTAGTAGCAGTAACTGCAGAGGCACTACGATTTCTTTAGTTTATACAGGCGTTATAGTCTACTTATGAATCATATAAGCTCTAAACATCAATAGTAAACGATCGTAAAAACCGGCAGGTAGGTAGTATTTCATTTAATGGTACTCTGTAATAGTCTAAAAACTAAGAACATTAGTGCTGCAATTCAAATCTGGGCTTGAAAGGGCCGACAAATTTTGCCCAGAGTTGCTTATTTCAAGCTTGAAGTTCATTTACATCCCATAAGTCAACAAGATGGGACCCACGACTGCATTTCCCTTTCGAATAAAACCACCACCCGTAATCCAAAAGAGCGTAGGGAAAAGTTTAAATCACCTTATACCATTATGACATAATGAAATATTTGCTGCATGGTCACTCGGCCGTTCTATATTGTTGAGTTGTAGAACAGGGTAGTTAAATAGTGCTCACTTGGTGTGATAAGACATCCCTCTCCTGCTATTTAACCCTACGTCAGATTCGCTGACACTGCTACTCATTTGTCAGTTGTGTTATTTCATTGGGTGTGCACCTGCATGCGGGTAGAAGGGAGGGGGGTCTTTTCACACATAGTGACCACTCTATAACTGTCATGTTGTAGAATGCACTGTTCAGCTCAGACATCCTTTTCTACAAGTATACTGCGTTACTTTGACATCATTCTTCCATCATTCACGATGCGAGACTATTTTATCGCTCAGTGGTACAGTGAAGGGCAACGATAGTGGGTAAATGTAATGAAATGAGTGTAGCTTCTCTTTCTCTTACAGTCGAGAAAATACATATCGTCTCCATCACGTCTTTGTATACATTTTCCGACTACCGTTATCTTTATCTGTGCATTATGCCAAAGGTGCACAACTATGTCTTAGACATTAAAGCGTCTATAAAAAGTGAAATGAAAATATATATGTATTTGCCACAGCAAAGCTACTGGTTCCAGGGCCAGTTATTCAACAGTGTTTCAACATAATGATTCCTGATGGAAATTTTTAGAATCACGCTAATGATGCTATGTTATTATTTCCGTCAATAAGACACGATAACTACGTAAAACGCTGTGTCATCTCATACAGAGACTCATGTTTCGCTGAATAATGATCAAGATTTTTTTCCACCAGATTCTAGAAGCCTAAATCTGTTGTATCAGTATTGAATTACAATTTCAGAACATTTTATTATTACATCCTCAGCTGATAAAAGGGCAAACATTGGTTTTTTTCTTAATTTGAGAAACAGAAACTCAGGCACACAGTGCCATCGATACGGGCAGCAAGGCCTATATGTTTTTCGTCACTCATTAACTTCTAGACTTCACTTGGAACTATGTTGTCTCTTATAAAATGAGTACTAAATGACAATTGTGATTAAAAAGCTGCCAAAATAATTAAATAAAGGTTGAACGTTCAAAATATTTTATTAGATTTTATAAAAGTAAACAACTACAATGGTTTGGAGTCCTTTGGACAATATCCTAAAAAGGATAATTGAAGATAAAGTCTAAAAAAAAATCTTGAAACGTATTAACATAAAACCTCAATGATTGAATTTTATGAGGGAAAATGTATTGAGAAACGGAAATTGGAACAATAGGGGAAATTGTCGTAGAGCGACATCGTTGTAGACCTAAAGGGCGTAGAAAGATATCGACATTGAAAAACATTATTTTTTTCGATTCCATCAGGTTGTCCTATGATATATTTTACCTTCTCTCCTGACAATGGCGGAATTGTGACTCACTTCTGATATTGGAGCACCTGGTAGACGGAGTTACGTTATTCCGATATTACGATATTATGATGGGTGACAAATGATAACGAAGATTAAGGATGTAAAGTAGTCGGCCAGAGCATAACCGACTAGCCATCCTATCTCATTCCCGTACCTTGGGCTAAGAACTGTGTTGCATCCACACCTCCATGGGCCCTCATGGTTTTTATCATCAGCCACTTTGGGTGCGTGTGGAAGTATTTGGGTAAAAACATTAACAATGAATAAGTAATTATCGTTTGAACATGATCCAAAGTCGAATTCGTTAATCAGCAAAAACAGACCATTAGGAGAAGGAGTTCACTTGAAATGAAAATTTAAAAAGGTTCTAGGGGTCGCAATTTTCGATTTTTCGAAACAAAGCTCAGAATATGCTTCTGAAATAAAACGAGAAAGCTATTCACAAAAATAAATATGAATTTATTCTATTGTCACGGGTCCTTTACACGTATACAAAGTTTCGAGTCGATCCAATGTTTCTAAATGGGTAAAAATTGTGTTCAAAAATTCCGTTACATAGCTACAAAGACACTTTTTTTGTTTTTCTGATGATTCTGGCCATGATTTTAGAAACAAAATATGAAATTATTGTATTGTCACGGGTCTTTTACAAGTATACAAAGTTTCAAGTCGATCCAATGATTTTAAGTGGGCGAAAATCGCGTTAAAAGATTCAGTTACATAGATAGATACAGGTCAAGTTAATATAAAGCGTGTAAAAACAGCGAAATCCGACAATTAGAAATGGGGATTACATGAAACCGGAATTAAAAAATCACTAGCAGCCGCCATGTTTGCTTTGTTAACAATGTTACTGTACAGCAAACAAATTAATTAACAAAAGAAAGATTATGGCCTGTATTCCGTAAACAAGCGAAATCGGACTACAAATTCGACTTACTGTGAAATTCCCTTACTTTACACAAATCTTGCGGGACGAACTTTTTAAAAAAGTATTGTAATGGTATGTCAATTCTTTATGTAGATGAAAATGTTCATGGAATTTAAATAAAGGAATATCATGTTGCAAAATAGGGTTATCCCTACTGCGCGCGCACACTTGCTACTGTGTAGGCCTATGTTAATTTCAATATACATGTTTCATAAAAACAGAAAAAAAAAGCTGTTGATTCAACATAATGTACATATTATATGTTTGATAACAAGTTCATTTCTAATCATGACATAAATAAAACCACCATTCTTACTCAAGATATTAATTATGCTTAGGCCATTTTTATGGTATATTTACTTACATATAGATAATTTAACACGAGGAAGATAATTCGTTGCACACAAAGGAAATAAAATTGCTGCTTTGCAACTCACTTCTTTCACTATAAAGAACAGTCTCCATAACACTGCGTTTATTCTCACTTATACAATATATATTGTTTGCAAACATCCCACAAGGACGATCTTAACTGTATTATGGACAGAAAAAATAATCTTTAGGAAAAAATGTGAATTCACGAAACCCAAAATTCTATTCATAAAATATATCTAGTTAATGATAACCTTCATCTAAACCTGGGAATGTTTAAATAACTTCAAAGCGAGGTAACTTCCGCATGTTAACTGTTAGAAAGAACTACGTAAGTATACAATACTTACATGGGTACTAAACCTATAGGGGTTATCAAGTTTAAAAAATAGCATTGGTCTTATGGAAAAACTTTTTCTACTAAACGTGTCCTTTTAGATTATATTGATTTGTTAATTAATCCATTTGAAACAAATTATTAAGGTAATTAGCATCGTCTACAATTTTGTCAAGGAAGTAGATGCCGAATTTACAAAAAAAAAAGACAATTATACAACGTATAATTTATCATCTTACTTACTTACTTACTCACTGGCACTATCGAACCCGTAGGTTCATGGCCGCGCGGACATAAGCTCTCCATACATCCCTATCCTGAGCCAATGTTTTCCAACCATCTCCTGTATAATCTACTTCCCTCAAATCATAGTTAATGTTATTCTCCCACCTCATTCTTGGTCTACCAACTGGGCGTTTTCCCTCTGGCTTTCCTACAAGAAGCCTCCATGCAAGTCTTTCGTTCCCCATACGTGCAACATGTCCTGCCCATCGCAGTCTACGAGACTTAACTCTTCTTATTATATCTGGCTTCCCATAAAGACCATGTAGTTCATTGTTATGTAGTCTTCTCCATTCACCTGTCTGTTCATCTCTCTTTGGTCCAAAAATTTTCCTAAGTACTTTATTCTCAAATACTTGTAATCTCTTTTCCTCCCTTAAAGTAAGAGTCCATGTTTCGCACCCATATAATATGACTGGTAGAATAATAGTTTTATATATTTTCAGTTTAATGTTTTTTCAAAGGAGTTGGGACACCAAGAGTCTCTGCAATGCATAATAACATGCATTTCCAGAATTGAGCCTATGTTTAATTTCTTTGTGCATCTCATTCCTATTTGTGATTAGCTGTCCATTTGCATTATATAATGTATTTCTACGTGTGACCATATATTTAGTTTTATTGATATTTACTTCCAGTCCTAGTTTCTTAGTGTTACTCAATAGTGTGTGCGTGTTGTCCTTTAGTAGGCCTATCTCCTCGCTATCGGCCAATAATACTACATCATCAGCATAAACTAACAGCTTATTAATACCATTGAGTTGTGAGCATTCCTCATTCTCTAAAGATTTGATGGCATGCTCAAGTACAAAATTAAATAGTAGAGGAGATAGAGCATCTCCTTGCTTCAACCCATTCTGGATTTCAAAAGTGTCCGAAAACTGCTTGCCTACACGCACCCTACTCTTTGTGCCATTTAGACACATTCGTATAAGTCTAACTAACTTTTTAGGAATTCCGAACTCCAGCAGGATACTATATAACTTCTCCCTCTTAATTGAATCATATGCTTTTTTGAAGTCTACATATAGTTGATATACAGTACCATTATATTCCCATTTCTTATCTAAAATTTGTCTTATACTAAAAATCTGATCTGTTGTAGACCTGTTTCTTCTAAATGCACATTGATGATCTCCAAGAATGTCATCAATATAAGGAGTAAGTCTGCTGACTAATATATTTGTTAGAATTTTGTATGTAGTTGTTGCAATCAGTTTTATCTCCTTTCTTATAAATTGGTACGATAATTGATTCCTTCCATTCATCTGGAAGTGCTTCTTTTTCCCAAATCATACTAAGCAACCGGCGTATCTTGTCCATCAATTTTTCTCCCCCTGATTTTATCAGTTCTGCTGGGATCTCATCTGAACCTGATGCTTTATACATCTTCAATTTTTCAATCGCCATTTCAATCTCAGTCAGAGAATAGATATACATAAAAGACTCGAAGAAACCGATAGGTAAAGTAAAAAGAAAAACAAATTAAGTTAGAATTACAGATAACCAAAAGAGTTTTTTTCTCAAAAGAAATATCGGAAGTATAAAGAGTTTAAGGACATCCACGCACGTGGGAACAATCATATAGTCGAGAACCAGCAAACAGGAAGTGACGAAGAAATTTAAACCAAAGACTACGAACCACAGACAAGGCCACAGACACAGCAACTATGATTTCCGATACCAAGGAAAAAGACTCTCAATGCAACAGCTGCAAACGAGACGTCAACGCCGAGGACGACGCAATTGAATGCGAGTTCTGCAACACGTGGCAACACCTAAAATGCAGTGGACTCATGAAAGGGGAGTTCAATGTATTAAAGAGACCGAACCACAAGCTCACATGGTTATGCTCAATATGCAAACCCAAACTCCTAAGTCACAGTAGCAGATATCGAAGAAAAAGTTACTGAGAAGATAAAATCGCAACTTCACTCCACCATGGAACAAATGATGATCCAAATAAAAGATGTAATCAGACAGGAGATCCAAACATCAACATCACACGCCTATAGACCAACAGTAATTTGTGAGACAGAAAGCATGACCACAGATATTCAGGGTCAGGAACAAGAAAAAGACAGGGACCCAAATAAAACATATTCCAATGCAACAGCACATAATACAAAAAAGGGAAAGGAACAGGAAAATAACGAAGGAGAAATAACGAAGAGAAATAAACGAAAGAACAAGAAACAGCACAACACACACAACAGGAAACAGCTGATGAGGGGAAGGAAGAAAGAGGAGAACTACAGGCAGTAGCAAAAAAGGCATGGATATTCGTAAGACGGCTGCAGGAAAACACAACGGAAACAGCAGTACAAAACTATCTAAAGAAGAAGAAGCAAATAAGAGGCCTATCATCTGCGACGAAATAAAAGTGCGGGGCAGATACAAGGCATTTAAAGTCGGAGTCGACTTTGACTACGTGAATCTAATAGAGGACCCAAATTTCTGGCCGAAAGGAGTCAACGTACAAAGATATCGATTTCGTAGGCAATACAACCAAGGAGTGTCACTCGAACAAAATCCTTCTATGGAACACGGAGGGCTTTAAAAATGCAATATCATACATCAACTCGGATATAATAAATAATATAGAAGCCATAATCGCAACCGAAACATTTCTAACAGAACCTACAGATCTACAAGGATTCTACAGCGCACACTCACTAGCAACCATCACCTCGGGAAGACCAGCTGGAGGGGTATCCATCTTCTTCAAGCCAGGGATCGATAAACTGAAAGAAATAAAGAAATACTACAATACAGTTATTGTGAAGACAGATTTACTAACGATCATAGGAACCTATATGAATCCACAAATGACAATAGAAAACGCAATGGAAATGATTATAGAAGCCATTTCCCAGACAAGAGAGGACAGAAACGTCATCATTGCAGGGGACCTCAACTGCAGAATAGATAAACAGAGCCTCAAAACAGAAATCATAATGGAGGCCATAATGGAAGAAGGATTCACATTGATAAATAAGAAAACTCTCACAACATGCATTGCCTACAATGGAACTAGTGCGATAGACCTAGTCCTTTATAGAGGAAAAGGTATAAACGTAATACAACAAGAAGGGTTGTGGAACTCCACGGCAACGCCCATAAGAAAACATCCCTATCATAACAACCATAGAAATAGATACGAAAAAAGGAGCCCAAAGAAAAGAAACAAGTCTCACACTCCAGAAAAATGAACCTGCAAATGCTAATGGAAAACAAATAAGAAATTGATAGGACAAGACAACTCGTGAACGACGGGAAACTGACAGAAGCCTCAAACTGTTATACATCGCTGATCGCTGATCGACAGTGAATGTTATGATGAGAGAAAGAAAACCCTACAAGCACTAAACATAGCTAAACATAGCAGGAAAACAGAAGATCTAGCTACATACGCAAAGAGAAAGAAAACATACAAACAACTGTTACAAGCGAAGAGAGCAGATCACCTGGAAAAAGAGGCCAACAAACTAGCAGAAGATGCAAAGAAAGATCCCTTCGCAGCACTACGAAAGAAAACCGCACCAACAACTGGGACAATCACATTGAAGACATGGGAAGCACACTTCGAAAGAATCTTGAATGTAAAGGAAGAAGCATTCAACGCAACAGTCGAATATGAAGTCCCACAATGCCCAATTCGCATAAGTACCTCAGAATTAAGAAATGTCATCCTTTCGGGAAAAATAGGAAAGCTGCGGGCCCAGAAAATATATATATATATATATATATATATATATATATATGTATATATATATATACATATATATATATATATATACACATATATATATACACACATATATATATATACATATACAGGGTGGACCGCTCGAATGGACCTAATTTCAATTGCTTGTTACTGGCAAACGGTTGAAGATAGAAACTTAAAACAACGTTCATAGTACAGAAAAACTCACCAAGTTTCGAATCCTGTCGGTAGATGGCACAAAGATACGTTTCTCGTTCTTAGATTTAATTGTTTGTGAAAATGGCGACTCCGCAGATGAAAGCGCAAGCTGTTTTGTGGTATGCGGAGTTTAAATCAATCATTAGAGTTCAAAGGGAGTTCCGGCGTGTGTTTAACCGTGATGCTCCAACTGCTAGAAGCATAAAGAAGTGGCGTGATACATTATTAGCTACAGGATCTGTGTTGAAGAAGCATGGTGGTGGTCGCAGAGCATCCGATGAAATGGTAGCAAATGTTCAAGCCGCATTTGAGCGAAGCCCCCGGAAGTCATTAAGAAGAGCTTCGCGGGAACTTCAAATACCAAAATCGACATTACAACGGATTGTCCACAAACGCCTCAAACTGCACGCATATAAAGTGCAGTTAGTGCAACGTCTGGAGCCGAATGACATGCCGAAACGAGTGGAATTCGCCAATACGATGCTGGACCGTCTCGGCGCTGATCCTGACTTCATGACCAAGATTTTCTTCTCGGACGAAGCCACTTTCCATTTGTCAGGCAAGGTAAACCGGCATAATGTGCGGATCTGGGGATCGGAGAATCCTCACGCTATTCAAGAGCATGTTCGTGATAGTCCGAAGATGAATGTTTGGTGCAGTTTGTCACATAATAAGGTCATTGGACCGTTTTTCTTCGCCGAGAAAACTGTTCGTGGTACCACATATCTTGACATGCTGGAGCAGTTCTTCTTTCCACAAATTGAACAACTGCAGCCTAACATCGTTTTCCAGCAAGATGGTGCTCCTCCCCACTGGTCCAATGAAGTTTGTACGACTTTGGACAACATTTTCCCTGGCCGTTGGATTGGTAGGGGAGGACCAATCGCGTGGCCCCCGAGATCTCCCGATTTAACACCACTGGATTTCTTTCTCTGGGGCTATGTCAAAGATAAAGTTTACACCACCCCAGTCAAAGACCTTCGTGATCTTCGTGAGCGCATCATAGAGGCTATTGAGAACAATCCAGAAGACATACTCCAACGTACTTGGCAAGAAATTGTTCATCGCTTTGATATCGTCACAGTGACTGCTGGGGCTCATATAGAGATGTGGTGATCTGGATATCAAAACTTGGTGAGTTTTTCTGTAATATGAACGTTGTTTTAAGTTTCTATCTTCAACCGTTTGCCAGTAACAAGCAATTGAAATTAGGTCCATTCGAGCGGTCCACCCTGTATATATATATATATACACACATATATATATATATATACCATGTAAAAGAATCCATAGAAATTTTGCAAGACCTCTGGACTGATTTAATGAATAAATGCTTAGAAATCGGACAGATGCCGGAAAATTGGAGGGAATCCTCAATGAAAATTTTGTATAAGAGAAAAGGGGAAAAAGAAAATCCAGACTCTTATAGAGGAATCGTATTAGAAAACACGATCTTTAAAATATTCACCAAAATCCTCAACAACAGACTACAGGCTAAAGTCGATCATCTGATACCGAATGCCAGTTCGGTTTTCGGAAAGGAAGAGGAACACTACAAGCTGTAGCATGCTTATGTGAACAAATAGATGAAGCGCTAAGATACCCGAAAGGAAAATTCTACACGATATTCGTAGATTTTCAGAAAGCCTTCGACCTGGTGAAGAGAAAAACTCTAATAGATAAACTGAAGATGATGATTGGAAAAACACCCACTGATAAAAACAATAGAGAACATCATGAAATATAACTACATAAGAATAAAAAATGACGTCGAAAGCGGAGGAATCATCAAGCAAACAAATGGGGTATTACAAGGGGACCCCATCAGCCCTACACTATTAAACATCCTCACAGCAGACTGCCAAAATATAATAAATGGTGATCAAACAACTATATTAATGTATGCAGATGACATGGTGATTGGATCCCAAAATAAAGTAGAACTGCAGGAAACAGTGAATAAATTAAAAGAATGGGCACACCAAAATCAACTTGCAGTAAATGAGGACAAAACATTTCATATGACGTTCAGAAAAGGGGGAAGGAGAGCAGCAGAAGAACCATCACACTGGCAGGAAGTCCTCTAAAGACAGTCAACAGGTACAAATATCTAGGTATCACCATGCAGACCACAGCGACATCCTTCAGCATACACATCCAAGACAGAACAGCAGCAGCAATAAAAGCGATCTACAATATCAAGAACCTTGCAAAACTAACAACAGACACTGCAATGACACTTTTCCACACAACGATAGCTCCCATAGTTACATACGGAATCGAGATCATATGACAGAAACTAACAGTCAGTGACCTCAACAAAATAGAAAAAGTGAAAGCAAGCTTCATGAAGATAATCACTGGAACTGGAAAAACAGCACCATCCAGATTAATTTATGAACTCATGCGAGAAACATATTTCATAGAAGACATCAGGATAACATACCTCCTACCATCTACAGAACCATATCAAAAAGCAGTAAAAGTGAGGGAACAGAAACGGAAGGAAATAAATGAGGAATTTTACACCTCCAGTGCCATGACAGACAGAAACTGGACAAGAGAATGTCAGACACTGAGACACGTTGTAACCAGACTAGCGATATATGGCTATCATCACAAGGTCTGCGAAAATAAAAAATTCCACCAGCCAACTGAAGACTGCAGATGTGCACTGTGCGTTGATAAGCGTAAACTTTATCATATCACAGAGTGTAAAAACAGAACAAAATCAATTAATGAATACAGCATAGAGTGAATACAAGTGATCAGTGGAAAAGAACGTAAAACTTTCGAAACTAATGCTCCTCTGAGTGCTCCTTTATATTATTATTATTTCAATCTCTAATGCACTTGGTTCTGCGACCAGCATTTCTGCTGTCCTCAATGTCCTGTTCTGTATGTACATTTAATAGCTGATTAAAGTAACTTTTCTATCTATTTAATATACTCCTAGAATCTGCAATCATATCCCCATTTTCATTCCGAATTATGTTTGTTCTAGCCTGAAATCCTTTCTTCTCTATACTAATTCCCTGATATAATTCTCTAATGTTCCTATTTTTTGCGTTCATTTCAAGATCATTAATCTTCTCTCTCAAATATTCCCTCTATTTACTCTTTAGTAACTTGGTGGTTTCCCGTCTAATACAACCCAATTGCTCTAAATTTTCGTCATTTGGCTCGTGTAACAATTTCATTTTTGCTAGCTTTCTTTGCTTTACAATGTCGGCACATTCCTCATCAAACCATTTCTTGTTTTGCCTCTTTTTTAAACAACCATGCTTTCTGATGCTGACAATTTAATAGTACCTCTTATAGCCTCGCATTCTTTATTTATATCAGTTTCTTCTTCGTTTGCCACATTGTCATCTGAAGATTCCAGTACTTCAAATCTATTAGCAATTTTGATTTGGTATTCTTGTCGCATTTCATCATTTTTCAAGTTTTTTAATTCATATTTTACAGAATCATCATTAGCGTTCGTTCCTCTCATAAGCGATAGCCGTTGTCTGATTTTCACTCTGACCAGATGATGATCCGAATTGCAGTCTGTCCCTCTAACTGATCTAACATCAATGATGCTACTGTGCCAGCGTTTATCCACTAATACATGATCTATCTGGTTCCGAGTTTCTCCATCTGGGGACGTCCAGGTGTATTTATGAATATCCTTATGCTGAAATGTTGTGCTCTTAACAATGAGATTATTTGATGTGGCAAATGTGACTAATCTAACCCCATTGTCGTTACTATCTTCATGAAGACTGAATTTGCCTATTGTTGGTTTGAATATATCTTCCCGCCCCACTTTTGCATTAAAATCTCCTAAGACAATTTTCATATGATATCGTGAAAGGCTATCAAATAAGCATTCTAATTCTTCATAGAATTCATCCTTGATCTTGTCATCTTTATCTTCTGTGGGGGCATGTGCATTTACAATTATAAAATCATGTCGTTTCCCCTTTACAATTATGCATGATATCCTATCACTAACAAATTTAATATCTCGGATAGCGGATAGGATCCTCCTTCTGACTAAAAAACCCGTTCCAAACGCAGGTCTTTCTGCACCCCCATAGTATAATGCAAAGCTTCCTGATTCCTGACTACCTTCTACTGGCCACCTAACTTCCTGTAAAGCTACTATATCCAAGGGCGATTTATCTAATTCCCGCGTTAATATCTCTAGTGCCCCGTTATTGTTTATTAAAGTCCTAACATTCCATGTTCCTAGGAACATGTCCCTGTGTTTGAGCCTTTGGCATGGGTTCCCTGAAGTAGTCCCCGCCCAGAGAACCGAATGGGGGACTATTTGACCTCCGGAAAAATTTACCCCAGTTGAACCCATGTCCGCATTTCTTGACGGTTGTATTTTTACGGTGAAAGATCGTCACTCTTTCGACCAAGGTACTTTTTTCGTCTGGCTTATCACCTTCGACCAGTCCGGCATGGGTAACCCTATCGGCAGCAATGCTACCGCCGGCATAGCTCTCAGGATCATTTAAGCACGCAAGCCACTCCACCACGACAAGGTAAAGATACCATGGAGGGATAATTTATCATCACCAAATTATTTGATAAAATTTGGGGGTGAACTCACTCATGGGAACGTCGGCTAGCGGAGATGACAGCTGTGGCCAAAGAATAATATGCAAATAATGTATCAGGTGTCGTTTACTCAATGAGAATGTTTTGAAGCTACTGGGGTTTCTGTGGTCACAATATATAAAATGCGTAGTGAGACGTTAACTGACTCCGTGGTATCTTCGAAGAAAAGAAAAGTCATAGACCCAAGATAACATAGCAGACTAATGTAATATTACGATTTTGTGATAAAAGGAATTAGTCGTAAATAACTTTTTTTCCCCCTTCAAAATCGAATACCAATTATCCCGACATCCTAAACGCAGTTAACAATGACGCTGATCTCCCATTTCTTCCATGACAACCCTCTATACGACTTGCATTTTGTTTATGATAGGAATGTAAAAAAAGGGCAACCGCTGAAAAGTGGAAAGACCCTCAATCGGATGTAAAAAAAAAAGTCTATGTTGTTTGAGCACGGAGCGAAAACATTATTTTGTCTTCGTACTACAGACGCCTATCTCAAATGTTATACCGGTATTATATTGTTTTATGATATACACAGCTTTTTTTACTTACTTTTATGATTTTTTATGAATGATAATTTTCAAAAATTAAATTAAAATACATAACTGAATAACTTACTTCCAAATGTCGATATTATTCTTCAGTAGTGTTGACCTATGGTAGTGAAGCATGGACACTAAAAATACAACATGAAAGCAGAATAACGGCTTGTGAAATGAGATTCATGCGCAGAACAGCGGGTTACACCAGATGGGATCGGAAAAGGAACACCGATATCTTAAAAGAATTGAAGGCTACGCCAATTTTGGAATATATTAAACAGTACCAATTAAATTGGAAACACCATCTTGAAATAATGAGTTCAAATCGAATCCCCAAAGCAGTTTATAATTATATACCAAGAGGACGAAGATCACTGGGCCGTCCTATGAAACGCTGGAGGGAAAATTTTGTATAGGATCGTAACAGGCCTTGGCCTAATACTTGGAAGGAAGAAGAAGAATAACATTAGTATAGTATGATCACGATTTAGATTTTATTAAAAGTAGTGAAGATATTGTTCCGTAAACATATGTTCCGATTCCGATTGAGGGTCTTTCCACTTTTCAGCGGTTGCCCTTTTACCAGCCGGCTGCTGGCCCTTCACATCCACATGTGTCAATCACAGAGGTAGATGATCAACAGCCAGTATAGGGGGTGACATGTGGTCAGCATGTCGAGTCCCCCAGCCGTTATAGCTGGTTCCTCAACCTGGAGCCGCTACTTATTGTAACAACCCAATTGCCTCACGATGCTGGGTGGGCACCGGTCCCATACTGGCCGAAATACCATGAGAAAATTTCTTCCCCCATGGAGACTCGAACCAGAGCAAGTCCCGTAGCTCTGCGCCAAGGCTTCCTATTTTAACCGCTCGGCTACGGCGCGGGACACAAACATATGTTATTGCTATAATTATAATTAGAGCGAGGAATTTTATGAAATTTCATGTTTTAAACTATTTGTCAGAGAGCGCTGAGACTAAGTATCTTTATATTTCATGATATGTAGAATCAAATAAGACCAACAAAAAACTTCATATTTCATAATATTTTAGCAAAATGTTCATATTCTAGTGAAAATTTCATACTCCGCCATATTTTTCAACTTTCAAATTCCCGTACTTTTTTTCAATAAAAGTTCTAGGAATTCATTAAAATATTTCTTGAAATGAATGTATTTATGTAATTTTTGACAGTGTAATGTGGTAGACAAGTGAAAATTCTTCAGTATTCCTTCTGAACAAGATAGATAGATTTTCTAAAAGCAAATAATTAGATGTGGAGTAACAGTGTTAGATGGAGGTTTTTGTCCTTAACTCGATCCCCAGACAAGAACATGAGCCTAGATGAATAAGTAGAAGAATGTTGGAATATTCTATAGTCAGGTATAATAGCTGTCAACTCGTTATTGCTACCTGAGAGCAGTTCTTACTCTGTGAACAGATTACAGTATTTAAATATAGGAGAGACTGCTGGTAAACTTGAAGCAGTAAAGTAATCCCACTGCAGGCCTCAAGAGGCCCTTGGGATAGTAGGAGGATAAGGCTACCACTTTTTCTGGACAATCGACACTTGATGTCAGCCCTGCATGACGGCCGCCTTTACCCCCAGATCAAGCTTCTGGTACTCATTTCCGTTTAAGTGGTTTGTGAAATTAGTAAAGTTCATGTAGGTAAGGGCATTACTTACTTACTCACTGGCACTATCGAACCCGTAGGTTCATGACCGCGCGGACATAAGCTCTCCATACATCCCTATCCTGAGTTAATGTTATCCAATCATTCCCTGTATAATCTACTTCCCTCAAATCATAGTTAATGTTATTCTCCCACCTCATTCTTGGTCTACCAACTGGGCGTTTTCCCTCTGGCTTTCCTACAAGAAGCTTCCATGCAAGTCTTTCATTCCCCATACGTGCAACATGTCCTGCCCATCGCTGTCTACGAGACTTAACTGTTCTTATTATATCTGGCTTCCTATAAAGACCATGTAGTTCATTGTTATGTAGTCTTCTCCATTCACCTGTCTGTTCATCTCTCTTTGGTCCAAAAATTTTCCTAAGTACTTTATTCTCAAATACTTGTAATCTTCTTTCCCCCCTTAAAGTAAGAGTCCATGTTTCGCACCCATATAATATGACTGGTAGAATAGGGCATTAAACTATCGAATATAGCATGATACAAGTATGCTGCCATAACATTGTGTGATGTTGAGCATAATTTTTCATCGTGCAAAACAATTCTGACCCGACAGGCCTTATAGTTTACTATCAGAAAATATAGAAAAAAAAATTCTGTGTATTACAAACATAATTGACAATTGGATTGTTCAAAACACAATTAGACCAAGATTGTGGACACTATGTTAGACCCATTTCACGAAAAAAAAATGTTAAAATAATTCTTAACTACATTTCACCATGTTTGAAGTTCAATATTAAATGTAACTTTAATTGCAAAGAGAGTTCTGAAACAATCCCTGGAATCAATTATGGACTAATAACTTTTAACATCTTGTTTCTCCAAATATGACATCTGGAATGATTTACCTGTATTTTAAATCGTCCAATTTAATGTTATTGTTACACTTGCATCTCCAGGAATTTAATATCTTTATGCAATGTAAAAACAGCAATAATCCAAACTATACCTGTTCCAAACTTTGTTAGTGCTATATTTCATGGAAACTGTTTGTTTTGGTTACAATGTTTTGTTTCTTGTATATGTTTGGATTCCATAATTAAATATCATTCAGTGCATTAATTAATTGTTTCTCAGTTTTTATTTATGAAGGTAATGTGATTCCACTACAGTCTTGGAAGGCATATTTCTAGACAATAGACACGAGATGTCTGCCGGGTTGTCGAATCTGCCTTATGGCCGCATTTGTGCCCAGAACATACCTCTAGTACTCACTTCCATTAGGATCTGAGACGCCAGGTCCACAATGCTATTATCGCCTCACTCTGATGGTTAACCGTTTATATAAAAGCGGGTGCCGCGCGGCAAAGCTTGACATGCGGTGTTGTCACGTTTCTCATAGCGCTATGGGCGTTTATTACACTAGGACAGAAGACATTGATTATTTATGTTATTATTTAATTTCCATGTTATTTGGCATTGTTTAACTTTTAAAATTAGAATTGTACATGTACTTATTTATTAAATAATTTAATTCCAACATTATATAGCTTGTAGGTCTACATACATTTAATATTCATACAACATCATGCTGAAAATATTATTATTAGTATTAGTATTAATATTATTATTATTATTATTATTATTATTATTATTATTATTACTATTATTAACTGTTCGGTCTGAAATATTTTCCCATGACCGCCAGATGTAATCACTTGTATATTTAACTAATATAATATGTAGTTATTGTATTATTATTCGAGCTACATATCAAAATAAGTCACTGATAATTATAAATATTAATTACGGTACACAATTTTATAACTGGATCGACTGCTCCACGTTCCGAGTATTAATTTAAACTGAGGCAAGAAGAGCAATGTGGCAATATCGTGGTAGTCGCGGCAGTCGAGATATTTGTATTTTAATAACATATAACAGCTGCGGGGAAACAAAGCGAGCCGCTTGTTAAGCATCATAGTGAGGCAATAATACCAGAAGGTCTGGTCCAGCTAAAAATCTTCACAATATCGAGACTCGAACCCACGACTTTCCTGTTTGTACTACGTTTCCTTATACAACTACATTATGGCGTGATCCATTAAAATTGTTTCAGATCATGAATATGATATTTTATATTGGGTCAGAATTAATGAAAAAGCTAATTAAAATCGAAATACAGTGAATATCTTGATTTCTTGAGCTATAAATAAGTTCCGTTTGTCTCATTTGTGTGCAGGTTTGCACACTTATAAGTTATAGTGGGCCTATGTATATAAATATATGTAAAAAGTTTAGAAAATAGTAGCTTCATAATATTTTTGCATCATAATTTTCATATTTATCATATTTTGTCTTTGCGATTTCATATTTTCATGTAATTTTCTTCATATAATTCCTCGCTCTACTTATAATGGTCCGCGGCATCAAGTGGCAACAGCGTCCCCATAAGAGCAATACTATTTTTTAGACATGAAAAACCATATAGATGGCACATATTTGGCGCCAGTGGTTTACACACTTGCTCCCACAACTGGGTCCCAGGTTCGCTTCTCGCTCTCTCCATTTAGCCAAGACAGATTTTTCCTCCGGGATTCTCCCTTTACCCCTCTCCCCGGAAAAAAATCATTACACCACTTTCACTTATGTCATCTATTCCCGTGACAATGCGACATACTTTGTCAGCCGGCAGCCTCTGCATCAAATGCCTTCAATGATAGGGAACGTGAACAAATACCTACAGTCCAGTTCTGGAAACTGTAGCCATCTTGTGAAATTAAAAGCGCGTGGCAGGAGGGAACATTGTTAAGTGGGGGAGGGAACTAGTAGCCATGCAAAAAATGTTATTATTATTATTGTTATTATTATTATTAATAAAAAAAATAATAATAAAATAAATAAATTACTACAAAAGCAATGTTATTCTATAATGAACACTTCACACTTATTAGACATCAGAACTATTCACACAGAACTAGTAGCTACGAAAATTCAACGTGTTGTAACTATTATGTTTTCAAAACTTGAGGATAGTTGCTGGCAGTATCTGTAACTCACCCTCCCCTATTTCCGCACCATACACCACTGATACAACTACTGACCTTTGGATGTCCTTGGGATAGTAAGACGATAAGGCTCCAACTTTTCTGGACAATCAGCACGAGTCAGTCTTGCGTGAAGTCCGCCTTCACCCACACAACACAATAAGGTACTCATTTAAGCCTACGTTAGAGGGTCATGATGCCGCTATAGAGTTTAGACCAGTTTAAAAACCTGACTCCACCAGGACTCGAATCCTCATTTTTCAGACTTCTAGCGTTTTGACTTACACAACGGCGTGCCTCCACTATAAGTCGGTACCGGTATTTAATTTATTATATTACTTACTTACTCTTACTTACTCACTGACACTCGAACCCGTAGGTTAATGGCCGCGCGGACATAAGCTCTCCATACATCCCTATCTTGAGCTGACGATTTCCAATCATTCCCTGTATAATCCACTTCCCTCAAATCATAGTTGATGTTATTCTCCCATCTTATTCTTGGTCTACCAACTGGGCGTTTTCCTTCTGGCTTTCCTACAAGAAGCTTCCATGCACGTCTTTCATTCCCCATACGCGCAACATGTCCTGTCCATCGCAGTCTACGAGACTTAACTGTTTTTATTATATCTGGCTTCCTATAAAGACCATGTAGTTCATTGTTATGTAGTCTTCTCCATTCACCTGTCTGTTCATCTCTCTTTGGTCCAAAAATTTTCCTAAGATCTTTCTTCTCTAAAACTCGTAATCTCATTTCCTCCCTTAAAGTAAGAGTCCATGTTTCGCACCCATATAATATAACTGGTAGAATAATAGTTTTATGTATTTTCAGCTTAACGTTTTTTGAAAGGAGTTGGGACATCTGAGCCGAACAGTCTACCAGATTTCCTAAACCTTCCGGATTGTAGCGCGGTGTCTTTAACCACTACGCTACGGCGTGCACCACATAACAATGAGCTACCCGATTTTTATCGGAAACCAGTTGTAATAAGAAGAGCTAAGTCTCATTCTCTGATGGGCAGGGCATGTGGTACGAATGGGAAATTAAAGATGGGCACAGAAACTTCTTATAGGAAAACCAGAAGGAAAGCTGCCAGTAGGTGGGCCAAGAATGAGATGGGAGAATAACATTAACCGTGATTTGAAAGATTATACAGGAAAATATTGGACACATGTTTGGAAAATGTTAGCTCAGAATAAGGATGTATAGAAAGTTTATGTCCGCGCGGGCAGTGAATTAATTTAATAACTGTGCAGTGTTGTCTCGCTTTGAAGTGGGAAGCTCGCAGGTTATTAAACCATCAGAAAACTGAATGTTCGTCAAAAAATAAAGCATCCTAAATTACAGAAACATTTTTTCAGTAACTGATAATATGATGCGTAAGGATACGTTAAAAACAAGACTTCCATTGATGTGTCCCTTGTTGTTCTGAAAAGTTGAATAGACAATTTAAATTATTACTACCTATATAGGTAGCTACTGAATTTTATCGTAGTTTATGTTGCTACAATACATCAAAAATTAAAAATGTATCATTCTTTATAAATTATCCCGCGCTTTACCCAGTGGACTAAGGCATCATGCCTTGGGCAGAGCTACGGGATATGTGATGATTCTAATCCCCAAGGGGAAACATTTTTTCTGATGGATTTCGGCCAGTATGGGATTGGTGCCCATCATGAGGAAATTGGGTAGTTACAATAAGTTGCGGCTCGAAGTTGATAAAAATAGGTATAACTGCTGGGGAACTCGACCTCTGACCACATGCCAGTCCTATGCTGGTTAGATGATCATCCACCTCTGTGAATGGTACATGTAGACGTGGGGTCGCAGCAGATTGGTAGACCAAGGGCCTACTAGCCATGTCGCACCGTGGACTCAGTTCATTCTTTATAAATTAGGCAATCTGTACCGTAAATCATCGTCATTCCAAGGATTTGGCAATCATCCGTTCTGACTTCATAATTCATCAGCCAAACGATTTCTAGGTCCTCCGACATCACGTCTTCCTTTTGCTTGATAATTTCTTGCTAACAATGGATATCCCTCCTTAGTAATTTCATTAATGTAATCACTTTTGTCTATAATTCGTGACTTTCTCCAATAAATGCTGAACTTTCAATTCTTCTCTAACATCCTCATTTATTATTCTATCAACATTTGTATATCATTTAACTTGTCTGAGGAACCTCATTTCCGCCGTCTGTATTCTTTCTGCTTCTTCGTCGGAGACCAAGATTCAAAACCATACAATATTGTGGGAATTTCCATAACTTATGCACTTTTACAATCTGTAAATACAGAAATAATTAAAAATGTCGAAGTATGTGGAATATTGATAGTAACTAGTTTATTAGCACTATCGAACCCGGAAGTTCATGGTCGCGCGGATGTAAAGTCTCCATACATTCCAGTCTTGAGCTATCGTTTACTGTATGATTCACCTCCTATAAAAATACTGACCAATATTATTCTCTCAGCTCATTCTTGGCCAGCTTATAAGGGAGCTTCCGACAAAAGTTTCCATGCCACTCTTTCATTCCCCATTCATGCCACATGTCCTCCTCATCACAGTCTATGTATTTAATGTCTTATTTATTCTGGTTTCCAATAAAAATCATGTACAAGCTCGTTGTTATGTAGTTTTGTCCATGACATTTTGTTATTTATCATCCGATATGAAAATAAATATATATATTTTTTAATTTGTCATTGCTTTAAACTATAGTTGAGGTAGCGTCACATCCACTACTCGTCGCGTCGACCAATTCTAACCGAAACTTCGTCAAATGACACATTGAAATCCGACCCGATTCAGTGAGGAGAAGGAGGAGGAGGAGGAGAGGAAACCCTTTTTTCCTGTAAAACTTAGTTTTTTGGAGTTCAGGCCTTTTCATATTGGACGATTCAATTTTAAATGCCTTCTTCTTCTTCTTCTTCTTCTTCGCTTCCTAGTTTACACATTAATTGCCTATTCCGTTTTCACTAATATATCTAAGACCATCTCTTCCGAGGACATCCGACATCTCTTCTTCCTCTCGGAAAATAATGTAAGATTTTATTTGGTAATCTGCTTTCTTCCATTCTTTCTACAGTTCTTTCCACTGATTCTTGTTGTTAAATATATTTTCTTTTATGGAGTAGATCTGCAATTCTTCACGGATATCCTCATTTTTATCTGGTCCATTCTAGTGCATCCCTTTACTCTTCTTAAAAAATTCATATCGGCTGCTTGGATTTTACTTTCTTGTTTGGGTGGTGATAATCCAAGATTCGCTCCCATACAAAAGGACAGGGACCGCCATTGTTTTATAAAATTTTAATTTTATTTGTTTATGGGCTTTATTATTCAATGTTCTATTTATTGTGCCATAAAGAGCTTGAAACTGATAAATTTTATGTAAAATGCGAAATCATACCTGCACACTAGATCAGGTGGTAGCTTCACTAACGAGTTCAGGTTCTATACCCGGCTGGTTGGAATTTCTACTTTAATAATTTCAATATCGGAGCCAGGTTGTGTACCAGATCCTAAAACCCTTCCGCAGTACATATTGGTGGTCCTGTTGATAGTAATTCGCCCGTCGTGTGAGGACGTTAATCATGCCAATCTCCGTGCTTTTTAACATGAGTAAACTACCTGCCAGCACCGGGTTTCACTTTTCTCTTCTCTTCGTCACTACCACTCACACAATACACTTACAGTGAACACGAACGCTTAAATATACACTCGTGCAACAATTTTGTCACTGTATATAAAGGTACGTACACACCTGCGCGCCGCAAACACGAACGGCGCGCGCGCCGCACCATGTTCGTCAGATTTGGACGGGGTTTTAAGGTGCGCGCGCGTCTCTCACCACGATCCACTCATTGTCGGTTTTTTCCACGAACACTTTGATGGTTCGCTGTTTAGATTTGGACGGGTACCTGAGAGGTTCGTTGCTTTCGGTGCGCACCTATTATTTGAGTATGGAGTGGTCAGAGGAAAACGTGTTAAAACTTGTTGACATTTATAGAAGCAAGCAATTATTGTGGGATCCACAACATAAGGATCATTTTAAAAAATCATTGAAAGGAGATGCCTGTTTTTTTTTCAATGATATGTGTTTTTTTTTTCGTGTGTACTGTAATTGTATAAATAAATTAGAATTATTTAGAAAACATTATTTATTTAAGACGTTCATTTCATAATATTATGTATGAAGTATCACAAAACAATACAATATATAAACACATTTATTGCTAATTATTTATTTATCTCTTCAAAGACTCCAAAGAGCAAGACTGCTCATGTTAAGGGGCAATATACAAAAAATAATGGCCATAAAACAATTAACAATAAAAACAAGAAAACAAATTCAGGCATAAGTTTTAAGTAATACAAACTACTATAGATGCACAATATATATACACATATAAATACAATATTTAAACAGGATAATATTAATAATAATAAAATTAACAAAATTAACTAAGAAAGCAATGAGAAAAAATATTTTTTAATACAATTAGAAAAATGTTTAACATTCGTGAAATGTTGATATTCAATAGGTAAGTAGTTATTTTAATGGTTGATTAATGCATAACGAATCCCTTTTTATACCTTTTTTTTTAGAAACTAGTATCTTTGTGCAATAAAGTACAACCTCTAGTATAATAATCATGTACATTTTTATTAAAAATTAAGGCCATGTTATGGTGAGATAGATTCTTAATAATTTTAAACATACATATATATACAAATCATGTCCACCGCTGTAGTCTCGAGGTAGCGTGCTGCCTTGTCACGCAGCGGGGCCCGGGTTCAATCCCCGGTCGGGGCAGTTTTTCTGGGTGAGGTTTTTATCGGGGTTTTTCCTCACCTGTAAGACAAATGTCAGGAAAACTTTAAGGCCCAAACGGTCCCCGAAATCATATGGCCATCATCATCATCCTTATCATTATCATATCATCATCATCTCATCATCCTTCACCGGTGTGGAAAGCAACGGGAAGCTACCACACCTACACAATTCCCTAGTAAAGCTGCAAGCATAGCATGAAAATGCTATGATTTCAGTGAAGGACCTGCCTTCGGGCAGAATTACTATGGATGGATATACAAATCATATATTTTTTTAAATTCCTTTAATGCTATAATATTTGAAAAAAGTATAAATAAAGTTATAAGATGTAATAAGTAATAAGCGTGACCAGACGTCCCGATTTTGGCGGGACAGTCCCGATTTTTAACAATTTGTCCCGCGGCATTTAAAAAAAATGTCCCTATTTTTGGGAAAGAATGCAGGACAAGCGGGAGAACGGAAAGGGAATAGACATCGTTGGTTACACCTGCTCTGCAAAATGTCTACTGAAGGTTTGTGGGTTTCCTATGGATCGCAGGAGGTTCGTTGAAATTAATAATTTCGACGAACATAACACGCGCCGCGCGCGCCGTTCGTGTTCGCGGCGCGCATATGTGTACGTACCTTAATACAAAGCACACGTTAGTTACCTACAGTCAATTTATTTTAAAAGAGGAGAAGTAAGCTAAATCAAGCTAATGAGTTCATACCCTATTTATAGAGGAAGAAACCTCTCCTCTCATCTCTTCTCTAATTTCTAATAAAATTCAACTAAAAATCCTTACGATTTTAATCAGTGGTCTTCTCAATACAATTTCTTCAAATTCTTGATTAGGAGCACGAATAGGGTTCGAAATCAATTCGTATTTAATTTATCCCTCTCATGAAAACATCTTTTGAGCTCATCAAGAGTTTATTAGAAAACCAATCCTTACAAGGCCTCTTTCTCACAGTTATTTTAGGCCTTTACTTACAGCTTTACAGACATTTGAATATTTTGAGGCCCCATTTGGTCTGCAATAAATGGTGCATAAATTGAAAATAAACAACATTATTGGTACCACCTGAGCTAGCAAGACTGCCACCTTGAAAGTTATTTTCTTCCTTCCATAATGATTTCGCTTCCAGTAAGTACTATATACTCGGACCAACGGATCTGTGTCTCTAGAGCGCTGACATCGTTCTTAGAAAAGAACACGTCTATACTCACACCATTTCACCGCACTTCCCTCCCACTACGTCAAACAGCAGCCACGGTAACTTATCGAGTAGGGGTATTTACAAACTTCCCCCAGTATCGTGGCTCTTGAATATTGAATAAAGTAAAGTTGGAGTTGAGATGACAACACTGGAGTGCAAGTGCAAATAATGTCCCGCAAGAAGGCTCAAAATTGTGAGTAGTGGGGAGGGGAGAGAGATGGATATAAAAGAGAGAGATAGGAATGCAGAGAGGGAAATGATTAACCGAGGCAGAAAAGGAAATAGGCTTTAGTTTGCATATCTTACGGGGGCACAGATCCGTTGGACAGACAATATAAGCTGTATAAAGTTAAATAAAATATCAAGTTCTTATTTGTTCAAGAAGAATGCTTTAAAATCGTTATAATTTAATTTAAAAAGTAGGCCTAGTTACAATTAAAAAATCAGATAAAATATATAGGATATCTTGTCAATTATGATAGTGTACAAACTGTGAATAAGTCAATGAGAATCATTAATAGAGTTTTCAAACCGTATTAGTGCAGAATGAGGGCTTATAAAACATTAGTAGTGAGACCATTCCTTGCGAACGAAAGCGAATATGAAGTATACGGATTCAGGGTGAAGAAATTAGGTTCATGAGAAAAACAGTTGGGTACACAAAATTAGGCAAAAAGGATACATGTGAACATCCTACAAGGCCTTAAATATCTTATGTTTCATATGTCTGCATACAGGAATAATTTGCAGCGACACTATCAACGCATCCTCCATCAAATTTTAAATTGCCAACCCAGACGAAAAATAGCATATTTAGGAAGACCACTTAAAACATGGCATGATAGGAAGATTATGAAATTTACATAAAACGACTACGTATCTACTAAAATTATGTTTGTACTATAATGACTCAGGTTATGCAGATTTATAAAGAAATGGTGACATCAGCACGCAGCACAGCACACCTGAAAGACAACTTCAATGAAGGTCTGACCTACTTTCTGAGATATAACACTTCATTCACAGCCAAGCAACCGGTTATGAACCACATTTATAATGAGATTACTCCTGCATCATTGTTTTAAAATTGATTACATTTATTCAATACTCCATATGAAAATATGTAACTGACCGACTGACAAATTAATGTCTACAATTATTCATATTAAGGGAAGTCGGTTGGGAAGAGGAGCAAAAGTAACCCGCAATAAATATATATATATATCTCATTCTAAATTATATGACATTAATATTTTTTATATTAATGGTACCGATATATTTTAATTTAAAATACATATGTAATTTTTAGATGACTTAAACCATTCAAATCAAATTAATTTGTGAATAACTGAATTTTGGTAATCATATAAATATACTGAAGTACAGTTTTCCTCTTCTATAATAAATAACAAAGTGAAATTTTTAGTTTGTCTGATTCAATAGCTTTTTTGGTACTTACAACAAGAGTTACCTCCCATAGGGCATAGTCCATAATATAGATTTGTGTCACTTGATCTTCGAAATAATAAAGATCACACCGCAGTTTTCATTGCCTCAACACTATGGGTATTCTCCCCTATCGGCAAACTATAATGATTTTGTATTTTATCAATGACTTCGTAAGTCAGTCAATTTCTTCCGTCCAAACACTTACCAACAGCTTCCCCCACCTGTCCCTTAACTTGTCATTTTCAGCATCCGAAGCCTGGTACCCACCTCTTCTGCACATGTCCTAATGCATTCTAGTTATGCGACAGAAACATTTTCACCATAAGGTTGCAATTAATTTACAGTGTTGAATATTTTTGAGTCTCAATCACCAAATAATTTACACATCTTACCTTACTGTACGTTTGAGAGCAGAGAAACAATTTTACATCTCCGGCCACTCCTATTTTCCCTACTGTTTCCACTGTAATTAGCGGCAGTCTTGCAAGGGTTACTTGTAATTTTATCAGGGCGTTTTCAGTGTTTAGACATGACTTCAATACACAATATTTTATCATTATGTATTAGTACAGCTAACTATACCACTCAACGAAGTGTGGCCTCTTTTTTTGCCAGAAGCCATCAAAAGCAACTGACAGGTCTCGAATATTTTCTATCACTGCTTCTTCAGTTCCTTGCTTCAGTGACTCTCAACTGCATATATATTACCAATTTCAACATTGCACGTACACATTTTTGCAGATGGTAGAGGCAAATTAAAAATTCCATAGAAGACATTAGCTGCAACTGGTCCCTTACCAATTGCTCGTAGGTCATACACCAGGGGTAAATTAATGTGGAATAATTTTGAATTATGACCACTTTTCCTTTCAGACACAGGAGACCTACACCATGCCTTTACTAAATGCACTCACTGTACAATGTATTTTCATCTGTAGCTAATCCAGCTTTTTTTTTAGTTGTATCCTTCCTTTGCCACACTGGATAAATATATAGTTTAGAAAAATATGTAATATCTTCAAATTAAATATTTCATTCACATCATTTTCAGAACACTGCGATAAATAATTATGATACCCTTCCGCACTTCTTAGTTTTTTGTGAGAAATTCATAAATTCCATTGTTTTTATTTACATGTGGACTTGTTCCACTTATTGGTACCAACAACACTGCCCTTTGTGATTTGCCAACATTTTTTCTCTTTTTAAAAACTCTGTGCTCGTTTCTTCCCAATTTAAGTAATTTACTACTAAGAATTAAATACTAATCACAATCACACATTGTATCTAGTAAAATGCACATTTGTCACCACAACAAGTGCTTCAACATATACAAACAAAACAAATGAAGAGATACAGGAAATGAAGATGGGAGAGACGTCTATAAGCAGATTGGCTACCAGGTCAGCCATAAACTTTTCAAGTTCCCCTGCAATAGCGGGCTATTTAAATAGGTAACAATTAAAATTCGTGAAACGTCAAAAAATAAGCAGCCACGTCCCTGCACTTGGTTTTTTTAAACGATTATTAAACTATTTAAGAATGATAGAATTCATGTACCATATATCATTTAAAAGAAGAAATTTCAAAGAATTTAAATACACAAGAAAAAAAGTTGAAAATTTTAGCATTTTTACCTGTCACGGGCACATTAAAATGTTAAAGCATCCATAATTAATAATTGAAGTATAATAATTAAATACATATAAATATAAGTTATTTTAAATTATCGAGGTGGTTCTATCAGTGAATTCATTAAAGAAAGCTCGAAAGTCCATGGGAGCAGTAATTTCTTCCAGATCTTCTGAAAATATTTCCAATTCGATGGTCCTATTTTGAAAAAAAAAAAATCAAGCGCAGGAGCTCATCTCCGGTCTCGCAATTTTCTACAAAATCTCATAGAACAAGTCTCCACATTCTCTATGAACATTTTTACTTATGAGACGCTTAAATATATATTTTTTTTATCATACCGCGTCTAGGAACTATGTGTAAGTATATCTATTAGTAGGCTGTGTATGTAATATGAGTAAGACTCTCCATGTTTTTTTATTATTTTTTTTATTTTTATTTTAACCTCTCCCATCCATGTCACCCGGCCCTTTCAGTGAAACGAGCTGTCAGCAGAGGATGTTTAAACATTGGATCACATACATACTACTTGACCATATAAGGACATGGAAGGTCACGCCGATGAGGGATCAAGTATCTGCAGGCCCACCTCCGAGAATAGGCATACAGGAACACTTAAGACAAGGCACATAATTCACTTATACATTCATACTAAACATGGCGAATACGATAGGAGGATGATGGTCAAATTATGTTGGACTATTTGGGCTCTAAAATTTCCCAATATTTGTCTTACACGTGAAGAAATGCCCCTAAAAAAACTCACCAGGAGACTTGTTCCGATCGGGGATCAAACCTTTGCGTACGAGGCAACGATGTTACTAGAGACCACAGTGGTGGAGGCTTTTTATACAAATGTAAATTATATTAATTTTAATTAATTGTAAATATATTACTAATCATGAATTCTCATGGTAATCAAATTCCAATCCAACATTTGTCTTGATGACTGAGGAAAACAACGAAAAAATCTTCAGGATGGTCTAAACTGCGATTTGAACACAAGATCTCATGAAAACGATACTCAAATGCTACAAGACAAGCCAACTCGTTTCTATCAACAGCTATTTATTTTAATCATTCCATAACTGTAGTCTATGTCAAATATTATAATTCTTCACATATTATCATCAGCCCTTCTACAGATGTTAAATCCCAAGAACTCTCACGCACACTAATGCATGTACGTGTTTTTCAATGCCACCCACTGCACTTTCCGTATTTAGATGGGGGTGTATGTGGTATGTCAAAGGCAGACATGACCTCAAGGTTATACAGATCCTGATATGTTAACATTTAAATACTTTGTAAAACAAGTGCACTTCAAATACGCAGCTCTGTCATAAAATCCTACTCTCTCGGTCTTGACATGCAATTATAGGAAATAGGAGAGGATGCAGCTTCTTAAAACTGAGCCCAATCAGCTGAGGGAGCAAGATTTCTGGAGAAAAGCAGCTAGGATTTGAGAGAAGGAAATGGTACGAAAAAGCAGCAAAAGAGAACAAATTTAGATTCACTGTGTACACGAAAAGGAGTAGGTTATTGAAGCGAGATTTTGTCTAAGTGCGTGTAATTTTGTTCAAGCCATTGATACATAATGACCTCCCCCAAAATCTGTCAAATTATACTTAGTCTCTGGAGTCTCCTTTTTTTAATGTATAGTCCTATTACAGGGAAATTAAGAAATATAACTTAGAAGGTGGACTGAGAGACAAAAAGTAGATAGAATAAATCATGAAGAATGTCAATGACTGGGATCTGGATGGGAGATACAACAAAGGAAGATCGAAGATGGAAAAGACTGAGCGAGTTGGCTCTGGCAGTAGATTTCGAGACTCGTATTCCGGAGGGTCACAGATTCAAGTTAGAGATCCCGACCAGCCTGACTGACGCTTTTTATCCTGGTTTTCTTCAGTCGTCGAGGCACAAGCTGGTTGGAATTTATCACAATCACCGCTACATAATGTCATTAAAAATATATATCTTATATGAAAACACGTGACTACACACAACTATAGTGAGTGTAAAAAGTGATCGTACTTTAAATATTTTTTTAGTATAAGTCCAAAATATTGCCTATCGATAAACACAATTAGCATGAAATATATTTTCCATGTGTTTCCTGGTACGTTTAACATTAACATACATAAATAGTTAAACTGCCGCGCTACATGAGCCTTGAAAACCAATTAAAGCATAGCCATTAGCCTCTTCTATGAGTAAGAAGTCCATTACATAGATTTAACAAGGTACACAGTACCAAATCCAGCAGTGTAACAGTAGACCTATAGTTGTGCAGAATGCACAAAACAGTTAAATGGCTTCGAAAATAGAATATATAACAAAAGAAGAAACCAAAATTATCAGTATAGTTGTGTGGAATGCACAAAACAGTTAAATGGCTCCGAAAGGAAAATATTTCACAGTTCGTAATTTCCTAAGAGAAAATGGTTACCATAGAAGAGTGGCCTGAAGGAAGTGATTTGTCAATTAAATACTTTTTTTTTGTTCAATGCCATCACGTTGTCATTTCAACATTCTGGTATTCTCTCCTGGCATGGCGTTATTGTAACCTACTTCTGAGCTTGGGGCGTCTGGAATGCGGAGTTACGGCTGCCCCAATGATAATGATGCGCCAGGAGAGTATTTAATCCTATAATGAATTAATATGGTAATGATAATGATGGCCAGATGATGTTCGGGGACCGTTTGGGTATTACAGTTTCCTGACATTTGTCTTACAGGTGAGAAAAAAAGCCAAAAAAAAAAAACCCCATCGCCCAGAAAACTTGTCCCAACCGGGAATCGAACACGGGCCCGCTGTGTAACAAGGCAGCACGCTACCTCGAAACCACAGCGGTGAACATGAAAATAAATAAATAGTTCACATTACCTACTATACTGCACTATGTATATACATAATCTACTGCATACAAAAAGAAGATTCCAGAGGCATTTTGACCTTAAACAAAAAGGAAAATATGGAAAGATAGAAATATACATGAAAGGGAGAAGTTTAAAGAGGGAGATTGAATCAATTGTGGACGCTAAATGAAAGGTAAGAATTGTCCTCAAGATTCTTTAACTATACACCTCTGTGGCAAGAGATCAAACAGTTTTTAACGTCTTCTCCGATTAAGTCCAGGTTATCTAATTTTACTCATTCCAAAAATTCCAACAATTAATCCCGAGTTACACTCAAGTCACCAAAGCCTTATTTCAAGTTTTGTTAAATGTTATAAAAATGTTTCATATGAATGTTCATTTACAAAGTAGTGGCGTGCTTCACTTGAATGAGTCAAAAGTGGTGACGTACCATACGTTATATGATCGCTCACGTTACTTTACAGTTTTGGTGACACACTAATAGATCCTATTCATCAAGACGAATTCAGCTTTCGATTAGTTAATAACATAATTTCTCCTGTACATATGTTTTTTATTTACTATTTTAAATAATGGGCGTTTAATGCATAATGGAACTCACATTAATTATTAATAATAAGTATATACTAAATTATATACTAAATAAATATTATTCTTATAATAAATTAGGATAGTAATAATAATAATAATAATAATAATAATAATAATAATAATAATAATAATATCTTTATTTTAAAGGTTAATAGCCTTGTTTACAACTCAATCATGTTAGATTAATTTAGAATCAGTGTTATAATTAATTTACACTTTTTACTAATATAAATTATTACATGGTATAAAAATAGATAGAAATAAAATACTTAGAAAAAATTGAATAAATTCCGGTTGACAGAGAAAAAATTATTATAAAACTAGTATTTCATGTAAACAAAATGATGATGAATCACTTTTCTAAAGAAAAATTCATTCGCTCACTTGTATATTCGTTAATTAGTAAAAACAGGACCATTAGGAGTGGGGAGGTTCACCTGAAGTGAAAATTTAAAAACCCTCTAGTGGTCCTAATTTTCGATTTTTCGCAACCCAACTCCATATATGCCATTCACATGTAACAAAAATATATTATAAAAAAAAGCGAAATCTAGCCATTTGAACCACGATTTAACAGAAAACCGTAAAAGTTTAAAATCGGTCTAGTGGCAACCATATTTCTTTCCTCGTAAAGTAACTGGATACATATGATTTAATTAAAAAAATGAAGATTTATATGCAGATTTTCAATGTTTATAAATCTTTCTGTGCCTAAAGTTTTATTTTCCTTCTCTACTAGTCCCTTCCATCCACTCCATGTCCCCCAGTCCTTTTGTTCTCTTTACAGTTCTTATTACTTGCATGCATGAGTTTCGAGGACTTCCTTTCGATCTTCCTCCAGGTGGACAACATTCTAATATATTTCCGGGTAACCTTCCTTATTGCATTCCTCGTAGATGCCTATACCAATTTAATTGCTTGTATGTTATAATCTACTACTGAATATTTAATATTATTTTATTATCGTATGACTTTATTCCTTATTTTTTCCAATTTTGAACACCTTGCTGCTCTCCTGAAGAAATTAATTTCCATACACATAAGTTTTTGTTGGATTTCCATACTTCAGATCCATATGTAACAGTACTTCTCACTATTAAAGATAATTTATATTGCGCAATCAGCAAAATGGACCATAAATTCAACTTGCTGAGGAATTCGTTTATTTTACGCAGTTCTTGCGGTTTTTTCATTTATCAATCAGCCCTATTTTGCCTTCCCTATAATCCTTCTACAACACTTTATCTCCACAGCAGTTATGTTCAATGTATCTTGACTTCTCACTCACACTTTTTCTTCCACATTATACGGTACATTACTGTTTCATAAACTTTTATTTTAGTTTTTTTTTTTTGCATTTTTCCCCCCAAATATCGGATGTTAGCCACTAAAACATCGAAATAGACAGAGGCAAAAACACACTAAAAATATTGAAAAGAAGCATTACAATGGGCACTAGTTTTTTTTCGATGAGTTAACATTTTACAGCATTATAAAAACAATATAAGAGCATGAAAATAGATGTCAAACAAATGCTTTCAAATAAAATAAATCTTTAAAGCACTGAGTACACACATGGATTTACAAATGAATAACAAAACCAAATAAAATATATGACCGACAATGTAATTATAGCACTATAACTCTGTGAAGTCACAAAGATCATTAGCGGTTATTATTCAAGAATCAGTAATTGATTGATTGTACACAACACTAAATACATGTCTTCACTAGGTGACAAAATTACAGTGAATTGTGTCTGTATAGGTCTGTATTTAACACGAGTTTGCAGTGGAATCGAACAAAATGATTGTCAGCTTAATGAAGAGAATATGGAAGTGATTTGTCTCTTGGTTTATTTAAATGAGGTATCCCAGTACCACTACCTGGAAATACCCCTTCCACAATTTGCGGAACTTTTCAGGACTTGTTTTCAGCTGCCAAAAATATAACTGGAATCTAAAATGAAATTTTTCCAATTCAGAATCAAATTATAAGATAGTCCAAAAATATTGGCTACCTAACATAGCTTTCATTACACAATTCAATTTGTTTTATATAATGAAAAGTTAATTTTAAAAGATGAGGAAATTAGGCCTAGTTAGACATCATCAGCCTTCATAGGCACTACATCCGAAAATAACGAAAATAGAAAATAGGCAACATTAGTGAATTTTTTATTTGCTATATACAAACCTAAGATCCCGAAATGAAATAAATTAAGTATTTTTTGTGATATCTATAATTATAACGTATAGAGATTTTGCCTGACATCCTATATCCAATTTTTCCTGATTCGGTTTAAATTTTCGGCTAAAAATAAGTGAAGTTCTTACGAACCCTAACTTACGTTAAAAAAAAAAAGAGACCCCGACCTGGCTTGAACCGCGAACCTCGGAAAGAGAAAAGAGCTCCATTGGTACATCATTCGTGGTTAAAAGTCCATTGTGCATTCGCAATTAATAAGTTACTTTAAATACAATACTCGTACTATTTTAATTTAGGTTGGGCTGTAAAACCCAGTGTTTTCCGGATAATTCTAAGAATTCTAAAAGATTAGAGACAGAGACCTGAATTCACCGACTGGGCAATGTTCCAGAGTATGAGAACACTAATCGTCGTAATGGTCAAGATCAGACTCTCATCCGAAATGAGGGTCAAGAACAATATTTACACTATAAAGTCAATAATGATCAAAACACAAACTTTATACTCTATTTGACCTAAAAACAAGAATTGCTAAAAAGTTCTCTCTTTGACGACATGATATTTTATCTTTACCAAGGACTAATTCGATAAATACGAGCACACTACATTCAGTGCAATTGGGGCTACTCATATTTTTGTCCACAAAGACACATTGCTTGATTTGTTTTACAATAGGCCTATATTCAATAATTTTATCCTCTATTATTTGACAAATGTTTCATTTAAAATGCCAGTCTCATAGTTATTGTTACATTATCCTACATAATTATATTTACCCATGTCTAAGGCTCTGTAAAAATATAAATTTCAACAATGACAAATTAAGGACGACAATTAAAACCGGAGTTATGACCTAATATGTGATGTGTGACTGACTGACTTGAACCTGTGACTGGCTGATATATGTGAATTTTATTTAGAATTTCAAAATGCAAATATTACACAAATGTAACAAAATGCTATGAAACTAGATAAACAGCTTCGGTAAACGGACGTTAAAAAAAAAAGAACTACAAATACTTTATCAATTCTACGAAAAATGTTAAATTTAATATTATTATAAAATAAATATTAATTTAAATCAATAATTTAATTTAATTAACTCGCTTACCATGTGCCATTTTAAATTATATAAAATACAAATATTAAATAGCCCTACTCAATAACAAAGGGCAAAAAACATTGCAAAATATATAATATTTATAAGTACCAGCTGATCCAACAGAAAATTTGTATCACCCCAAGTTTTGGAAGTTCTTATAGTTCAGAAAACACTTTTCCTAACCAAACACCTATAGCATACTTACCATGTGTCACTTAACCTGACACTACAACATAGTATTTCTTCTGAACTTCTCTGTCTTCTTCCATCTAAACTAGGCAACATCAATATTTTAGATATGCTTATTTTTCCGATGAACTGCCTGGACCTCATTTTGTTCTTAGTAGGTATAATTTTCTGATAAATCAACAAGTATGGCTGCTTAAATTACTGCAACATTTTCCGAAATATATTTAAATGCTTCTGCTGACTGCATTTTAGCTCAAATTGACACAGAAGACGGGCTAGTAATTATTTTATGGGACGGCTGAACCGAGCAGTCTACCAGATTTCCTAAACCATGTTTATATTAATCCTCAGTGGAGTGCTGCAAGCAACTTACTGCGCCATGCGTATTGGCAATATAAGTGAGAGGATGAAAAGTCAGTCAGTCACGGGACTCTACCTGGAAAAATAATGACTTTACAAGAAAATATCATCAATACGTTTTTGTTAGTTGTGTGCCGATAACGTAGATTCCAAGAGGAATTCTAATCCATCAATTATTATGTTGTGTACAGTAATTTTTATACGTTCTCCGTGATTGACTGATCATAGCTTACAGTTAACAATTATAAGACACATTTAAGGTATATAGAACATTAGAATGCAATTGATAGTATTACATTTACGACTAAGGAGGACTAAAGTATGGTTTAACAAAAAAGTTTGTCAAATAAAACGAATTAATATGACCGAATCATTAAATAACAAATTGGTAAAATTCTGCGTGTTTTGACAGGTTTGGAATATGACAAGTTTTACCACTAATATTAAATTAAAATAATACACTTTTCAAACATTACCTTATAGAATCAGAAAATTTGGTCTTTAAAGAACTAAAATTAAAATTGCTCCTGGGTCAATTTCAAAATTTTTACCTCGATATGACAATTTTACAATTCCTTAAATATTTCTGGAATGAGAGAATAATCGTAGAGATATACAATTTGTGTTATAACAGGAGAATAATGGGAAGTTCAGGCCTTAAATTAAACATTATAACAATAGTTTAGCTTATATCGTGCATTTTAATGTCATCTTTGACATGTCATGAGTAAGGGAAGCAAGATCAGTAAGTGATGCCAAACCAATAAAATATATTTACACCTCTTAAATATTACTCGTAACAGCATGAAAATTGTTCTAACTTATTATTGATAGCTTAACATTCCTTGCAATATTCAACTTCAGACGTTGGTGTAGTGTACAAGTAGCTACAGAATATTACAACACATTGCAAAACTACTCTCTAGAAAAATCATTTTAATAGGCCTACTAGCTTGAATTCGTATGTGCTTAACTAACCAACTCACTTGCACAATCCAACCCGTAGGTTCATGGCCCCGCGGACATAAGCTCTCCATATATCCCTATCCTGAGCTGTTTTCCAATCATACCCTGTATAATCCACTTCCCTCAAATCATAGATATTATCCTCCCATCTAATTATTGGTCTCCCAACTGGGCGTTTTTCCTCTGGCTTTCCTACAAGAAGCTTCCATGCACGTCTTTCATTCCCCCATTCGTGCCACATGTCCTGCCCAACGCAGTCCACGAGACTTAACTCTTCTCACTATATCTGGCTTCCTATAAAGACCATGTAATTCACTGTTATGCAGTCTTCTCCATTCACCTGTCTGTTCATCTCTCATTGATCCAAAATTTTTTCTAAGAACTTTATTCTCAAATACTCCTTCCCCCCCTTAAAGTAAGAGACCATGTTTCGCATCCATATAATATAACTCCTAGAATAATAGTTTTATATATTTTCAGTTTAACGTTTTTTGAAAGGAGTTGGGAAGTAAAGAGTCTCTGTAATGCATAATAACACGTATTTTCAGAATTGAGCCATGTTTAACTTCCTTGTGCATCTCATTCCTGTTTGTGATTATTGTTCCTAGTTACTTGAACTCAGCCACTTCCTCAAAATTTCCCTCAATTGTCATTAGCTGTCCATTTCTATTATATAATGTATTTTTATGTGTGACCATATATTTAGTTTTATTGATATTTACTTCCAGTCCCAATTTCTTAGTGTTACTCAGTAGTGTGTGCGTGTTGGATTTTAGAATCTCCTCGCTATCGGCCAATATTACATCATCAGCATAAATCAACAGCTTATTAATACCATTGAGTTGTACACCTTCTTCATCCTCTAAAGAGTTGATGGCATGCTGTCGTACAAAATTAAATAGTAGAGGAGATAGTGTATCTCCTTGCTTCAACACATTATGGATTTCAAAAGTATCCGAAAACTGTTTGCCTACACGCACCCTACTCTTTGTGCCATTTAGACACATTCGTATAAGTCTAACTAACTTTTTAGGAATTCCGAACTCTAGCAGGATACTATATAACTTCTCCCTCTTAATTGAATCGTATGCTTTTTCAAGTCTACGTATAGTTGATGTACATTATATTCCCATTTATTTTCTAAAATCTGTCTTATACTAAAAATCTGATCTGTTGTAGACCTGTTTCTTCTAAATCCACATTGATGATCTCCTAGAATCTCATCAATATAAGGAGTAAGTCTGCTTACTAAAATATGTTAGAATTTTGTACGAAATTGAAAGTAATGAGATGCCCCTATAGTTATTGCGATCGGTTTTATCTCCTTTCTTATACATTTGTACGATAATCGATTCGTTCCATTCATCCGGAAGAGCCCAAATCATATTAAGCAACTGGCGTATCTTGTCCATCAATTTTTCTCCCCTGATTTTATCAGTTCTGCTGGGATCTCATTCGTAGGTGCTTAGTAATTTAAATTAAACTATGCATTAGCCAAAATCAGAACAAAATTAACCGTCTACTGTAGATATCAATAAAGGTTGTTACATTTAATGACATGAGGTCATTATGAAGCAAATTATTTCAAGCGCGAGGTTCTTATACGAACCGTAAATCTACGACACGAGATTCACGGATTTCCTTCCCTCTGGAGAAAGCTACATTCAGAATTGTTACGCCTTTAAAACCCCATTGATTCCTATCGAGTTTGAACCCGGGAACCTCGGAATCGGAGGCGTGCAGAGTAACCACAAGCCCACGATGATAATAATGTAATAACAGTAATAATGATAATAAAAATAATGTAATGATGATAATAACAATAAAAAATGTTTGGAAGTGCACGAAGGACTATTACCAAGTAGCTCCGTCATCGTTTGTACGAGGGAGAGATCTTTACTTACGCGAAAGGTATTGCGGGCAGTCTACACATAGGAGATTTTAGGAAAAATAATTATTTGTGGTAGTTTCCTTTCATCCCACCACTTTAATACTAATTACAAACAATTAACTGGTCATCAGGTAATAATGTGGTATTTTTTTATTTTTTTTTTTTTTTTGGTGGGAAAGGTCAATTGCATATTAATCGCATTTACGTCCTTCAGAAAAACGTAAATATTAACATACTACTTTTCAAGCGATAGAGCATAAATTCATTTATAATGTGACTATCTTTTCAAGTTGAGGGAGTAGTTATACTTCGAGAAATTTATTTCATAAAATGGACTATTTAAAACAATACGATAAATTGACAACTTTATTACTCTTTAATTACATCAAACGAAGATCTGAAATTCGGTTCAGATATTCGGTATATCATAAAGTTTCACTGTAAAAATAAATTATAAACTTTTAAAGACGTGAGTTCAATTTTCACAATTTTTTTTGCCAATTTCGTATGGAATGACCCATATATATATATCCCCCCCCGAATTAAAGTGTTTTACCACTTATGAAAATATGTCAACATATTACTAATTGTATAACTGTAGGCTTTCACGGCCGGCGTCTTGATCCCTATTAGGTTCGTCTTCCGGGCATATAGGCCGTGGTCCAGTCGTTCTTCTACTCGACGTTTCGTCTACTGCTGCGGTAGACATCTTCAGGAGATACTGCGTGCTCTCTGTGAACTCCTCAACAGTCGGCTGCAGACTGGCTGGTCGTTGGAAACTCCCTCCCTATTTATAGGCACGCCCCTGGTGGAGACGCGGTTTTCTGCGCGGTCCGTGTTGCGTGCTGTTTTGTCCAGGCTGTCGCTAGCAGAAGTCATAGGCTTCGTTGTCGTATTGTGCAATGCCGGGATCCAGATTTTGTTTATCTTCATGGTTTCTTCTTTTTTGTTAAAGGAATTTTTGTGTTTATATATTTCAATGGCTTCTCTGTACAGTCTGGTGTAATAATGTGATGTTTGGGACAATACCTGTGTTTCTTCGAATCTTATTATATGTTCTTGGTTGTTCATCCAGTGTTCCGCTACGGCTGATTTTTCCTTTTGTTTTAGTCTGCAATGCCTCTTGTGTTCTTGCAATCTTGTGGTAACCATTCTTTTTGTTGTGCCGATATAAACTTCTCCACAACTGCAAGGGATGCGATATATACCGGCAGTACTTAACGGATCTCTTGTATCTTTGGCTGGGCGCAGTATATTGCTGATTTTTTGTGTTGGCTTGTAGGTTGTAGATATGTTATATTTATTTAATATTCGACCAATTCTCTCCGTTATTGTCTTGATATATGGTAGGTACACCTTACCCTTAGCCTCCTCCTTGTTCCCGTTTTCGGATTTGTATTTATTGGGATTTATGGCTCGGCGAAAATCTGTTTTGCTGTATCCATTGGATTGAAACGCTGCTTGGAGATGATTAATTTCTTCTTGTAGATACTGTGGTTCCGAAATCCTTTGGCTCGTTCCACCAGGGTTTTAATTATTCCGCGTTTTTGTCTGGGATGATGGTTGGACTGCTTATGTAGGTATCTGTCTGTGTGAGTCTTTTTCCTGTATACCTTGTGTCCAAGGGTCATGTCTTGGTTTCGAATTACTAAAACATCCAAAAACGGTAGACTGTTGTTCTCTTCTCTTTCCAGGGTGAATTGGATGCTGGGACAAATACCATTTAAATGTTGCCTGAAGTTATCAAGTTCTTCTTCACCATGCTCCCAAATGACGAATGTGTCGTCCACATATCTCAGCCAAACTGAAGGTCTTAATGTAGCATTCTCCAAGGCCTGTTTTTCAAATTGTTCCATGTAAAAATTGGCTATTACGGGGCTTAATGGACTTCCCATGGCCACGCCATCTATTTGCTCGTAGAATATTCCTCCCCATTGGAAATACGTTTCTGTGAGGCATAGTTATACAGCGCTACTATATCTGGGGGAAAGAGTTCTTGCAAGTATGTCATAGTGTCTGTGATAGGTATCTTAGTAAATAAAGAAACCACATCGAAGCTTATTATTTTATCGTTTGGCTTGAGTTTCAGAGTGTCTATTTTTTCTATGAAGTGCGTGGAGTTTTTTACAAACGTGTCCGTTTTTCCAATATACGGTTTCAATAGTGAGGCGAGAAACTTGGCGAGTTCATATGTAGGTGATCCAATGGCCGAAACAATAGGTCTGAGTGGTGTTCCTTCCTTGTGTATCTTTGGTAATCCATACAATCTTGGTAGCAGTGCTTCTGATTTGTACAATCCTCGTTTAGTGTCTTCATCAAGTGTGGAGCTCTTGATAAGTTTATTGGATTTACGTAGAACTCTTGCTGTAGGATCAGTTTTAAGAATCTTGTATGTCTCTGGATCTAAAAGCTGTTGCATTTTCTGGTTGTATTGTTCTGTTTCCATGATGACGGTGGCATTTCCTTTATCTGCAGGAAGAACGATGATGTCTTTGTCTTCGTTTAGATTATGTAAAGCTACTTTTTCTTTTCGTGATAAATTACATATGAACTCGCCAAGTTTCTCGCCTCACTATTGAAACCGTATATTGGAAAAACTGACACGGTTGTAAAAAACTCCACGCACTTCATAGAAAAAATAGACACTCTGAAACTCAAGCCAAACGATAAAATAATAAGCTTCGATGTGGTTTCTTTATTTACTAAGATACCTATCACAGACACTATGACATACTTGCAAGAACTCTTTCCCCCAGATATAGTAGCGCTGTATAACATATGCCTCACAGAAACGTATTTCCAATGGGGAGGAATATTCTACGAGCAAATAGATGGCGTGGCCATGGGAAGTCCATTAAGCCCCGTAATAGCCAATTTTTACATGGAACAATTTGAAAAACAGGCCTTGGAGAATGCTACATTAAGACCTTCAGTTTGGCTGAGATATGTGGACGACACATTCGTCATTTGGGAGCATGGTGAAGAAGAACTTGATAACTTCAGGCAACATTTAAATGGTATTTGTCCCAGCATCCAATTCACCCTGGAAAGAGAAGAGAACAACAGTCTACCGTTTTTGGATGTTTTAGTAATTCGAAAACCAAGACATGACACTTGGACACAAGGTATACAGGAAAAAGACTCACACAGACAGATACCTACATAAGCAGTCCAACCATCATCCCAGACAAAAACGCGGAATAATTAAAACCCTGGTGGAACGAGCCAAAAGGATTTCGGAACCACAGTATCTACAAGAAGAAATTAATCATCTCCAAGCAGCGTTTCAATCCAATGGATACAGCAAAACAGATTTTCGCCGAGCCATAAATCCCAATAAATACAAATCCGAAAACGGGAACAAGGAGGAGGCTAAGGGTAAGGTGTACCTACCATATATCAAGACAATAACGGAGAGAATTGGTCGAATATTAAATAAATATAACATATCTACAACCTACAAGCCAACACAAAAAATCAGCAATATACTGCGCCCAGCCAAAGATACAAGAGATCCGTTAAGTACTGCCGGTATATATCGCATCCCTTGCAGTTGTGGAGAAGTTTATATCGGCACAACAAAAAAGAATGGTTACCACAAGATTGCAAGAACACAAGAGGCATTGCAGACTAAAACAAAAGGAAAAATCAGCCGTAGCGGAACACTGGATGAACAAACCAAGAACATATAATAAGATTCGAAGAAAACACAGGTATTGTCCCAAACATCACATTATTACACCAGACTGTACAGAGAAGCCATTGAAATATATATAAACACAAAAATTCCTTTAAACAAAAAAGAAGAAACCATGAAGATAAACAAAATCTGGATCCCGGCATTGCACAATACGACAACGAAGCCTATGACTTCTGCTAGCGACAGCCTGGACAAAACAGCACGCAACACGGACCGCGCAGAAAACCGCGTCTCCACCAGGGGCGTGCCTATAAATAGGGAGGGAGTTTCCAACGACCAGCCAGTCTGCAGCCGACTGTTGAGGAGTTCACAGAGAGCACGCAGTATCTCCTGAAGATGTCTACCGCAGCAGTAGACGAAACGTCGAGTAGAAGAACGACTGGACCACGGCCTATATGCCCGGAAGACGAACCTAATAGGGATATTACTAATTGTCGTGTAACATATTACAAGTTCAGTTTTAAAATAGTGATGATGCATGATGAATAAGAGCTTAACAGTTTTATCAAGATAACTCTCGTGGTAATTTTGTAAAAGTAAAGACGAGCATAACACTAGCACGCGCTGCTTGTTTTGCCGAATTGGAATTAAAGTTATTGAGGTTGTCCTCATGAAAATATTTTTGAAAAAGAAAAAAGACATCTTCATAAATATTATCCAGTAAACACAGAAAATTGCCATAAGCAATATAAATTTTTGTTTCATTGAAACTAAACTTCGCACACAGCAATTAATTAAAAAAAAAAGTAAGGTCGACTTCGTTAACCGGCAAAATCGAATCATTGGGTACATGAGTTCACCTGAAACGAAAATTTAAAAATCTAAATTTTCAATGTTTCGCAACGAAACTCAGTATATGCTATTAAAATAAATCGAGGAAGGTGTTACCAAAAAAAAAAAAAATCAGAGGAATCCGATCATTATAATTGGAGCTTTACCTGAAGCCTGAAATTAAAAATTGATTCTACAGCCGCCATATTTGATTCGTCGCAATGTATATGTCTACTATATAATTTAATTAACCCTTAAATTAGCAATGTGTTCTATAAAATACAACAGTTTAATTTATTTCATATTAAAAGAAAAATATGGAAAAATATATAGATATTATTTAAAATGGTGTTAAATTATAAAACAGTATGCAAATTTGTAATAACTTATGGTTAGGTATGATTTGTTTTCTCAGCAGTCCGAATCTTTTAAATTCGACTTGCTATAGAATTCGCTTTAGTTTACGCAGTTTCTGTGACTTTTTTTTAACGTTTCCTATCAAAGATCTTTTATTCTTATTAGGCTAAGTTTTACAGATTTATAAAAACCTAAACCGTGAATTAAAAAAAAGTTTTAGATTCAAAATTCCGATACTTGACAAAAAATATTTTTTTATAAACGCTTTAACTTCCAAGCTCATATCCCGACTTTATTATTACATGAAACATAAAATGGCGAATATGACAAAAAGGGTCCTAGTAATTAAATTGCAATCTAGCTTTTCTATTGACACCTGAGGCCATGATGATCGGCACCAGAATTTGAACATGGGACCTTCCGAATACTAGTCTCAAACTCTACAGCTTTAACTAAGTTCCTCGGTAGAAATTTCTTCCCAATGTTTAGTAACAAATGCTTTGAGTTATTGTAGACAATAAATTAATCTTAGATAAAAACATCTCTAGACAATCAGAATTAATACTAAGAATAATTGTTACAAAATAATGTAGTAGTGGGTTAAACCCATAATTATTTTCATGACGTATGATTTACGATCCATTCAAGAAACAAAAGATGTATTAGTTATGGTTTATGTCTCCTGAAAGTAAAATAAAACACACAACCTTGAGTGATGAAAATAAATCTGAAGCGCAATAGTTTTCTATTCTACAGGATTAGTTGAAATCCAAATGCATGTTTACAACTAATGAACTTTTTTTTTTTAACGAAAGCTACATTTTAAAATTCTGTTAAAAACCAACATAGGTATATCAAGTTTTATTCCACAAATATAATTCATTTTTGCATGCTGATAAGTTTCTATCCGACATCCCCAACTCATTTACTTCGATATTTGAATGAATTTCTTTAATCAAAGCAAGTCTCGAAGATGCGCGTCTAATCGTCTTCATTGCAAACAAACAAGAAATCAGAATTGTATTTTCTTTGATGATCTTCAAATTAACATCTCAAATAATTAGCACCTGGATTAAAACCTGGGCTATAAAAAGGCACAGAGAGGGTTGGCTCAGCGGTAGCGTTTGAGGTCGTATTTGGATGGTTTCTGGTTTCAAACCCTGGTATTTACCAACCTAGTTGTTGTTTTTCATAATACCCAAGAGAGTTACTGGGTTTCAATTTAATTATCATGGTTTATCTCATCATAATCACCAGGACATGGATCTAACAAACTGTAGGACTTATGAAACTCGCAACATAGCATTTACTAAGCCCTGTACCAATCAATTTCTATCCTCAGCCAGCTGAATTCAATCCACCTCCTATATCCAGTTCGTTAAAATCCTAAGCCAACGACTTCTTACTGGTCTTCCTCCAAGGATTTCCTAACAAAAATTTTCAAAGTATATCTAGGGTCATCCATTTTACATTCTCGTAATTTTATTTTCATAATGCAAACTGTTGAACAAGATCTCTTTCACTTAGGCACTCACACCGTTTGTTCCTATCCTCCCCCAAATCAATCCAATCCAATTCTCCGATATGCAGTCCCGTAAAATTCATCCGAATTTCACTTCCTACGTATGACTATACCCTTCTAATGGTCTTTTGCAAATTTACAAAGTAGTTCTTATTATCACCCACTCAGCTTGAGTTAATAATCTTAATTGTATTAGTACACCGGTATAAAATAATAAGTTATGTGAAGCTTCCTCTATTCTTCATTCCATATCATTTAAATTGAATTCCGAACAGTGACGACAAACACAATACAATCATATCGCCTGCCCTTTATATCTGAAGATCAATAACGTGTTATGGCTTAGATGTTAACATGTTTATACATAAATCTGAAATAGAAAGATTAGAGAGAAAATGTTTGCTCAGAAAAGAGTATTTCGGGTTTCAGTTCCTATACGTATCACAAATCCAAAACATTAAAACTCTTGAAAATTCATTTCCTTTCGGAAGAAAGCCATGTTCGGAGTTTTCACGCACTGAAAATTATATCTGGCTGGGTATTATTTCACGATTTTTTAATTCAGAGCCAGTCATCGGGAATGACAGAATTCGGACCTATATTGATATAATGTATTTCTATTTGTATATTTGCGCGTGATACTATACAGGAAACCGAAATAGTTTAAATACGATTTAATAACAATATTTTTTACTTACTATTTAATCTAACAGATGGAAGAATTACATGTATATCCAGGAAACCGTGAAAAGAAAGGGATTGAAAGAAAAACATGCTTATGCAGAAAGAAATTAAAATAGCCGAACAGAGAAACAACGCGAATTGTAATAATCTATAAACTAATAATTTATTGTCGCTTTAACTACTATGGTCAATTACAACTTTTCTGTAGATTATCTATTCTCTTAAGTTCGGGGTTCTCTCTCGCTCCTGTTCTATAACATCCAGCATGATTAATGGACACTTCCGAATGGTTCTCTCTCTATTCATACTCCAATAAATATTACAGTATTAAATGGATGAACTTATTGGACACATTGTATTGTATTTTTTCATAGGATATTGTATCTCTAACTTGAATATCTAATGGGACGAGATGATCTGGTTATGGTGTTGCAAACTACATGGCTACATAGTTTTTACTTAATGGTTATAATGGATATACAGAATGTTTGGAAATTCCCATTAGAAATGTCTAGAGCTTGTAGAAGGGACTGTGTAGGTAATTTTTTTACAGAAACCTTTGTCTGGAAACGTACTATTTTCGTGCTGCGGGTAGTTTTGGTTAGTATTTATCCACTACTACAGAGGCTCGATATAGCGACCACTAAGTTAATTGCACACATTTTACCTGCGAATTATCTTCTTGTACACTCACACCGTCTTATTCTTTAAAGTGAAGTTTCTTTATTTTCCGGTTGACATTGTAAACATTGTCATGAAATCAGTGAATGCTGGGTTGTGTACGTGTAATTAATTGAGTCATAAATCATTAAATTATTATTATTATTATCGATGTATTCGCGGCAGGTGCAGGAGATTTAAACACTTAATGCTGCATGAAAACGTTACGTTGCCGGACGAACGTTCCTTTCAGAACATTATTACTAGAGTTCGGATGTAGGCACTTAAAAAATTCAAAATAGGCAGGAAAAAGGCACTAAAACTCATTAATATAGACACTAAAAATCCAAAATTGGCTCACAAAAAATTAACAACATAAATTCTTACGGCCTTATGTAAAGAATATAAACATATGCTATCAATAGCATACGAAGATATCAGAGATGATTTTGGAACTAGTTTTGCCTTTTTACAAAGAGCATACTTATGTTTTGCAGTGTGTACGTGCTGCGAAACATGGTACATTTCGCGCAATTCACTGAAATTTTACACACTTTGCTAAACAATACTGAACTGTCACTTGAGAATATTTCCGCACCAAATGCTTTCACGAAATTGGTTAGTTTATCTTTTACTGTTGTTCTTTAGGCATCGCAAAACAACTGTTCTAAAGTAAAAAAAAAAAATAATAAGCCACAAGCACTTGTCGCACCACTTTGTTTTTGAAGCACCTATGTGTGAATGAGGACTACAGACTGAATTCAGTGATACCAACATCAAAAATAATATTGCCAATCACTTAAAGGTTTAAGCACCTGGTGTGAAATAGAGAAAGAAAACTTGAGCCATCTACCCTCTTTGTCACTCAGCAATGTTTGTATTGAAAAGAAGCAAAGCTCTACTGTAGAACTTTCTCCAAGCCTTTAGAGCCGGAGCATAATACAATGTGACATAGCTTAGGGCTAGTTTGCTTAATGAGAGGGTATGAGGTGGATAAATACAATAACTGGTACTTGTTATTTCGCCTAACGGGAGTGCATTGAGGGGAAAACCGTTCCCTACTAGGTTATTGCCACCTTTATCCTAAAATACTCGAACAGAATTTATAAAAAGAACACTTGAATTTTTTTATGCAATGATATGTGTTATGAAGTTTGTCCATTTCAATTAATTTCAATGAAATACTAAGTTAATTTTAAGAAATAATAGCAAATAGGCAATTACAGGCATTGTAAGCTGAAATAGAAATTTATAGGCACTTTTACAATATTTACAATAAATAACTGTAGGATTTTCCCTAACACCCGGTCTCTGGTTATTACCTACACAGTCCTCTCTTCAAGCCCCACAAGTTTGTAATGGGAATTTTCGAACATCCTGTATATAAAGTGGGCGACTTTTAGGAAGTTGTAGTCCGAATTTCCTGGCAATTAACCTTCTGTAAATAAGAAAATAAAATAAATAAACTCGGAGAGAAAATTTAATGCTAATAGCCTTGTAGCCTAAAAGCATGTAGGCCTACTACCTATCTGTAAGTAAAGCTTTTGTCACTATCGCGAGATAAATCTCTATAAAAATAAGTTTCATATAGTAATAACACATGTTCGTTAGTTAATTTTTATGTACAGACTCTTTTTAACATCTAAGGACATACAATATCTAAAATGTTTCATTCCACCCAGTTTGCTACGAACACTTATTGCGACGAGTATTTTGTATATTCTGAAGAGATTTGCTCATTTAAATTCTTCAAGTAGTCCTATTAGGAAGTTGTTATGGCGAAAATCAGAGGAAAAGCATCCAGTAAGAAGGCCAAGAAAGAGTTGGGGAATTACATTATCCATTATCTGAGGGAAGTCTATTACACAATGAATGACTGGATTTTTTAAGCTCAGGATATGGAGTTATTAAGCCTGCGAAGCCATAACTTCCGGATTCGATAGCATTAGTGAGTTAGTTATGAAACTGAGAATATGGGGATTATGATAAACTCCAAAACAGGATTTGGATTCACTGAAGAAATTCTGAGAGAGAAAAAAAAAACCGCAGCCTAGTTGGCCGGCACCAGGAATTGAACCCAGGACCTGCCAACTACGAGCCTAAATGTTACGTCCGAGTAAATTCCCTTTTATCATCATCATCATGTGTAACTGAAATGGTTTAGCTACGTAAAGAGGGCATCAGATGATAGGATACCTAAAACTCTATTAAATTTTGAAGCCCAGGGCAACGGAAGAGAGCGGAGACCAAATAACAGTGGGTGCAAGGAGTGTATACGAGTATGGTGTTGAGAGGATTAACATAAGAGTGATGCAGAGAATACGAGTAGATATGTATGGAGGCGTAAAATTTACAATGGATTGTAGACAACTACTATAGCCTATTGTAGATAAATACCTAATAAAATTATTATTATTATTATTGGGTCACGCTGTAGGCCTACTTACAGTAATACAGCTTAGAAACCGGAAGATCGTGGATTCGATTCCTGATGGGGTCGAGATTTTTAAACTGGCCTAAAACAACTCGATGCGCTATGGGGTTGGGGTTGACTCAGTCTCTAACTAAAATAAGAACCGTACACATGTTCTGAGGGTAATGGCGGTGGCGTATGCAGAGCTGACTTACATGAAGTGCAGTTACAGTTATTATTTACTTCGTCCTTATTAATACGAGGGCGGATCGGAAAGTAACGCACAATAATTGTTTTCTGCCTTGGTATTGCAGCTAGAATGTTGAAATTTCACAGAGATATAGTTTGAAGTTTTCACTACAGATGGTATTTTTTTCTCAGGTGCACCTCTTGCGAGAGAAGCTTGAACTATGCAACAAAGATGGCGCGCATGCTACAGTCGTCCACCTGTGAGGAACAGGGAAGTGTTGTTCGATTTTTGTGGGCCAAAGGGCATAAACCCAGTGAAATTCACAGGGACATGTGTGGCGTGTATGGGGATGATTGTATGGACCGTTAGTGCTCGCTGGGTGCCTAAGAACCTGACAGACGACCACAAGGGCCAGCGAATGATGGCAAGCTTGGACCACTTAACGCGGTACACCGCACAAGGACATGACTTTCTGGAAGGAATTGTCACAGGTGATGAGTCATGGGCGTACCACTACACGCCCGAAAACAAAGCAGGCATCAGCAGTGCGCAGATGGCTACACTCCAACCAAACGGACTTCTACGAACAGGGCATATTGAAACTGGTAACACGATGGGAAAAATGTGTTGAGAAAGTTGGTGACTATGTCGAAAAGTAGGTAAAAGATGTAAGTTCATTTGTGATTTTTTTCCTTTTTGTTACTATTAAACTTTTTTAAAAAAATTATTGTGCGTTACTTTCCGATCCTCACAGGTGGACGACTGTAGCATGCGCGCCATCTTTGTTGCATAGTTCAAGCTTCTCTCGCAAGAGGTGCACCTGAGAAAAAAATACCATCTGTAGTGAAAACTTCAAACTATATCTCTGTGAAATTTCAACATTCTAGCTGCAATACCAAGGCAGAACAAAATTATTGTGCGTTACTTTCCGATCCGCCCTCGTAGATACTTTAACATCTATTTCATATCGTGTCTAAATAAAGATAATTATTTCTAGTCAGTAACCAGGGTGTTTCGATTATTGGTTTTGCCAATTGTTTGTCATGTTCATTGATTTTAATTGTTTAATAGTATTATGAAATGGCAAATATCATCAAATTGACATTGTTAATACTCGTATGTTAATGAAATTGCATCCACTGAGAGAAAACCAGGGGGGAAAATCAGTAATGTTGGTCGGCACCGGGATTTGAATATGGATCTTGCCGAATTCCGAGTCTCAAACGCTTACGTTTCAGCCAATATTATTATTATTATTATTATTATTATTATTATTATTATTATTATTATCATCATCATCATTATTGAACTAAGTACAGAATATTTAAACTTTTTAATATGGGTAATCCTGTATTGCAGTTTTTGAGGTTAGTGGAATTTATTTTCGCCCTTCAATTGTTAGCAATTGCGTGCTATTTTATAGAGCAACATTAAATATGTTTATTGTCGTGTTGTATAGTGTGAAGTAATATTCACGTGTGAAGTAAAGAAACTAGTTAAAATGTCATATACAATACATGCATACCTGGGATTGTCTAGACTATGTAATGATAACCTAATTGCCTTAAGAAATCCAGTTCATCGACTCTTACATTCCTTTAAAACCTTAAAATTGATGTTTCGGTGACGGTTAAAGAGGAGCAATTTACTACGTCCATTAACATGTAATATATGAATAGAAAACTTGATAATTATAGCTTCCGATTATAATTACTATACTTAATAGAAAAATGTTTACCTAAGGAGGCAATAACTAGTAACTTATCGAATCGTAGGTTCAGGGCAGCGCGGACATAAGCTATACATACATCCCAATACTCATCTTAATGTTTTCCAATCATCCCCTGTATTTAACTACACAAATCATGGTTAATGTTACTCTTCCACTTCATTCTTGCCCTACCTACTGGGATATTTCCCTCTGGTTTTCCTACAATCCCTCTTTCATTCCCTATTCGGGTGCCACATGCCCTGTAATGTAATTCACTGTTATTTAGTTTTCTCCATTCACATGTGTGTGTCTCTTTGGTTCAAAATGTTTTCTAAGAATATTATTCTCAAATAGGTCTACCCATAATTTTTTCTCCTCCCTCCCCATCTTTCGCATCCGTATTTGGTTAATGTTTTATTTATCAACATTCTTTAACAACTCAGGTCGCAATTCAATTGTGGGAGTAAAACGAGTGCAACATTCTGCTCGGTCATTTTATTTCAGGCCATACTTATACAATATGAGACCTATTTATTTATTTATTTTATCTACATATTTATTTTACCTGATTCTAGTTCGATTCCAAGGGAATTTACGTGGTTAAAATTCCAACGACTCCGGCCGGAATTCAACCCGCGAAACTTGGAACCAAAGATGAGAATTAGTATAACAAGGCTACACCTTATTGAAAATCCTGGGACCAAAACTAAGAGGACAACGATAAACTCCAAATTCTTAAGTTCAAAACACGGCTTAAGAGGCGGGTTTTAAGTTTAATTTGTTACAAGCTTTCATCTACAAAACTACTGCTTTATATCCGCCTGAGTAGTTAAAGCGAGTATAAATAAATCCAATGGAAAACCAAAGTATTTTTACACGTTCCATGCGCGAAAAGCTTAGAATGTCATTTGCCTATTAACGGCTGATGGTTTTCATATCTACTTGCGACAATGACAGAAGTGTACGATTATCCAGCCATATAGGCCTACTGTGGAGATATGAGTCAGCTTGTCGAATCCCTCAGCTTTACAGCTTTTCTCAACCTGGAGCCGCTACTTATCGTAGTTACACAAATTCATTAACAGAGCGCATCCCATAGCTACGGCAGGATGCGGGATAATTTATTTTTACAGTTTTGCAAAATTTGCCGGATGAACTAATTTTCTTCTTCTGTGAAGGAAAAAGTAAGTAAAAAAGCAGTGTTATTTCACAAATTAAAGAACAAAATATCGTAACCGTTAAATGTAAGTAGCCTACAAATAACTGAACAAAAAAAATATGTCTTCTCCAATGGCACTAGATTATTTAACGACGTTTATGCCATTCTCTACTAGCAGAATTGTAACATATTTCTGAGACTGGGGCGCCTGGAAGGCGAAGTTACATTACCAGAATGATATGATGGTGAAAAACGAAACAAAGCAACAGGAGAGTCCTTTAACCTAAACTTAACCTAAATTCTATACGATTGGTCGACCACCGACCTTTAAGGAAAAAATTATGTGGTCTATCCGGATATCTAACCCGGCCCCTCTGAAGCACTGACTAGAAGACCATGAGGTTGCTCTTTTATTACTTTTTAGCAGTCTTAAAACCTCTATTGATTTTACTTTTTAAAGAAGAACAAAAGAGTGTAATTTCACAAATAAAGAAAGTATTTACTGAAATGTAGGTGTTTCAAGAGTTCAACCATGACACATAAATCTGCATTTCTAAAAACAAGCACGACTCGCTTGCAACTGGATGGCATACAATGTATAACTTTAGTATTCATTTATGCTGGACCTAAGTCTTCAGCCTGCAATGCCAAAATCCCATTGGTTGAATGCATAAACGCTAAGTTGAATCCAACTCTTGTTTTAAAAGTACCTACAAAAAATGTTTCGAGAAATGCTTTTATGGATTTTTTTAAGTTAGTTCATAACTATTAGTTGTGTAGTATCAGCGGGAAAAATTAAACTGAATTATCTACATGTGTCCCGATTATAGAGGTGAAAGATCATCCAGCCAGCACGTAGGTAAGTAGTATTTTATTTAATGACCCTCTTTAGTACTCATTTAACATCACAATTCAAAGCTGGACGTGAATGGCCTTAATTTAGGCTTGAAATTATTTTATGCCGTAAATCTACAACACACGGCCCCTCTGAAGGAAGCCGTCATATTGATGATTTACGCCCTGAAAAAAATGCATCGATCCCGACCGAATTTGAACGCGCGAACCACAGGCAAGTGTAGAAACCACAAATACAACGCGACCGACACTAGTGGGTATCGTATAGGAGTTTTCCTTAACTGCTGTAACTGGTCTTCTCAACATTGACCCTCTACTTATCGTAAATACCCAATTGTTCAGGACGGGCACTGAATCCATACACCCATACACTGATTTGAATACCTTGGTAAAATTTCTTCTTTCATGAGGACACGAAACAATGATAAGTTCTGCGCTAAGCAGGGATCTTAGATCGTTCGGCAACTGAGCGGAATCTACATGCATAAGGAAATTACATCGATCATATGAGAGTTGGTACTAAGAAATGAAGAATGGACAGATCGTTAAGAATTAAAAGTCAGATCTTTAATCGATAGATAAAATCAAAACGGCGAACTACTCAGAAGTGTTGATTTTATTATTTTGAAAATAATTGAAATGTAATGAAATGACAATGCAGTATTTGTTACCCACTTATCAAGGAGATAAATTTCCAGATTTAACTTAAGACAATAAGGTGTACATAAACTTGGGCATTAACATTGTATTTGTGTGTGTGAATATGTATAATATACAAGTATGTGTATACACACACACACACACATATCCATTCATCCATAGTAATTCTGCCCGAGGACAGGTCTTTCAATGTAATCATGGCATTTTCATGCTATGCTTAGCAGCTTTACTAGGGAATTATAGATGTGGTAGCTTGCCGTTGCTTTCCACAATATATATATACTCACTCACACATAGTGGAGTAATAAAAATGCCAAGATTTTAAGTATGTATTCCTTGTGGTAAATACAATCAAAATGCCGTATATTTTAGACCGCAAATGTATATTTTTCTCAGAAAAAAAAATTCGTAAATGTATTGGTGCATTATTTTATAATGATGAGGATATTGGTCTGAGTTTCACACAGTACATACGGAATGTGAAATGAAATAACTCTTTCTTTTGGTATTTTTGATCCCATAATATCTTTTAGAACAAATTAAATTGAAGGAAAAAGAAAATAAAACAATTTATTGGTATTTCACAACGGGAAAAATGGAAACATTCCAGGGGTGTATATGTATTTTAATGAAAAACACTAAAGGAATAGTTGTTTCAAGTTTCCTATATTCTGTGAGAAACTCACAGGGGAACTTCTAATCATTGTATTCCGAACCCTACCTTTAAATTTCTCACAAGATAAGTGTTGTGATGTACAAAAATTATCTCCCGCAAAAAGACACTAAAATAGAGCGCCAAATCTCTCATTTAAACTACAGAGAAGTAATATAACTCCTGACTTGGTAAATTGAATAACTCTGGCAATCTGCCGTCCGCCGCTTTTGGCACACACCACTCCGCTCTATTCAAGCAGGGACGTCCATTGTATCGCACAGTAGGTTGTCATCGCTAGATTCTGACTTTGATTTATATGACTTGCAGTTAGAAGCGGGAGATGATTTTTTGGACACGGCCTTGGTACAACACAACTCTTCTCTGGGAGAAATTTAATAATAATAATAATAATAATAATAATAATAATATATAATAATAATAAATAAAATTGCGCACAATCGTGCAAAATTAATTAATTGGCGTATTGCGCTATTAGCATTATCACTTTGGAACACATTTCCAGATTATACGTATCTTGTACACTTCAGTCCGCATAGTTTACATCTGTAACTGTCTTCGATTTGATGGTAAGAGTTGTACACACTCTTTGTGATGGAAACCGTGGACTGCATATCGGTTTATCTGGTATCTTAGTTCCTTGTCTGGTCCAAACCAGCTCCTACCTATCACGGTAGGCGTACCTTAAAATTCTTCAGGAATATCATCCCGCTTCTGCCTTCTCTCTTGCATCAGTTGCTCGTATGCTTTAGTGGATGGCAAGTAGTAACGTATTCTGAGGTCTTCCAGGAAGAACAGTTCTCGCTAGTACATAGACTAGCCTCGAGGGAGTGAATCTAGAGACTGCTAGAATTTTCTTTAGGATGGAGACCTTGACTCTTTTCCAGATTTTAAGTCACTTGTCTTTAGATGCTCCCAAACTATCTCTATCCCATATGCAATTATTGACACTATTTTTGCATTGATAGTAGGGCAGGTGATTTTATTTCATTCATGGCTCTTAGAGCCGCTGCTCTCCCTCTCTCTCTGACGTATATCTTGAAGGTGGTGCCAGAGGTCTGAAGGGTAATGCCGAGATATTTTGACTGATTTTTTCTAACTCCCCTTGTTCTGTTCTAATGCAGTCTCCGGTCTTCATTCTACCTCATTTCCTAAAGACCATTGTAACCGTTTTGTTTTTGTTTATGGGCAAGTCATTTCCTCTTGCCCAAGTGGTTAAGACTTTAAAGACCTGTTGGAGAGTGTCTACCTTTCTTGAAGTGATGACCACGCCATCAGCATAAATATATGGAGACATTTGATCTTCCAGTCCTTGTAGGATGTTGTTGACATATATTGTAGCTACATTAAAAATAAGTGGGCCGAGGCAATCTCTCTGTGGTACTCCGTCCGTCTGGGCGATTCTATGGTGATTCTTTATATTGCAATATACAGTGATGTAGTTTGCCTGCAGTGGGCTATATTGTGTATAATCGGCAGTAGATATCTTATTTCTCCGATATTATTTTGCATCTTCTGTAGTAGTTTTGTTCTGTTTATGCAATCGAATACTTTGGAGAATACTATGAATACTGCAAATAGTTTTCCTTTTGGTTCTTTCAACGCATCTGTGACTTCATTTAGTAGGTTCTGCAAGGCGTGGATCGTTGACCGGTTTTTCTGAATCAAAATGGTTTTCAGGTAATTTTTCTTCTATAATTCTAGTCAGTCAACTTGTCAGGATCTTGGTAAATAGTTTACAGATTGTGTTTTGTAGTGCAATGCATCTATAGGTGTCTGTAGAATTGGTGTCTCCTTTACCTTTGTATAAGATTTTGAGCGTTGCTTCTCTCCAGGTTTCTGGCGTACGTCGTAGTTCTATACATTTATTAAAAATGTTGTGCCCATACATTTCCCAGGATGCTACAGCTTTCTTTCAAATGTTCGTTGTATATATTGTCAGGGCCGGAGGCTTTGTTGTTCTTTAGGGCCCTTATGGCTTCGGCGACCTCCTCATTTGTAATTGGAGGAAGTCCTATGCCCCTAATGAGTTCTTGTGGACCAAAAACATTAATTATGTTTTTTTTGGTTAATGATTCTGGAGAAGCGTTCTTCCCAATTATACATCTGTACTGTGTCTCTTCGGTCTTAGTGCGCTGCACGGGTCCTTTAATGCCTCTTCAGCCATTTGCCTGGTCCCATTCTCCAAGAACTCTGCTCGTTTATCTCTGAGAAGGTATTTCTAATTCCTTCTAGCCTTACTACATTCATTTAGAGCCTCCATTTGATTAGAGTCTATGGCTCTATGTAGTAGCGCTAACACCTCTGTTCTCTTTCTGCGTCGAACCACACTTGTGCTCTTCTTTTGCGTTGGGTGTATAATCTTTGAGCCGCGATTACTGTTTCAATGAAACGTTGTGCCGCTATTTCTACGTCATTTTGTGTAATGGTTTGAGTTAAACTTGCTATATAGTTTCCTGCTTTTTGTAGTGCTTGCTGGTTGAGAGTTCTTTTTGTTCTGTGCAGTGCCTTTCCAGCTCTTGTATGTGGCAGGTCTGGGTGATTTTCATGATTACCTCTAGATGAAGGTGTTTCCTCACAGGTCTGTCGCCGAGTGAGTACCAATCTTCTTCTGTGATGTCTCTATTTTTTTTAAATACGAGGACTACCACACTGGTTCCATTAGGAGCTATGTAGGTTGGAGAAATTTCAAGGTAGGTTTCGGCATACAATGTTAAAATTTCCGTTGTCAGACTAATGCCCGTCATCATTATAAAGTTACATATCAATTAATTTCTATACGATTTTTTTATACTTACCACAAGGAATACATACTTCAAATCTGCGGATCTACATTACTTCCACCCTGTATGTATCAACACTTTTCTCTTCAGAAATTAACTTTTATTAGCATTAATTTATGGTTAATTCATCCAATAATTCTGAATTTAAAAGAATACATTATTGCGCAAAAGAGGGAAACTATGATAAATTCAGGCACCAAAATGTTTTACTGTAAATTCTTTCGTTTTAGAGGTGTCAACAAAACATAGAGGCTTCTGAATTTGATAATTGCAACTTTTCTGCAGACGAAAATGACTTACACCACTGTAACTTTAATCCGTTCATATTAAAAAAAAAAAAAACACACTTTTTGATTTTTATGCTTTTTCCTGGAGGTCAAAGAAATCAAAATCCTTGTTATTCGTCCACATGGGCTGAAAATGTTGAGATCGTTATATATTTAAGGAGTCGTGAGGTCTGAATAACAAGAGACTGTGTCTTTGAAGTCATGACGTTAAAAATGGGACATGGGCATAACAGTCTGACAGGATAGTCATACATCGTGTCCAATTGCCGATGAAATGCATACTTCTTTATGAAATTTATTGAATCAGTAATTACACCTTTGCCATTAATTACTATGCGTGCAAGCAATGGGATAAAATTATTTGGAACCCAGAGTTTAGTTCTATCCAAGTTGTGCTAAATTTTCAAACTTTATTTTGTATACATGTATCAAACTGTCCTCGTAAGTTCAACATCCCTGGTGTTTGAAATGTACAATTTTAACATTACTGCATTACCTCAAAATACTCAGTTTACACCCCTTTGCCATCTGTGTGGTTTTGAAGGGGCAACATGTCATAAACGATTAATGACTCATTGAATCGTGAGAAAAATAATCACATTAATTACAATGATGTACAAATATCGTAGACTGCGTTAGACAGAACATGTGTCATGAATGGGGAATGAAAGAGGGGCATGAAAAACCAGAGAGAAGTATAATGAGGTAGGAGAATAACATTAACCAGGATTTAAGGTAGGCTAGGTAAAATATACAGGGAATGGTTGGAAAATATCAACTCAAGAAAGGGATGTGTGGAGAGCATATGCCCTGGCTGCCATGAACCCACATGTTCGGTAGTGCTAGTAAGTTAGCAGGTGTATCGTTTTCTTTTATTTTATTTTCAAGTTCTCAGATAGTTTAAATCAACAATACATTTGATACAGCGGAGATCTCGCGCATGGTAACTTTTCAAGTGCGAGAAGAGCACTTTATCCCTTATTATAAGGATAAATACCACGTGGACACCATCTCCGTTCATCATTTTCTTATATGCACTAGTGGTACAATGCCTAAATATAGTCACTCCTGAAGCAACTAGAAATCTGGCAAAGATCTCACAGCACAAATTCTAGCAACACTCTAAAAAACTCTATATCTTTGAACCCATCTGTAGTTCTACATGGTCACTCTCCTAATTCAGTTCTTTTTTTTTTCTCTCTTTTTTTTTTTTCATTCTGAATTGAACTCTCGCGGCAGTTCTATATTGTTCTACACCTAATTTGCAATTTCCAAATTGATTTTTTTTGTCTCCATATGCTTTATTGTTTTCCTTCTCTATTGTTAAATATACTTTGTCACTTTCATTTATTAAATAAGAAATAACATTCTAGAATCAGTTTGATGGATTCGACAAGATGCAAGAAGCGGTCTTTCCGTGTCTCATCTCGCTGGTGGAACCAGCACAAAAGCACGAATTCTGATGGAAATCAATGAGTCAATCCATATATCTCGTGTTTTAAGTATCTTTATGGCGATCACATAAGTTTTGGTAATTGTAATGGTATTTGTTTGTTAAGACTTAGGTCTATAACTTGTTTATGCACCATAGCATATTTTTGTTCAATGCTACCAGACGTCTTACTACATTTCTGCCACTCTGTCTTGGAATTGGCGCTACTGTAACATACTTCTGAGGTGTGCGAGTCTGAAATACTAAGTTGCGTTACCCAGATGATGATATCATGTATAATAAATGATAAAATATGCACCGGGAGAGGCCTTAAACATAAAATTAACCTAAATTCCAGATCAATGGGTGACCTAGTAATAATTCCCTTTAAGGCAAAATTCCTGTGCTTTGAGCGGGAATCGTACCCGAAAACTCATGAAATGTAGTCCGAAGCTACAAGCCTTGAGGCAGGTCCCATGTTAAATTGATTAAAATTTAATTTTAAGATAAGAACGGTGAACAACCTATTAGTTGAGACAGGAGCTGTACTGCTCTAAATGTAGATATACCCTGCATAATCTTTCTGTCGGTCATTGCATGCCGAAATCCATTTTGAATTTTCTCCCAGAGAAGCGTTGTGATGTACCAAAGTTGTGCCCGCCCCCCCCCCAAAATATATATATGGCATTTTAACTGTGAGGCACAGAAATCAAAGCCAGAATCCAGCAATGGCAACCCGCTATGAGTAGCAGTTGGACGTCCCTACTAGACTCAGAACGGAGTGGAGTGAGGCGAGTGCGGCGCGGACGGCAGTTAGCGAGGGTTATCCATCTATCAAATGAGAAGTTGTATTATTTCCCTATAGTTTCAATGAGAGATTCAGCGCTGTATTTTAGTGCCTTGCAATTAAATTCGGCAGATAATTTTTGGACACGGCCTTGACACATCACAACGCTTCTCTGGGAGAAATTTGATGCATGCAATTGTTGAGTATTCTCTTTCACGTCTTTCTTCGTACCTGCTTTTACACGAATTCCCTTCGTCACTCGGGCCTTACAAGGAGAGGACTTTAGACTAGATCTAACACAAAACATTTTTTTAAGGACATGGAGGATCTGCCTGGATGAGTGATCAACCCAAATCTTGGTTCTCCTCCGAGACAACATGAACATTTACTCAAAATGACACGCTATTTACTCATTTATTCATACTAAGTAAATATGATATGGGTGGTTGTGACGGCCAGATGGTGTTCGGGAATTATTTGGGCCTTAAAGTATCCTTGACATGTCTTATAGATGAAGAATAACAATATTGTAAAAAACGCCCAGGAAACTGGTCCCGCTGCATCAGATGCTACCTGTACATTCTTATTAAATTATAGTTGAAATAATGGTAAAAAGGTTCCGATACTGCTTTTTTAAGGACTAAAGCTCTACTTACTACGGTATAAGCACAGAACTGAATGTTCATGTATGCTTATAAGTTGTTAATCTGTATTCCTCTCATATATTTTTTATCTCTTATTTTCCTCGCTTATACAACAGATAATTGATAAGTTTTTCGAGGAAGACAACAACGATTCTCGCTTCAAGGCGAATTGAGCACGGACAAGGGAATTTCAAAACAGTTATATAACCATCAAGCTTGAAGGAACTTTCACTTTGCTAAATTGATATTCCTATACATACGGGAAATTCCGCCTTCACACCCATCATCAGTCTATTACGATACTATCGACGAGAGTAAACGAGGTCTCAATAATGTAAATTTTCCTCCTTTTCGTAACATGATTTAAATCTCAAACTACCTAAATTAATAAATTATGTAATACATAGTTACGTTACAAGGACTAAAAGTGAATATTTGGGGACGACTTAAACGTAATTGGTAAACACTTTAAATCATTGCAACGTAGATAATTTTATTTCATATTATGTCGAAGTCCACCGCTGTGGCCTCGAGGTACCGTGCTGCCTTGTCACGCAGCGGAACCGGGTTCGATTCCCGGTCGGAACAAGATTCCTGGGCGAGGGTTTTTCCTCACCATAAGACAAATGTCAGGAAGCTTTGAGGCCCAAACGGTCCCAGAACATCATCTGGCCGCCATCATCATCATCATCATCGTCATCCCATTGTGGAAAGCAAAGGGAAGCTATTACACTAGTAAAACTGCAAAGCATAGCATTAAAATGTATAATTGCTGTGAAGGACCTGCCTTAGGGCAGAAAACTATAGAATTATATCGAATTTCATTACTTGTAATAAATAGCCAAAACATTAGTGTTCAATAACCGATATAAATGGTCCTAAAATTGACTCAGAATGAATTAGCCCGTATATATTAAGATTATTTCTGTTGAATAGGAACATGAATAATAAATCCAAAGTATGTGCTTAAAAATACTAACAACTGCAAAAACTAAGTTATGAGTGTGTTGTCAGACATTTTATCGCGTGCAACAATGGAATAAATGAAGACTGGTTCAATCGCTATTGCCAGCTGACAAGTTCTACCATAAGTTACTATTTTCCTTTAGTGTGAAATCATTTAATTATAGTTAGCCTTATGTTATAAGCCTAATGAAAACATAAGAACTGATTATATTAAATTATTTATGGCCATATAATTTATGTTGGGTTCTCCATTCAAGTAATACCTTAAGTCTACTAGATGTCTCTTTGAGGTGATGAGCTAACCATTTCTGATTTATTGCCACGGAAAAAAAGCGCAACAAAATTACCTCGTTAACTAATTTCCGCAAGGGAACATCCTTATCCATATGATGATGTACACTTAGTGACATAAAGAATGAGCCGCTTCAAAAAGCAGAGTTCTTGTTATGGCCCACTGCGCATGCTCGAAAAGCCATAGCCGCGGTTCACGAGGTAACACATTGTTAAATGTTTTAAATACGCTGTATTTGGTTTTAATCGTCTTAAATAGTTAAAGAACAGTGAAGGAAACATGTTTCTAGATATTTACAAGTGTTCGACAAATGCAATATTACTCAAATTGCGACATTCATAGTGTAAAAGTAAACAAGACAACTAGTATTCGATGTTCGAGTAACGTAGATCGTTAAATTACTTGCAACAAAATGAAATGTATATAAAAGCCAGGGTTCTAATCCTCCGTCAATTTTTTTTATTCATTTGTATTTTCGCAAAATACATCCTATAACATTTAATTCCTGCCACATAATTTATGTGCACTTTACACTAAATTAAGTAATATTCCTGCCTTCGTAAATTCTGTAACACTATTTTGCTACCGGTATAAATTTAATTGTGTGCGTACTACCACGTTTTAAAAATAATGCTATAAATTTATGTAATAATATATAATATAGCTTTATATATTTATGAGTTTATTTATTTATTTATTACGTATTAGTGAGGGGAAAAAATTCACCCTTCAATTAAAATATTTAGTTTATATATGTCAAGTCCAGCGTAATAATAGCCCATAGACGATGGACATTAATAAAATCATCTATAATAATAATAATAATAATAATAATAATAATAATAATAATAATAATAATGGGATGTATCAAATGATGTGAAGAATGTAATTAACTGGGGATCCAAATTAGCTCAAAATGTACCCAAGAAAATGACATAAAATATAAAATTCGAAAAGGCAGATCGGTAATGACAATGTTAAACAGAGTTTTGTGAGATAAGAACATAAGAATAGATACCAAATTAGAAATTTATAAATCCATAATTCGAAGTACGCTAACATACAGTGCAAAAACTTGGCAGTTGAAAAACATTTAAGTTTGAAGCTTATGCCTACTGAAATGGATTGTTTCAGACGCTCAACTAGACATTATAAATAGGAAAAAATCAGAAATACAATCATCACACAACAAATGAAAGTCCAAAATTCAATATTAAATTTTATGAGATACAGACAACTAGAATGGTATGGTCATATACGTAGGATGCTAGAGAAAAGATTACCCAGACTAGGTATGGAATGGATTCCACCTGGAAAAGAAAAGAGAAGTCTACCTAGATTTAAATGGATGGATGATGTAAGAAGAAGTATGAAGGGGCTAGGTCTGGAAGAATTCTAATGAGAAGCTAGAGAAGAATGAAGAAAGAAGATAAAATTAAAAAAGCTTTGGGCATAGGAAGATGTTTTATTACACTGTGAACCTGCTTATAAATAAATAAATAAATAAATAATAAAAATAGTAATACTTACAAATAGTTAGTATGTTTTTTCTTTAAGAATGGACATACAGAATAAAATAGAAAGCATTTTAACAATTCCTCACCGGGAATCGAACCTGTGACCTCTTGCATACGAATCAAGCCACTAAGCACCGAGCAAAGCTTTTTCTGTCTTATCACGTTTAGAAAGGAAGAAGGGAAACGTATTGTAGCTCTACTGTGCAATTATTTTACTCGTGTGAATCGCGCGTTAGAACTTGAAATATTCGAGATCAAGAGTCGGCCCATTCTTTTTGTCGCTAAGTGTACATGCAGCCTCTTATTTATTTGTAAAATCATTAAGTTTGCCATGATTTACTTATAAGTTGCGTCCAAGAATGTTTCTCCAATTTACCCATGTGCTATTATCTCTTTGGTCCAAAAGGTTTTCTAAGCAAATACACGTAACATTTTGTCTTATCTTACAGTAAGAAACCGTGTTTCGCATCCATGCTAGTATAACTGCAAGTATTATCTTTACATATTTCAAGAAGTCGGGATGTCAATGAATTCCTGCTACACATAACAAGAGTTTCAAGAGATGAGCCTATGTTTAATTTCTTTCTATACCTCATTCTTGTTTGTAATTAACTATCATCTTACCCTGTAGGCCTACTTTCTAATTTTGTCGGTCTCGGTGGACTCGTGGTAACCACGCACAGATCTAGTCCCCAGGTTCACGCCCCGCCGCGCCGGTGACGCGCGTAAAAATCCTGATATGACTTCCTTCGTATGGAAGATAAAGTCGAATGTCTTATATTTAGGATATCAGCATGAAAGAAAATGTCTTTATATGACTACACTTTTGATGTGAAAAAGAAAAAAAATGTAAACATTTAAAACAGAAATAGAAAAAAAAAACTAAGGAAATACTTGAAATTGGAAACTAAAGCGTGAAGATAATTAGCGCTATCTTAAATAACAAGTTGGTATTTGACTGTTTGCCAAAGTCATTGTGAATCAAGTAGGTGAGTGTTTTCAACGTAAATACTGGAAAAGAAACAGGTTCAGAAATACTTCATACCTTTCACATCGCTGAGAATTCTAAACAGTCTGCACTTTCCTTCCCACTTGAGGTCATTCAACTACAAATCAATTAGGACAATACAAGTTCGCTTGTATTAAAAAAAAAGGTGAAAACCCAATTCCAATCTAATTTCATAAACTTTAATTCACGAAATAAATGTTCTCCTATCAGGTGATTGTATAAGTGCGTCTGATTCTCTAATGCAATGTACAATTATTATTTTTTGTTTGTTTTATAATCTGAGAGAAATTTATTTTAATAATTTCAATCAATTTGTACTTCCATAATAGTATTTAAAATATTAAATAAATGAAACCGATGATTCTCAGGATATATATATATATATATATATATATATATATACTTTTTTCTCTCTCTCTCTCAACGTCCCTAAAAAAATGTCTATGTTCTAATGCCATATACTGTACTTTTGTCGCTTGGGATTCCGCGCTAGGAGAATAAAACATGTTAACCCTTAAACTGACTAAACACTAATTTCTCGTGTCAATTATTTAAATGTATGGGGCCGGCAGTTAAAACAAAAGCATTTAAAATTGACTTTAAATTATTACTGTATACTGTGCAATTCAACACATATTTCTACTCATTTGTTTTTCTACTGTTTTATTATATATTTAATTAGTTTATCTAATATTTAATTAATCATTTCCCCAGTTTTTCCCAATCCCTTGTACGCGTATATTCCACGTTCCCAGAAGAATGGTCCTTCTCCTTAGTTTCCTTCGTAGTTTATTAAATCCGTCCGGCATTTCATTCTTAGCTTTTTTAGCATTGTACTTTTTTTTTCAAACGAAGAAGGAACTAGCAAGACGCATCAATCCCCAACCTGGAGCACCAGGAGATTTTTAATCAATTTTCTCTTCCCTTAGCCCTTGACGAACCTACACCTAACTGCAAGGCAGCAGTATCTGTAATCCTAGGCGGGGACTCTCGGAGCGTACTATCAAATAGGGCATACTGAACCCTGTTTTTTTAACGAGGTTGTTACTCCTCCTTCTCACCCTTTTCCAATCTGGCTTGGGATAGGCTTTGTCAGATGGAAATCATGATGCTGAAATCAATGAGAGAATAAATAAGAGCAAATATGCAATATCAAAATTAAATTGTGTTTTATGGGATCAGAATATAAGTTCTAAAACAGAAAAAAGCTAATATAATAATGCGTACAATGACACACGGTGTAGAAACATGTGAATTAAAATCTAGAACAATAAGTAAATTAAATTCTACCTACAGAAATTGATTTTTGGAGGCGTTCAGCTGGAATTTCTAGAATAAATAAAATAAAAGCGTAATTAAACAAAAGATGAATGTTCAAACTTCAATTGCGGATTTCATAAAACAATTAAAATGCTATGGCCATGTAAAAAGAACGACAGAAGGCAGATTTATTTTATTTAAATAATAAGTACTTTTTTTACATCCTTCTCCCTCAATTAGAACTGATTTTTGCTCAAAAAAAGTTCGATAATTAGTAAATCATGAAGGTATTTCAAAACATGTTTCATCTTCGGCATGCTACAGTACCAAGTAGTATACCGGAGATGAAACATGTTTTTTAAACAGAAATCAATTCTAATTGAGGAAAACGGACATAAAAAAATATGCTTATATTATTATTAAAACAATTAATACAAACCTCAATTGTGATAACAATGAATGTTAAAAATATTCAGAAGACAGATTCACAAGAAGAATACTACAATGGGTACCACTTGGTAGAAGAAGAGGAGCGGCCAAAAATAAAGTGGACTGGCGGTGTTTTGAGCAGCATGAGTACAAAATGATTGGACGATGGAGATTGGAAAGACTGATGTGGAGGAGAATGACAGTAGATTAATTGAGCGCAAGAATATGTTGTGAAACCTGGTTAAGTGAATAAATATATCTTATAGGATGCTTTATCAATTTAAGGATTAATGTGGTATATTTTCAATTTACGTAACACTTCGGTAGACCACTTTACGTAGATATTGTATTGTGTATAGAGATGAGTTTACCATGGGTGTATATCTCTATACCGGTATGGGATCTTCGTGGTGTTATGACTGATTTCGTTCATATAGTACCATATTAAATAGAACTCAATAACCAAACGTTAGGTTTAAAAACCGACGACACGTTTCGACAGCGATGTTGTCACTTTCAAGACTGAGTAATAAAATTCTGTCTCAATGTATTACTCAGTTTTAAAATGACGGCATCCCTGTTAAACTTCATGTTTTATGATTGGGTTCTATTTGATAGGCTACTATATTAACGAAACCAGAGTCACGGGCATATGTTAAGTGTTTGTGTATAAAGTGTAAAATGTTAAAATAATCCAATATTTACCAGAGATCTCAGCCATCTCTACTATGTAGAATTTGAGTTAAAACAGCTCATAAGGATGTCAAAGTATGTTACACCATCAGAGTACATTTTTACCGAAGGCTACGAGGTGTTTTAACTAAAGCTCTACTTAGTTTAGGACGACGGAGATGATTTTAAACCTTGATATAGCGGTGGTTCGTAACGAATTTTAAAAATAGTGTGTGTTGCATGATGAAGATAAGAGGAAAACCGAACCCGATGCCGGGACGCGTCTGTCGAAAGGCACTAAAAGAGCCGCCAGTTTAAAGTCCCTATTCGATGGACGAATCACTATCGGCAGTGCAAATGCCTTCTCAACATGCGTACTATGGAGGAGTTTGCAACTTAATGTAGGGTCTAGGGATTAAAAATTATACACCACCCTTCCTAGCTCCGAGATTGAAAACTTTACAAATAACATAATCAATTGAGTTGGTGTTTACTTGATGAAAATCCATATTTATTAATTAAATAAAAATAAAACGTAGTTTTATTTTTAAATACGAAAATCAAGTAAAACTACGTTTTATTTTTATTTAATTAATTTACAAATAACATTTACATAATCGATCCCAGGCCCAATAGCCAGGAAGCCTGCTAGCAACTATGATCTTAGGTGGCTAGATTGTTGATTAAAAACTGTCACCTTTAACCTCTTCGAGTCTGGCGTAATCCTCATCGAGATATCAGATGAAACCCGTATTAATGAAGACCTGTGATATATGTATGTTGCACTATCATATGAGTAGATGAAATGAATGACATGAGTATGGAGAAATGGTGGAACGGAGTTGTTGGCAAGGGAGAAATCTAAAAAAAAAACTAACCTGGCTTTGATTCGTCCACAAGGAACCCCATATTTAGTTCCCGTGCTGCTTAACTCTGAACCTATAGGTGGGAGGGGGTTAATAACTAATTATTTGTATCGCAGAACTGCCAACACTATCAAATGACATAAATCCCTACAAACACTGCATACAGACTTTTACAATAATCTGAAGATATCTGAAAATAAAACTAAAATAATGACATTTGAAGAAAAAATTCACCAAATATTTATAGAACAAGTCAATGAATTCAATTGCCAATTGCATAAACTCCAAGAATGTTGATATAAAATTAGCCAAATATCATCAACTTTTAAGTACAGTAAAATCAACACCTACTAAAGAAAGTCAGCCCAGAAATAATTATGAAATTATATAAAACAATGACTTTGTTGGATGGATCAAAACACGGACTTTGATAGAAAATCAACTCGCAAGAATAGAAGCGGCTGCGATGAGATTGTAAGATCTTTAACGGGTTACGTTATTTTGATCATGAACGGAATGTTGACATTCGAAAAGAATTGAGCATTACAGCCATCACTGAAACCATAAACGTTTACCGAGAAACTGGTACGGGCAAACACGGTATCTCAGATGCCTAGTGAGAGGCTACCTCAAAAACTCTTTGCTTGAATATTAATACGCATACATAACAGGAGAGATATTGGAACGCCGAAGAAGAAATGAACAGACGAGCTCACTTGAGACGGAACAGGCCAGAAGGCCTAATACTTGATAGTATTTGATGATGAATAACAAGATATGCTAATGACAATTAGATAAATATTTGTTTTCTATATTATATACGTATTATAATATACAATCGTAAAATTAAGTTATTGCCTTCTTCAACTTTGATATTTAAAACTAAAGGCATTTCAGACCTTGGCCCAACGTCACAAAAAAAGTATTAACGTTTGTTGCTAGTAATATTGATTGTTATTAGAACCACTAAGAGTAAGTCCTCGCCCTTGGATATAGTCGCTTTACAGGAAGTTAGGTGGCCAGGAGAAGGTAGTCAGGAATCAGAAAGCTTTGCATTATACTACGGAGGTGCAGAAAGACCTGCATTTGGAACGGGTTTTTTAGTCAGAAGGATCCTATCAGCTATCCGAGATATTAAGTTTGTTAGTGATAGAATATCATACATAATTCTAAAGGGCAAACAACATGATTTTATAATTGTAAATGTACATGCCCCCACACAAGATAAAGATGACAAGATCAAGGATGAGTTCTATGAAGAATTAGAATACCTATTTGATAGCCTTTCACGATATCATATGAAAATTGTCTTAGGAGAATTTAATGCAAAAGTGGGGCCGGAAGATATATTCAAATTCAGACTTCATGAAGATAGTAATGACAACGGGGTTAGATTAGTCACATTTGCCACATCAAAGAATCTCATTGTTAAGAGCACAACATTTCAGCATAAGGATATTCATAAATACACCTGGACGTCCCCAGATGGAGAAACTCGGAACCAGATAGATCATGTATTAGTGGATAAACGCTGGCACAGTAGCATCATCGATGTTAGATCAGTTAGAGGGGCAGACTGCAATTCGGATCATCATCTGGTCAGAGTGAAAATCAGACAACGACTATCACTTATGAGAGGAACAAACGCTAAAGTTGATTCTGTAAAATTTCAATTAAAAAACTTGAAAAATGATGAAATGCGGCAAGAATACCAAATCAAAATTGCTAATAGATTTGAAGTACTGGAATCTTCAGATGACAATGTGGCAAACGAAGAAGAAACTGATATAAATAAAGAATGTGAGGCTATAAGAGATACTATTAAATTGTCAGCATCAGAAAGCATTGGTTGTTTAAAAAAGAGGCAAAACAAGAAATGGTTTGATGAGGAATGTGCCGACATTGTAAAGCAAAGAAAGCTAGCAAAAATGAAATTGTTACACGAGCCAAATGACAGAAATTTAGAGCAATTGGGTAGTATTAGACGGGAAACCACCAAGTTACTAAAGAGTAAATAGAGGGAATATTTGAGAGAGAAGATTAATGATCTTGAAATGAACGCAAAAAATAGGAACATTAGAGAATTATATCAGGGAATTGGTATAGAGAAGAAAGGGTTTCAGGCTAGAACAAACATAATTCGGAATGAAAATGGGGATATGATTGCAGATTCTAGGAGTATATTAAATAGATGGAAAAGTTACTTTAATCAGCTATTAAATGTACATACAGATCAGGGCATTGAGGAGGATAATTTACAGACAGCAGAAAAGCTAGTCGCAGAACCAAATGCATTAGTGGTTGCAATGGCGATTGAAAAATTGAAGATGTATAAAGCATCAGGTTCAGATGAGATCCCAGCAGAACTGATAAAATCAGGGGGAGAAAAATTGATGGACAAGATACGCTGGTTGCATAGTATGATTTGGGAAAGAGAAGCTCTTCCAGATGAATGGAAGGAATCAATTATCGTACCAATTTATAAGAAAGGAGATAAAACTGATTGCAACAACTACAGCGGCATCTCATTACTTTCAACATCGAACAAAATTCTAACAAATATATTAGTATGCAGACTTACTCCCTATATTGATGACATTCTAGGAGATCATCAATGTGCATTTAGAAGAAACAGGTCTACAACAGATCAGATTTTTAGTATAAGACAGATTTTAGAAAAGAAATGGGAATATAATGGTACTGTACATCAACTATATGTAGACTTCAAAAAAGCATATGATTCAATTAAGAGGGAGAAGTTATATAGTATCCTGCTGGAGTTCGGAATTCCTAAAAAGTTAGTTAGACTTATACGAATGTGTCTAAATGGCACAAAGAGTAGGGTGCGTGTAGGCAAACAGTTTTCGGACACTTTTGAAATCCAGAATGGGTTGAAGCAAGGAGATGCACTATCTCCTCTACTATTTAATTTTGTACTAGAGCATGCCATTAAATCTTTAGAGAATGAGGAAGGCTTACAGCTGAATGGTATTAATAAGCTGTTAGTTTATGCTGATGATGTAGTATTGTTGGCCGATGGCGAGGAGATACTAAAGGACAACACGCACACACTATTGAGTAACACTAAGAAATTGGGACTGGAAGTAAATATCAATAAAACTAAATATATAGTCACACGTAGAAATTCATTGTATAATGGAAATGGACAGCTGATGACAAATGATGGAAATTTTGAGGAAGTGGCTGAATTAAAATACCTAGGAACAATAATCACAAATAGGAATGAGATGCACAAAGAAATTAAACATAGGCTCAATTCTGCAAATGCGTGCTATTATGCATTGCATAGACTCTTGATGTCCCAACTCCTTTGAAAAAACGTTAAACTGAAAATATATAAAACTATTATTCTACCAGTTATTATATGGGTGCGAAACATGGACTCTTACTTTAAGGGAGGAAAGGAGATTACAAGTATTTGAGAATAAAGTACTTAGGAAAATTTTTGGACCAAAGAGAGATGAACATACAGGTGAATGGAGAAGACTATATAACAATGAACTACATGGTCTTTATAGGAAGCCAGATATAATAAGAACAGTTAAGTCTCGTAGACAGCGATTGGCAGGACATGTTGCACGTATGGGGAATGAAAGACTTGTATGGAAGCTTCTTGTAGGAAAGCCAGAAGGAAAATGCCCAGTTGGTAGACCAAGAATGAGGTGGGAGAATAACATTAACTATGATTTGAGGGAAGTAGATTATACAGGGAATGATTGGAAAGCATTGGCTCAGGATAGGGATGTATGGAGAGCTTATGTCCACGCGGCCATGAACCTACGGGTTCGATAGTGCCAGTAAGTAAGTAAGTAAGAGAGTAAGGCCAGCCGGAACAGGCCTCTCTACAGAATATTACCAGTAACGAACATTAGTAGGCGTATATTTCTGCTGACGATGGACTAACATCCAAACACTCTTTAGTTTTAAATAGCATATGATGTTGAGGAAGACGCTACTGTAATAGATTTTTTTACGATTTTATATCCTAAAATGTTATATTTCATATCACAACGAAATTTATCATGTGTTTTAATAGTTTTGATTTTTTATAACAAAAGTTTATTCGTTATACAATGTACAATTATATCAAACTACAGGCGCATCCGGCCTAGAACGTCCTTTGCCTATCAGCAGGATGTTAACCTCACAACCATGTGTCATTAAAAAAATTGAGGATCATCCAATCTGTATAGGGTTGACATGTCAGGCCCTGATTCTCCCAACTCAACTAACTCACTGGCACTATCGAACCCGTAGGTTCATGGGTACGCGGACATATGCTCTCCACACATCCCTATACTGAGCTAATGTTTTCCAATCATCCTCTGTATAACCCACTTCCTTCAAATCATGATTCATTTTATTATCCCACCTCATTCTTGATCCACCAACTGGGCATTTTCCCTCCTGTTGACTGTTACATAGTCTTCTCCATTCACCTGTCAATTCATCTCTCTTTGGTCCAAAAAGTTTCGGAAGAAATTTATTCTCAAATAATCTTATTTTTTCTCCTCTGTTAAAGTAGGAGTCCATGTTTCGCATCCATATACCCCCAAATTACTCATGATGCTGGGTGGGCCCCATACTGGCCGAAATTCATTGACATTTTTTTTTTCTCCTCCATAGCGACTCACACATGTCCCGCAGCTCTAGGTCAAGCCATGATGCCTTAGACCACTCCGCTACGGCGCATCTGATTACAGTAAATCATATATGAATGTATTACCAAGCAGAGTTTTGGATTGGATTCCAGCGGAAGGAAAGGCAGAAATAGTATTAAAAACACAGCTGGCTCCAATACATAAAGAAAGCTATATAAGAAAAAGGATTGTAAAACGGGACTGGGATGATAGATTTGGAGAAAAAAGATAAGAGTGTAAAATATTTGTCTCCTCTCCATAATGATGTAAGCAGAAGAAGAAAATCATGACACCATTACCTGTAGTTATTTTTTTAGATAAGAAATCTTCGGACTGGAAATAAAATAACATCAGGTTGAAATGAATTTGGTGAGAGTTTTACGCCAGATTCTCTTTTCATTATAATTACGACCCACATATCGCACACATGAGCTGGTGACCTCAATCTTAAATAAGCGATGCATGTCCCTGGCCTAGTGGTTGAATCATCTTACACCACGAGTATGTAAACATGTTACAATGATCTTCATCAGCTCTACTTCCGAGATTTGCAGGATAAACCCGGTCAGAGTAGTTGGAGTTTTAAGGATGTAAACATTCTGAGAGTGGCTTCCTTCAGAAGATAAATAAAGCCGTGATTACCGTTTCGTTGATTTACAGAAAATAAAATTATGTCGAACCTGAAATAAAATACCTATGAGCAAAATATGACGGTCTTTTCAGGACCAGATTTGAAATGTGAAGCTAATGATCTGAATTGTTAAAGAGCAGCCTTAATAAAATGTCAGTAAGTTACTACTACTACTACTACTTCAAGAAATAAACAAATACATAGCAACGGAAGCTATTATATGACACAGCGGAACGTTTACCTCCAGTCATAGCAGCACTGTTGCTGCGTCGCACAAGCTTACATACTCTGAATGTATAGTCATGAACGAATAGCAAATTAAACACTTGCCTAGTTTCCTTAGGGCAATAGCTGCACTCCTCGACGCCACAGAATGACGTGAAAAGGGCGTTATGCGGGATGGCTCGGAATCAGTTCGCAAATCATCCACAAACTAAACAGGTTAATGTTCCACTGTGTCGGATAGTACAATTTATATGCAAATACTTTTTTATTAAGACAAGCAGTAATAAATGGGAACGAATACTTAACAATAAATAGGGGGACGTTTTAAGAAGAATCCCTAGAAACGATAATAAGAAACAGAAATGAGGCGTAGGAAAAACAGATATAGCATCAACTCTACAAACCCATGTTATTCTTTACAGGGACTCGTGGCCTACCAAATGATCTCGGAAAATTAAATAAACTAAAAATATATAAAACTGTAATTTTTCTAGCATGGTCTTTTGCTCTAAGAGAGGAGTAAAAGATTGCGAGAATTTGAGGGGGAAAAAAAAACCTTAGAAAAGTTTTTTTGGACCAAAAAGAGAAGACAGACAGGTGAACGAAGGAAACCATGCTACAGTGAGCTAAATGATCAGAAACCGGATTAATTAAGAAGAGTTAGGTTAGATACCTTATATTTCAATGGACAGGAAATGTGGCATGAATGGGAATAAAAGACAAGTCTTGTAAGAAAATGCTAAGCATGGTTTGAGGGAGATGAATTGTAGGCCTACATGGAATGATTGGAAATTATTAGGCCTAACGTAGGATAGGGATATATGAAGAGCTTGTGATGGTGTTTTAGTTGGATGAGAGTTGTTTGACAAAATGTAATGAATACATACTGTAAGGTATGTTAAAGCTCGCGCTGGACAGTAATGCAGTTAAGTCATGGAGATAAAGTATATAAACACCGGAAATAATTAAATACCACATTACTGAATTTTATTACAATAATAGACCATAAATTATAATTATTGTTATCTACAAGCAAGTCAAGGGCAAGAGCCAAATTCCAGAGACGTAAAAATACTCACAAGGGAACTATATCTCAATATAGGACAAATATTTGTCTCTGGTTGATATACAAACTATAAGGTGCAATGGAACACAGGTACAGATGATATAGTCATATGTATGAGCACTTCGGTTTCCCTGCACATGTATCACTATGGTTGTTATACTGCAATGTTTAACTATTTAACCACGGCATTCTTTTCTTTTCTTTCCAGAAAGTAGCTATAAAGGTAGTTTTGTTTGTACAAAAACTACAATGGAAACCACGAATCCAGCAATATTAGTAAAAATATTGGGAAATTTCTTCGGCCTATCAGAGGCAAACGCCAACCAAGTTGATCTTATGAAATTTGATCACATAAAGACGGAATTGTTTGAGGAGGACCTAATTGTGGAGGATATGCATACACTCGTCCATGATGATTTATTGTTGTCTGACAGTGACGTGGACACAGACCGCGACCTTGGAGAAGACACCCCAACATATCACGCGCAACAATCGCCACGTCATGAAAGCAGCAATTCCCCATATGCACCTTCACCAAAGAGGACACGAACCAAATTTCAAGGAGAATACGTGGCAGAGCGTACAACATTTTGACAAAGCAACCAAGGGCAAAATATGGCAACTGTGTCTTCCAAGGATTGGCCATTGATTCGTCACTACGAGTGGCCTTCAAGACTATTATGGCCCTAAAGCGGAAAATAAAGAACAAGACTGTCTTTGAAAAAAAAAAATGAAGGTTTGAAGATTCCGGATGTCTTCGGAAAAAAATTGAAGGTTTGAAGATGCCGGATGTTGTCCCTACAAAATCATTGAAACAACAGTTAAACTGGGAGTTGTCTGAATATTTCCTTCAAATGCGTTCACAGCAATGTGTATATACAGTAGTTGTTTCTATTTTAGCGTTGTTTAGGTTAATTTCTCATCCATTGCACCTAAAACTTGGTGATTCTCTATTATGTCTTGCCTACTTTTAAATGGCGTCTAAGGCATTGTTCATGTTACAACTGTTCGTAACCATGCCTTGTTCAGTGAGAAAGATAAGTATTTCATATAATGTTTAAACAAAGCCATGAAATGCCGTTGACAATGTATCTAGGAAAATACATTGAACATCCGCCAAGGTAGTTATAGACATAGATATAAACATATTTCCAAGAGGCGGTGTTTATAATCGTCAAATCTGGTATTGGGTCACTTATTTATGGATTCGAATAACATAGTATAACACGACTACATGTGGATCATGACAAGTAAAAAAATGTAAGTAGAGCTTGCACACGGTTTAAGGCTTATTTACTAGCCTATTCCGGCTCCAAATTGCTGCTCTTTCCATATTTTCTTTGGCCTTCCCAAACTTCTTCTTCCTCGTGGTGAATAGCTGTATGCTGCTTTTGTTTTTGTATTCTATTCTCAGTCACCCTTGCCAAATCTTCTTTCCAGTTTGTTCTGTATTTCTCTATTGTTGTGTTTAATTCCTCTACTTTTAGTTGTTGTCTTATTTCTGTGTTATGTTTTTTTTTGTCTGTTCTTTGATATCCTGCTATTGGTCTGAGGAATCTCATTTCAGCAGCTTGTATTCTGGCAGATTGTTGTGTTGTCACTGTCCATGTTTAGGATCCATAAGTAATAATAGGCACTGCCAATGTCTTGTATAATTTCATTATAGAGTCTTTCCTAGCTTTATTTTTCAAAGTTCTTTTTAGTGTTCCTGTTATATAATTAAACTTATTTAGTTTGTTATTTATATATGTTCCCGCTGTTTATGATAGAAAGTTGTATCTTACGACTTGTTCTACTGGTTTATTTTCTAATATTACCTTTGTCCGAACTGGATGAGTGCCCTTGAAGGCCACTGTTTATTATTTTTGTGAGGATATTTCCATGTTGTATTTTTTTTATATTTCATTTAGTTTATATAGCATTCTTTGTAGTTCGTCCTCTGTTTTTGCTATTAAAATCTGGTCATCTGCAAAGGCTACTATCTTGTGCTTACTAATATTGCTACTCCTGCTTGAGCATTCTTTGTAGAATAATCCCTGTGGATTATCAGTTATCACCTTGGCGTGGTAGGGAGGCTTAGTACCAATGATCCAGGCGATCATAACCGGGAAGCCTTGGCTTGCGGTTAGATAAGAGGAGACGGAACTAAGAATAATCCGCAACGTGGGAGCAACGACCACACTGAAAGCTGCAAACACGGAAGACCACAACGGCAGACACGGCGGAGATAGAAATATCGGAACGGCAAAAATGGCGGAAGTGGCAACCCAATTTCTGGGGATGAAATAAGACACCCAGCTCGAGGAAACAAGACTGAAGTCCTCAACGGCAGAAGGCGGAAGAGGCAACCCTCCTTGTGGGGATAAAACACAAGGAAGCAAGTCCAAAGGCAGCCCCCCCCCTCCCAAAGGACTAACCCCTGCAGAACGTTACTAGCGTACTCAGGGGACACTTCAAAATACTTACAAGCTCCAAAGATATAGCCGGACTGTCCAACCGATAACGACAAGGTAGAAAGGAAAATTAAAAAACAAAAAACAAATGATAATAAAAATTACTTGAGACTTGAGTAAAACACAAACTGACCAATTATTTCACCCTCACTGAATGCATCTGTTGACTGAAACAAAGTTTGAAGGGGGAAAGAGGGGGAATTAAAATTGCGCATGACCATTGTTGTTTAAACTGTCAGTATTTGTTTTGTTACATTTTGTTAAAAACACATGTAGATATTTACTCCAATAGAAAAGTGCTTATATAATTAAATTCTGTTTTAATTAAATTGGGAATAATACTAGTTATTTATCAATATGATATAATTACTCATGATCCATTGTTGGCTTATTCAAATTTGGCAGTGCATTATTGTCAGGTTACTGCTTATACTCAAAGAAATGTTTTCTTCAGATTTGAACATACCATTACTTAATAATGATTGATATAAAATTTGATAATTATGTCAGCAAAAATTTAGGGGGAAAAAAACTTATCTAACACCTTAACATAATTCGAATTTCTTGGAATTCATGTTGGCCATAGAACTTATCTATGAAGATACCATATTTGAGCATAAGAAGGACAGAAAATATTACCTTTATGTTGTGAACAGTGTTGCAACAAATTCCCTTTGCAAGACTGCATGGTGCCATCAGATATGGCAGTTAAAAAGAAAATGGAATCCGAAAAGTGTACAAAAATGCACTATGAAAATCTCGCGAAAAGAACAAAAAAATTTATCCGGAATTCGTTGAAATTTTAAATTTCGGTGTTATTTCCCGTTATCGTAGGATTTCGCGCTATTATGCGATTCAAAAATGCTTCTTTTGAGGTTATAGGAAGTAGAGTTAAGAAATGGTACAAGAAAATTACAAAATTAGAGCATTTCGCGTTATCGCGACTCGCGGATTTCACGGATCTCTAGATATAGGCTAATATAATTATACTTTTACTCCATGGCACGACACGCCTAGAAGGCCCTTGACCTACCAGCCGGCTTCCGGCCTCATGTCCACATCATATGTTAATCAAAGAGGTGGACGATCATACAGCCAGTAAAGGGATGACACGTGGTCAGCATATCGGGTCCCCAGCCGTTGTAGCTGGTTTTCTCAACATGGAGCCGCTGCTTAGTGTATCTACCTAAATTCCTCATGATACTAAGTGAGCACCGTTCCTATAAGCTTACTGGCCAAAATTCCATGAGAAAATGTCTTCCCCATGGAGATTCCCGTAGCTCTGCATTAAGGCATCATGTCTTAAACAGTTCGCCTATGGCGCGAGACATAATATAATTACATGCTGTATATATTTTTGTTATGGTCATTTTTTCGCCTAAGTAGGACAGATAAGATATTTAAAAGAAAATATTTTTATGAGAACAACCAATTCCTCCGGAATTCGCTAAAACGCAAATAGAGCTTGCACAAATCCTCCGTCTGTCTTCTATGAGTAGAAATCAATGCTTCTAGGCTATATCTGACACTACAAACTTTTCTGAAATGTTAAACATAACATCAATATGGTAATGCAGAAAAGTTTCAGATATTAGTCATATCATTATTGAGAAATTAATGAGAGTAATTTTCTGAGTGGATGGATTAGGCAAAGCTGATGATGATGAATTGTGTAACTTTGTACAATGCAAAACTAATGTACCGGCAACTTCCTAATCAAATTACATATTTTGTCTAAATCATAAACGCATTATCATCTTAGTATCTATTAAAAACCCTTTGTAGGCATTTTTAATATGCGCCACGCCTCCCTGTTGCAATTATACAAATGTTTTATACAATTTATTAAGTAACCATACCGTTGTATTATTTCTCTTAATATTTTTCGTGTCAATTTTATCAAAGGCCTTCGCTAAATCTATAAATGTTCGAGGAATCTGTAACCGCTAGGGGATGCGTCCAGGGTGACGGATTGGGGAATGCTCTAATCAGTTAATTGACTGGTCGGGTAGGTCGGAAATAAAGTACCATCTATGGACCAACAGATAGGGTAGGCAGGACTCTCTAGCTGTGATGAAAGCAACCTGCCTGGAGGACTAAACCTCAAACAAGCCCTCCAAGTTGGGGATTATGTGACTGGGTTCGTGACCCGTCCATGTAAAACAATTCCTCACTAATAAGCTTCATCATATAGGGAAGAAAAAATTGTCTAATTTACTAATTCCGATACGCTTATCTCAAAACTACAATCAGTTTTTTTTATCACGTGCCAATTTCTTAAATTACCAATTTTATAGATAGTTTTTAATGTACTTCTGTGTATAGCTCTTAATTCATTTGAAGATAACATCGTAAAATAAGTGATTAAGAACAATATTAATTTATGATTGTGTTAAGTTAATAATAACATAAATTTGACAAGGCCGAGAGTAAGGAAGAGGATTTTATTACCTATCATATTGTGATAAATTGGTACGAGATGGAGTTCATATTTAAATTCAGGTTGAATTGACCTATTCACATATTAGAATAGAATCCTCGGGACAAAGTTAAAATTATATAATATTAACTTGATTTTAAGCCTCTCGGTGGACGCGTGGCTGCCTTGTTTGAAATATCGTGTCCAAATCATGGCGCTACCGGAGGGGTATTGATGGTGGTCCACACCACGGGGTTCTCCCGTTTCCAGAATTTCATCCCACCAATACTCTTCCTCTGGCCCATAATGCAATTTCATCTCCATTCATTCATTTCATATTATATTCAGTTCATCTCATGTTAGGTAAAAAATATTCTGGTTTAGGAAACCACAGATGTTTTAAAATACGTAGTTGAAGATGATCTAATGAGGCACACTCGTGTACTTCCTCATTATTCCGAGCCTATGTGTCAACATAGGGCAGAATAGGATCAAAAGGAGGGTTGCTAACCCCTCCTCGAGCCCTTGGATCCAGCCAAAATAAACCGTAGGAGACATCAATGTGAATGAGTCGAACCAGGAATAACGTTACAGAACACGTATCAACGTAGAGTTGATTTCATCTCATTCATTCCCTAAAGTAAAGATGGATAATACAATGGACCAAAAATACATTTTTCGTGTTAGGGTCTTAAGAATCCAAATTCATATCCAGTAATTTAATATAATCCAGCTTGATTTTAACAGTGTTGGATCACTTTTATATGGTTCAGATGGTCTCAAGTTTAGAACTAGATTAATCCAATATAGACCTAACATATTTCCATCTGTATCAACAATAGCATAATACTGATATTAGTTTGATTGTTACATTTTAAAATCATATTTTACAGGAAAATAAACATAATTTTTAATCACAACACTCTTGCTGATTTTCGAGGCGTCTTACCGGTACCTCGTCAATTCCATGTAGGCCTACACTGTTTATTTAAATGTAAATAGACAAATGTCGATTTCTCATTTAATTCGTATGGAATCATAAATTAGGCCTCAGAGAACACCCCTCTCTGTTTTTACCTTAGTTTATCTCTCCCTCCATAGGTACTTTTATATGCTCACGCCACCCGGGCCTTACAGAGACACGACCCGTCGGGAGAGGATTTTAATTCTGGATCACACATATATTTTTTGACCACATAAGGACATGGTGTATCTCCCCCAATGAGTGATCTACTCAATGCCAGCATGAATATTTAAGGCAAGACGCACCATTATTCTTACAGAACATAATTCATACACTTTTAATTTTGAAAAAAAAAAAAAAAGCGACTTTCGAGTTATCCCATTATTACCATGTGGTCTAATAAATAAATTACTCTTATCCGTTTTAAACCTCTGAATAAGTTTTATCAAAGTTCGGTGTACAACTTTAATAGGAAACAATTAAATTCTTATCTCAAATTATTTATTTTGATAACCTTTATAAACAGTCACGGCATATCAGTTATATTTGTAATTTATTAATGTTCTGCCTAGTTCGTAATTACTAATTATAGACAAAACTTAGAATATGCAAAGGCAAACATTTTACTCAAAGCAGAGAAATACTGCGAATTTCTGTAAAATCATAAAAAACACGAAGGAGTTTGTTTAGGCAATAGCGTTTGACTGTTTTGGCTTCCTGGATTGGAAATTCATTCTTGCTATTATCTGTTGCATTGATAGTAAGAGACATTCCAAATTATTCCGTAAACAGGACTTTCGAGATCCTAAAGATAGTAAGAGATTAAGGCTCCCACCTATACACAATCGGCAAGTCAGACGGGTGTCAACCCTGCGTGACGGCCATCTTTAATTCCAGAACAAGCGTTTGGAACTCATTTCTATTAAAGACTGAGTCGACCCCAGGGTCATGGTGCTTCCAGAAGGTTTAGGCCAGTTTAAAAATTTTGACCTCGGACCTTCTGGCTTGTACTAGATTGCCTTAACCAACTACTCAACGGCATTCCGACTTCATTACCAATCATAATTCTAAAATATAATTAAAATTAAATAAATTAATTCCTACAATAAACACAATAGGCTAATACAAACACAAATCCAAATGGATTAACCAAAGATTCTAAACACGATATAGTACGATGTTAAAGTACGCTACAACAAGAATGAAATAAAAATAAATTAATTATTAAAAAATTATATTATTTACGACATAATTTAAATTGACCAACTATATGTTGAACTGTGGAATCCTAAAATTCAGCACAATATTCATTAAAGCATCCTCAGACAACTGAATCCACTTCATACCGTCGGTTTCCAGTATGCTAAGATCAATCCGAATATTATCTTCCATCCTCATAGGACTTCCTAATGTATTTTTCCCAGGGATTTCTCAAGACAAATTTTGAAAGAATATCATTAGGCCTACTTGATCTGGCCATTTCACACTCCTACACTTAATAACCAATTACAGTATCCATCATTATTTTACAGTTCGCTCACATGACATTCTGTTAGTTTTTTTTCTCACAATATTAGGATCGAAACTCTGGACTTCCATGATGTGAATTGTTTCCGATTCCCATCCTTCATAGAACATAATATTTTCTGTACATGATCATTCTTCATACCCATGCAACATCGCAAAAAAGATTATCGTTTTAACTATAGGTATATTAGTATCAAGACATTTCCTATATTGGCGACATAATAGGTGATCATCAATGTGGATTTAAAATAAATAGATCAGATTTATAGTACACACAGATTTTTTTTAAAAGAATGAGAATATAATGGCACTGTGGATCAATGAACACTTCAAAAACGCATACGATTCAATTAAGAGAGAAAAGTTATAAAGTATCCTAATGGAGTTAGGAATTCCTTAAAAGTTAGACTTATTCAAATGTGTCTAAATGATACAGGCTGCGTGTAGGCAAACAGTTTTCAGATACTTTTTGAAATTCACATTGGGTTAAAGGAAGGAGATGCACTATCTTCGTGCTTTTCAATTCAGCACTAAAATATGCCATCAAACCTTTGGAGGATAGTGATGGGTAATTCGAGAGCGAGTCGTTTAAAAAGATCGCTTCACTACTGTGCAGTGTCAAAAAGGTACTCACTTTTAGTGAACTGCCAGTTCAGAGTTCACTACGGTTCATTACTAGTACTTGAAATTAAAATTTACTTTTTATTCCAAGCTCTTGGTGTCTCACTCCAAATCAACTTTCGCTCATTCGTTGATTACTCTACATTTCTCCGCCCATCGACCCTGCATGTCCCCGCCTCTTTCCTACGTAATCCATATCGATCGTAACGCAGCGAGTGTCTGAGAGGAACGAACTATCTTGCCCAGAGTGAACTGCCATAGAGGAACGAACTATCTGGCCTGAGTGAAGTAACGTAGAAGAACGAACTACCTTGGAAGAGTGAAGTGCCTTAGATGAACGAAGTGGTAACAAAGAACGAACTAGCTGGCCACAGTGAAGTGTCTTAGAGGAACGAACTACCTTGACAGAGTGAACTGGCTTTAAACACTTCGGTACATCAAACTCTCAACATTCGACACGCTCATTCATTTATTACACGTTCATTACGGCACTCTCCCGCCTCCTGCTTACGTCATCACTCATACGCAGCAATACTCAGGGAGTACTCCTTTTGATCTATGGCATTACTACGCTACAAATCGAATATACTCTAATATTACAATCACTTTTCATTTTATTTACTGGAATTTCGAATGCATTTAATAAAAATCCATTTTATCCAAGTTTTAAAACAACATATTTTACTAGATTTTCAAAAAGCTATTGCAAAATCCAGTAAAAAATCTTACCTTGCTAAACGTTTAGAACGAATAAACCGTGCAAGTTTAAAAGTATCCCGCCCCCTGAATGAAACTGTATGTAGAACAAAAAGTTACACTTTGCTTTGCCATCGCCTAAATCGGCGAACAAACCCCAAATTTCACTACTTTTCTTGATCGCGAATTAGAAGCCATTCTGTAAAAGTACACACACAAAGCTAAATTTTGTTGCCCTACCCAGTATTCACCCTCTTCATATTTTTAGTTTATGGTTGTAAAGATTAACATCAAGTAATTGCCAATAGTAGGATTTTGCATCTTTCTTTCTTTCTTTCTTTTTAAAAGAAATATTATGCAAATAATATGTGTAAACAATACATATATAACAAATGTCAGGAAAACTTTAAGGCCCAAACGGTCCCCGAAAACATATGGCCATCATCCTTATCATTATCATCCTTACCATTATCATCATCATCATTCACCGGTGTGGAAAGCAACGGGAAGCTACCACACCTACACAATTCCCTAGTAAAGCTGCAAGCATGGCATGAAATTGCTATGATTGCAGTGAAGGACCTGCCTTCGGGCAGAATTACTATGGATGGAATACATATATAAATTAAATATATCTTCCTTAAAAGTTTTAAAATATTCCACTTTTTTTTTTCAAATTATAGAGTCACGAGTTTGTTTTTTATTAACATTTATTATGTAAACATTGAAAATCTGTATATAAATAAAATTATGCAAATAATACAGTTATAACAGAAATAAAAAAGGAGATATAAACAATTATAAAATGAACAAAAGTGTGGTAGCAGTCATATGAGAATTTTTCATACTGAAATAAATTAAAATAGGATTTACAGAACTATCTTTATCTTTTATCTTTAAAATCCGCAGCTACCGTGTGGTTGGTTAATGTCACCCCAGACTCGTGTCTGCGTGCTTCCCTCTCCAGCCCCATATTCTTGCTGTGTGAAGCGAAGGATCCGATTGGACATATATGTGCCTCTATGCTATCTGTTGGTGATATGGTAAAGAGTTATGTATATATAAGCATTTTTTTTTTTTTTGCTTGGCGAATGAAGGACTTCACTAAATTTTGTGAACAAACTTGTTGAATTGAACTGTTCACAAAAGTGAGTGCGAGTGAACGAACTACTTCTCGAAATGAACTGGTTGGGCACAACGCTATTGGAGGATGAATACATATAACTCGACGGTTAACAACAACTGTTAGTTTATGCAGATGTAGTATTATTAGGCGATAGCGAGGACATACTAACGGTCAGTATGCACGCACTAATGAGGAACACTAAAGAATTGGGACTGGAAGTAAACATCAATAAAACTAAATATATGTTCACACATAGAAATACATTATAAAATGTAAATGACCTTAATGAAACATAGGAACAATTTTGAATAAGTGGTTGAATTTAAATACATAGCAACAGTAATCACAGGATTGAAGTGTGTTTCATGGTATATTATGCCGATGCACACAACATACCTTGATTGGTGCACTCAACTGCAGAGACGCAGTTGGTAGTTTCTAATCAAGTTATATTTCGGCCGTCCAAGCACTTAAACGGACCTGAAGCTAGTGGACTGTATAAATAACTAAGAATTTTTCGGATAACACTGATTTTATTAATAGTACTTACAATTTCATTACATGTGGTGAATAAGAGCTGGTAAAAGAACTTCTTATGCACACGATGTAGATCGGGACCATAAGGACCATGGAAACGTGGTATATTTAAAGAGCACTTACAAGAGTTTGCGTTGCAACACGTGGCGTGATTTGAAGTTATACAAACTTCCTTAATATAGTGGTCGCTATACTATTTCACTAAGCAAACCAACTATATACTTAAGGCCCCCGTGTGGACCTGAGATGTGATCATAAACGATCCTATCTTACGAGGAGATATCGAGCCTCGACCCGGAGATTATACAAACATGACTACTCTCGTTCACGTTTATTCTAAGACTAACTATACAACATGGCAACCGGAGGTTCGTCATACCGCTTTACAAAAACTTTACAAAACAAAATATATCTATTGCCAACTTGACAGGTACAAATAGTCAACATATTCCCCACCTTGAGTACTCTCAACACTACAATTACATAGAACATATACAAATAAGAAAAACAAAATAATACTTAATATGCTACAAAATTGAAACACAGCACATATACAATCAATCTAGGTTCCTAAATGCTATTGATCATTTGGTAGAGGACATACCTTAATCAATGGCCTTTTAAAAGTGCCAGTTCTTGTTCGTATGGTAACGACTCTTATAAGGCCATCCTTACCAGGATGCACACCTTCAACTTCCACACAAGTGGTGGAAGATTGTCTTCCTTCAAAAGCACAAGCTCACTTATTTTAGGTTGCCAATCACCTTCAACTGTCCATTTCCTTTTAATTTGAAGTGATTGGAGATAGTCCTTGGACCATGAATACCAAAAGTCCTTGTACAGTTCCTGAATTATGTTCCATCGGGAGCGACAGGAAATAAGACGGTGGGTCTTATCAGATAGGCAGAATAGTCATATGTCTACCTATCAAAAAATGCCTTGGTGTCAAGAAACATAAATCTTGAGGATCGTCAGTCATTTTACACAAGGGTCTTTTTATTTTGAAAACATCACTAGCAGGATGCCAAACAATACCCAATGTTTTTACGGAATCTTCTTTGGTTAATTCCAAAAGAGAAGAACGTTCTAAGTCCTCTGACGGAACATTAGACAAAGCATTTATTTCATTGGATGACCACTTCCGCAAATGAAAATGTGCACCATCCAATGTGCTACTTAATTGCTCTTGGAGTTTCTGAGCCCCTTCAATGGAACTTTCCCCCGTCAGCAAGTCGTCAACATAGAAACATGAACGAATTACTTCAGCCATTTGAGGCTGAGTTTGTTGACATTCGTTTGCAAGTTCTACAAGGCATCTTGTAGCAAGATAAGAGGATGGAGTACAACCATATGTTACAGTCGTCAACCTATACTCCTTAATGTCATCATCAGGAAAATCTCTCCAGACAATTATTTGAAGATCCCTGTCTGCAGGATGAACTTCCACACACCTATACATTTTTGCAATGTCAGTTGACAATGCAACAAAGTAGGTTCTAAACCTAAGAACAATAGATAAGTCAGGTTGTAAGACTGGATCTGTCATTAACATAGAGTTCAAAGAGACCCCATTAGAGGAAGGAAAACTAGCGTCGAATACTACTCGAAGCTTAGTAGTGGTGCTGTCTTCCTTTATTACATAGTGATGAGGTAGGTAATATTTTAATGATTGATCATTTTCATTTTCTATATGGACCAACTCCATATGACCTAGACTAATATACTCTTTCATAAAAGATACATACTTTTATGTTTAGGGTTTTTGTTTAATTTCCCTTCCATGTGCTTCAATCTTTTGATAGCATTGTTCCTTGACAAGGCCACCACAGGAGCTTCTTCTTTAATATGAAGCTTTACCATAAATTTTCCAGTTTCACTTCTGGAAACGTTCTCAGAAAAGTGCAATTCACATGCCTTATCTTCAGGAGTTAGCACTGAACTATTCAACTCCTCCAAAGTCCAAAATTCTTGTAGTTTGAAATGCAAAGAATCTAGTTTTGCTAAATTGACATTACGAGGTTTCTTTATCTTACTCTCGAGGCAAGAATCAGGAAATTTCCCTAAAAGAATATAACCAAAGCGGCTATCAATCAACGTCGGAAATCCTTTCCTAGATAACACATTTGTTAGTACAACATCATAATACACATCTGCGCCTAGCAGTTTTGAAACCTCAGAAGGTTCATTAAACCTTTCATCGCTAAGACAAATATGATCTGGAATTCTCCAGTCAGATATTTCAATTTTCTGAGCTGGCAGTTGTGTGGTTATGGATTTTACCACAGCACAATTGGCATTTAATACGAAGTCAGATACCCTAGATAAAAGTTGTAAATCACATATTGAATTTACTGGAGAAGCATTAATATTCCCTATAACTATTACGGGAAGACTACAAGTTTTAGTTTTTATACTTAGCCTTTTAACTAAGTCAGCAGAAACAAATGAGAGCTGACTCGCAGAATTTAAAGAACACGAACTGGGATCACTTCCCCACCATTCGTCCTCACTCCAACACAAGCAGTACTCAACAGTACATTGCTGCCTAGGCCGCTTAATACTTTCATTGCGGCAGTAGAAATTGATTGAGAAGCTTCAGCTATAGTAATTTCTTTCTCCCTTGAATTTACATTATAATTTGAATCTGCATTACTAGGGCCATCAATATTACTGTTATGATAGTGTAATAATTGATGAGTCCTCTTATTACATTTACTGCAAGGCATCTGTTTACAATCACTACTTCTATGTCCTTTTGCCAGACATAAAAAACACATGTTGTTCCTTCGAACAAATTCCCTTCTTTCCTTAAATGATGAACCCTTAAATTTTCTACAATTATCAATTGCATGATTATGTACATTACAATAAAGACATTTATTAGAATTATTGTTGCTGGCAGCAAGCAACGACTTCAGTTTAGGTTTGCTATGACTGTCAGCTGTTGAAAATTTCTTACAATCTGATAATTCTAATGTTTGACATTTCCTTTCAAGGTATTCTATCAAATCATCAATTTTGGTATCTCATCAGCTGAAAATTTACCTTCCCATTCACTGCGATGGTTTGATTTTATCTTATTCAAGACAATTTCTTGTATAAGTAATTCTCCCAAGGGCACATTTGATTCTAAATTTTCAATAGCTGCTACATTTCCCTTAACAGCGTTGACCAATTTCCTATAATCGACAAATGAACCAGAATTACAACTATTTAAGTCTAACAGCTGCTTAACGTGCTGACTTAAAATTAATCTATTATTAGAGTAGCGTGATTCAATCAACGACCATGCTACTTCGTAGTTCTGAGGACATATTTGCAGGTTGTCTAATAAGCCCCTTGGTTCTCCCTCAAGAGAAGAAATTAAGTAATGTAGCTTTTGCACATTGTCTAAACTCTCATTATTTGCAACAAGACTCATAAAAGTATTTCGGAAACTTAAATACTTAGAAAGTTCACCCTTAAATTTAGGTAAGTTTATAGCCGGTAATTTTAAACTATTACTCCTATTTGATGTTTCAGATACATGAGACCCTGTAGGAGATCTTGGTCTTTCAAAAATATCCATCAGTTCCCTAAATTTTACTGAAAGTTTATCAAATCTTTCTTCAAAATTATCATGCTCCTCTGCATGAGCGTCAGAATTTTCACAAACTATTTCAAGCTCTAAATAGTTCTTAACTTCTGTGAACTGAATCCCTACATCAGTTAATCTATCTTGCTTGATTAATAATTCATCTATAGATAAATTTTCCTTTTGCAAATATTTTTCTAGCTGTGTAAGTGAACGCTTAAGCATGCTTCGCTTAGCAACTGCTTTCGATTCGCTATCGAGAGCCATTGTTACTGGATTTGAATTACTTACATAAACTCGATAATCTAACACTTACAAGTATAGTTAAATAAAATAATATCTAACCCTCATTAAACAAAATATGTGTCCAACACAAAATAGTTTTCAGAAAACACAAACAATATATATAACAATTGTATTAACGTACCTTTAGATTTCCACCTTTCTTAACATTTAACATACTAATGGCAATTGTTTCCCATAAATAATCAATAATGATTTATTTTTACTGAAAGTAATTATCTTTACTGAAAATGTGACTAACACTTTTATATTCAGCAATCTTTACTTTAAACACAACCCCCATGAAGTGTTTTAATTATTTTCTTGAATAAAAGACCATACAAAATAATTAATTATTAATAATTGCATTAGGGTTAATGTACTAATTGTACATCCTTGAAATGTCCAAGACGGTTGGTATGGAACCCAGATACATGTAAATATAATGCTCCAAACACCAGATTTATGTTGGCACAACTGTAGCACCTTAGGTCACTCTTGCTGGTTAACCTTCCTTGTTAAATGCTGTAGAAGAATCACGTGATTTCTCTCCGCCATCTTGCAAATTACGATCGTCCATTTTTTTTTACTTAAGGAGTAAGAAATTGAGTTCTAAATTATGTATTTTTTCAACTTCTCACTGCTTTGAACACTAAAGAAGAATTCTTGTCTCTCATTTAATTCCCAAAGTTCCTAAATATAGTAGTTAAGATATTCGCTTTGTCTACTACTATTTCAATATGGCCGCCTACTATCACGTGACCGCTTCAGTACATATGCACTAACCACCAAGTGCTCAAATTTCGTAAATTTCAGTTTTTCCAGCTCTTTGTATATAATCACCACAGTAATGTTTTATATCACTATAATAGTTCCGGCCCGGAGGACCAAATGTTTCATGGTATATTATGCCGATGCACACAACATACCTTGATTGGTGCACTCAACTGCAGAGACGCAGTTGGTAGTTTCTAATCAAGTTATATTTCGGCCGTCCAAGCACTTAAACGGACCTGAAGCTAGTGGACTGTATAAATAACTAAGAATTTTTCGGATAACACTGATTTTATTAATAGTACTTACAATTTCATTACATGTGGTGAATAAGAGCTGGTAAAAGAACTTCTTATGCACACGATGTAGATCGGGACCATAAGGACCATGGAAACGTGGTATATTTAAAGAGCACTTACAAGAGTTTGCGTTGCAGCACGTGGCGTGATTTGAAGTTATACAAACTTCCTTAATATAGTGGTCGCTATACTATTTCACTAAGCAAACCAACTATATACTTAAGGCCCCCGTGTGGACCTGAGATGTGATCATAAACGATCCTATCTTACGAGGAGATATCGAGCCTCGACCCGGAGATTATACAAACATGACTACTCTTGTTCACGTTTATTCTAAGACTAACTATACAACATGGCAACCGGAGGTTCGTCATACAGCTTTACAAAAACTTTACAAAACAAAATATACCTATTGCCTACTTGACAGGTACAAATAGTCAACAAAGTGCATAAATAAATTAAACGTAGACCTAAGTTCAATTCTGGGATTGCATGCTATTATGCCTTACACATATTCCTGTCATCCCATTATATATATATATATATATATATATGATATGAAAAGAAAAATGAATGCTTGAGTCGGGATTCGAATCGAGTCTCTAAAGTCTGTACCTTTAGCGCTCTAACCAACTGAGCTACTCAAGAATTCCAATACAAGCATACAATTTTCTTATACATGTAGTATTCTCAATTCACACAAGAGGTAGCTGAAATTGTTCCAACTGCCATCTCGCGGCTAACGTAACAGTTAAGCAAAAAAAAATTGTATGCTTGTATTGGAATTCTTGAGTAGCTCAGTTGGTTAGAGCGCTAAAGGTACAGACTTTAGAGACTCGAGTTCGAATCCCGACTCAAGCATTCATTTTTCTTTTCATATCATATTTGCCTTCATTGCCAAATGTCAAAAATATATTTATAATATCTATATATAAAAGCGTTACTGCTATAAAGTAAATATTCTCTTTAAAAATTTGCTTAACTGTTACGTTAGCCGCGAGATGGCAGTTGGAACAATTTCAGCTACCTCTTGTGTGAATTGAGAATACTACATGTATAAGAAAATTGTATGCTTGTATTGGAATTCTTGAGTAGCTCAGTTGGTTAGAGCGCTAAAGGTACAGACTTTAGAGACTCGAGTTCGAATCCCGACTCAAGCATTCATTTTTCTTTTCATATCATATTTGCCTTCATTGCCAAATGTCAAAAATATATTTATAATATCTATATATAAAAGCGTTACTGCTATAAAGTAAATATTCTCTTTAAAAATTTGCTTAACTGTTACGTTAGCCGCGAGATGGCAGTTGGAACAATTTCAGCTACCTCTTGTGTGAATTGAGAATACTACATGTATAAGAAAATTGTATGCTTGTATTGGAATTCTTGAGTAGCTCAGTTGGTTAGGGCGCTAAAGGTACAGACTTTAGAGACTCGAGTTCGAATCCCGACTCAAGCATTCATTTTTCTTTTCATATCATATTTGCCTTCATTGCCAAATGTCAAAAATATATTTATAATATCTATATATAAAAGCGTTACTGCTATAAAGTAAATATTCTCTTAAAAATTTGCTTAACTGTTACGTTAGCCGCGAGATGGCAGTTGGAACAATTTCAGCTACCTCTTGTGTGAATTGAGAATACTACATGTATAAGAAAATTGTATGCTTGTATTGGAATTCTTGAGTAGCTCAGTTGGTTAGAGCGCTAAAGGTACAGACTTTAGAGACTCGAGTTCGAATCCCGACTCAAGCATTCATTTTTCTTTTCATATCATATTTGCCTTCATTGCCAAATGTCAAAAATATATTTATAATATCTATATATAAAAGCGTTACTGCTATAAAGTAAATATTCTCTTTAAAAATTTGCTTAACTGTTACGTTAGCCGCGAGATGGCAGTTGGAACAATTTCAGCTACCTCTTGTGTGAATTGAGAATACTACATGTATAAGAAAATTGTATGCTTGTATTGGAATTCTTGAGTAGCTCAGTTGGTTAGAGCGCTAAAGGTACAGACTTTAGAGACTCGAGTTCGAATCCCGACTCAAGCATTCATTTTTCTTTTCATATCATATTTGCCTTCATTGCCAAATGTCAAAAATATATTTATAATATCTATATATATATATATATATATATATATATATATATATATATATATATATATATATATATATAACTGTATTATTCCAAGTTACATTAAATGGATTCGAAACGTGGACTCTAAGGACTTTAAGGGAGGGGAAAAGATTATGAGTATTTGAGAGTAAAGTTCTAGGATAATTTTTGGACCAAAGAGAGATGAACAGACAGGCCGATGGAAAATACTATTTAACAGTAAGTTACATTATCTTTATGGAAAACCAGGTATAATAAGAATTAAATCTCAAAGACTGAATGGCAAGGAATGTAGCACGAATGGGGAATGAAAGAAAGGTCATGGAAATTCCATGTAGGAAAACCAGAGGGAAAGCGCCTAGTAGATAGATCAAGAATGAAGAGAGAAAATATTAACCATGATTTGAGGGAAGTAGATTATACATGTAATGATTAGAAAATTAGTTCCGGATAGGGATGCATGGAGAGCTTATGTCCGAGCGGCCATAAACCTACAAGTTTCATAGAGCCACTGGATTGGTGGTTGGTTATGATTTTAAAATATCAATAAGGAACACGAAAATTACGGCTTTTAAAAGCAAAAACTCTGTGTGATCTAAAATTATTCAAGAACATAGAAGCTCGAGCAAGTGTCTACTTTATAATATTTAGGCTGTGAAATTTGTTTTAACTTAAATGGAGATATATGTATATATCTCCATCTAAGTATGTGTATATATATATATATATATATATATATATAAATCAGTAAAATTCAGTCAGTATGTGGGACAACACTCCTTTATGGCGGTGAAACTTGGATCCCAATAAATACACAAATAAATATAATTCAATCGGCGGTTGTATTATTATATGACCTAAAATTAGAAATGAATGAATAAGAAATGAATTAAAATTAGAACCATTATACGTCAAAGTAATAAATTATAGACAAAAGTAGAATGAACATGTAGACAGAATGAATAAGGATATCCTCTTCTGGCGAGGAACTATCAAGCAAGAGGAGGGCGACATGTTGGATGTCTTGTGAGCCCAGAAGGGACAATGGCCTAATCCTTGAAGTGATGATGATGGTATATTCTAATATTTAGATTCTTGACCAAAGCCTAGAAGCTAAGAGACTGTGGTCTCAATACTAATCTGATTTTTCTGCTTTGATTGTTTTGGGCTTCCCCCCCACTCCTGTAAGACACATGTCAGGGAACTATATGGCCCAAACGGTCCCCGAACATCATATGACCATCATTATCATATCATATTCGCCATGTTTAATATGAATATGAGTGTGAATGGTATGTTTCCTCTTAATGTTGTGTTTTTTCGGAGTAGGTCCTGACATTGAACAGATCACTCATTCGGAGAGACTCTCCATGTCCTTGTGTGGTCAAGAGAGCATGTGTGATTTATAGTTCCGTCTCTGACAGGTCTATAAGACCCAGTTGGCTTGTGGCATGTAAAAAGTGCCTATTAGGTGAAAGGTTAGACCAAATTAATAGAATGGGGAGGAATCGGTATTTAATTTCTCAATTTGTACACTTCAATTCATTAAAATTTCTCGTAGATTATTTTAATTTTCATAAGAATTATTACCCAGTTATCTTGCTATTATCTGTTACACTTAGATTACGGCACATTTCCAAGTATTCCGTTGCCAATTTCCTAGCATTTAAAACACTTCTACATATCTTGCTACCTTATTAACATTATCTCCTATCAGATTCACGTCATCGGCATACATTTCATATCTAAACCCAGATTGTTCTCGGTAATGATTGCGTCATATTAAATAATGAAATTGAATAGCGGTGGTGGTAATTACATCCCGGATTTTATGCATCCCTCCAACTGATTAGAAGGTATTGACCAGTCAAATTCACGAAAAGTTATATAGATTATAACGTTGTTAAAAAAAAAAGGAAAGATAGAAAAAAAGAAAGAAAGAAAAGCAATGCCTTCATGCATTGCTCCAGCTGATGGGTAATGGCTAGACTATTGGCTTAGCCAAACGCACAAAAAGTGGCATGAACTGTAATGTTTTGACCATATGGCTACATGGTATCATGATTCTATTAGAAAGAAAACAACATGGTAATCCATATAATCCAAGGCCTTATTGCAAATTATTAACAATAGAGAAAAGAGAGCGCGTTTCAAAACGCTTGGTTCATGAACTATTAATTTTACAAATCAAGCTGATTCATCGTTTCAGCTGGCTAATTTTACATTACTGCACAGCTCAAAACTTCCAGTGCATTCATGAGCGTGAGATGAAAAATGCATAACAGGTTTGAAGAAATAGAGAAAAATGTCACAAAAACCAAGGATTGAGAAAACTTAATTTTAATGTTTGAAGAATCCTTGTTTTTACCTCAGGATAGTAAAACTTGAGCAGTTTACTTCACTGGGAGATTCCATGTTTTTCACTGCCAACTGAAATATTCAACAAATTTGCAACAGATGTTAGGGTAATCTCTACTTTTCGCAATTCTGTGACATTCTTTGTTTTCCCTTGTGGTTTTCATTTAATCCATAAGGATGTCATTAAAAGTAACAGTAGCCTAATTTAGGTTCTAAGTATATTACATAATCCAATCAGAATACCAATCGATTATTGTCTAATATTAGCATACTAGTTGCATTTAACAAATAAAATATTAAGTAAGTATATACAAGTATGTTAGTATATCCCTTCATCACATACACATGGTGATTCAGAAATCCCTTTCTATTGGTGGCAAAATACACTTACTAGGGAAACTTTTCATCGCACCATCGTTTAACAACATAACTCATGTTATTGATTCTGGAGATGTCATTCATGAATGGAATTAAAATGTGTAGTTTGTCATTAAAAGAGCATAAAGAACATTACCAAATCCATTAAATACAGTAAAACTTGCTCAAATCGGAATCGCATGGGACCATTTTTTTTTCATATTGGACAAAATTCCGCATTATAAAAATATATCTTTATATGTACAGCCTTTGAAATAATTGATGGCGCACAGACAATTTTCAAGTCTCAGAACGAAGCCACTGCGCATGATCAGAAATCAGCTATTTGGTCCACAAGTATACAACTATTTGAGGAACTAAATCCGTTCTATTTCGTTGGGCATCGTGCAATGGAAAACAATTCCGTGTAAATAAGAAGTGCGGTAATTACTGAAAATAAAATAAAGCAATAGAAATTATAAACAAATAAAATTAATTGAAATAAGGACAAGAGAGAAAAAAAGATCATCAGGATCGAACACGCAACCTCATGGCATGGGAAACAGAAGCTCCTTCCACTAGACCACAACCATCTCTCCTAGAAATTGTCTGTATGAAGCGATGCAGTACTTCAGGACTTACTTGTATAATGGAATTAGAAATTAACTTAATTTAAATTAATCAGACGCATTTTGTATTAGTAATGGAAATAAATAATTTTATTTTGCCATGTGTTTTGTAAACAAAGTAATGAGAAGTTGCAATCGTTATTCATTTTCTATATATATATATAATATATATATATATATATATATGAGCTATTTCCCTTAATTTATTTATTTCCATATATTCCATTCCATAATAAGTCTGCCCGAGAGCAGGTCTTTCACTGCAATCATAGCATTTTCATGCTATGCTTTGCAGCTTTACTAAGGAACTGTAGGTGTGGTAGCTTCCCGTTTCTTTCCACACCGGTGAAGAATGATAGTAATGATAGGATGATGATGGCAGGATCAGTTTTTGGGACCGTCGGCCTGTAAGCCTCCTGACATTTATCTTACAGGTGAGGAAGAACTCCGAAAAAAATCTCATCCAGGAGCTTGTCCCGACCGGAAATATTTCCATATATATATATATATATATGTAACGAAGCCTGGTAACATGTAAGCATTATGAAAATTAACGACGTTATTAAATAGTAAATAAAAAATATATACGTGACCAGAATCGAACGTGGGCACACATCGTCGGAAAAAGAGCATCTTATCGACTGCTCCACTGAAGCGAACGATACGCCGTCCGCTTTATACTCAAACGAGTCAGAACATGTAACAATGTAATGGTGTGAATCGCTCTTCAAACTCTTAACTTTCCATTATCAAGAGTTGCGCCATCATTTTTTTCAAAGGCTGTACCTTGGATTAATTGTAGTTCCGCTGCCTTGAAAAGTGAAGTCTAATATGTATGAGCGACTTCGACGGTAACGCGTGAAAGAACAGTCCCATTTCGTCAGCGTTAAAAATGTCTCTTAGGCGCGTATCCTGAAATTCAAGTATGAAGTTTCGGTTTTTGCTCACTAACTTCACTCTCATCCACATTCTTTGATTTCCCGCAAATTTCATTCCACACTAGATTGTGTCTGTCGTCTTTTAAAACTGTCCAGCCGACTTGAAGATTCCTTGAAATCGTTATTCCCTTAGGGATTTAACAAGAGCTAGAGCTTGACTTTGGAGCATCGGTCCGGAAATGTTTGGAGATTTATGTTCAATGACTTTCACTTTTTCGCTTAATGATAATGATACATACGTTTCAGCCATCTTTATTCCGTAAATTCAGAAGCTACCTTTGAAAGATCTGTCTCAGAACTTAACTAATTTAAGATTTTACAGCGCAATTGTTATTTGCAAGACAGGTATCTGTGTTTCGCATAACGGGTGTGCAATGAGGCCGAATCTACACACGTAGAATCAATACAGTAAAAGCTCCTTATTCGCGGGGGATATGTCCGCAAATACGCCGCGATTACAGAAACCGCGAATATGGAATGGTAATTTGTAAGGGTATATAGGGGAAACGTTCCAGGTTACAGAATAAAATAAAAATTATCAAAATAAAATAAATTAATGAGAGATTTTTTACAATTTTTATTAATCATTACTATCAGGTTTAGGCAAGGACTTAAAGAACTTAATGTTTTGCTGTTTTGCCGCATTTAAAAGGTCTTTCAATTACGATTGATATTCAGCTGTGAATTCTGCGATATAATTCCTTATTTTGTCTTCGAATTTCTTCATTCATTAACATTGAAACAGCGTGATATAGACGCAAACGACTCGCCAACGCGTATAAACGGCCAAGCATTTTTATTTTACTGTAAGCGGCAACACTATTTTTTTTTCTCTTCGGTACTAATTATTTTTCTTTCCTTTTACTCGACATTATGAACTGGGAACAAAGCACAAGAGAAACGTGTTATTCAAACAAAATTATTGCAATGACAAGTTAAACCAATAGTATACCGATCGTGGCGATGAAGGCATTTATCAAAGTACATATCGGCATCTGAAATACGACAGCTTTTAACAAAGAACCTTAGGGTCAGTAACAATTAGGTTTGTTTTGTTTTGATATTTATTTGTCCATCACTATTTGTAAAAGCCGTCTTGGCACCTGCCTTTAGACAAAAAAAAACTGCTGATGGTTAATAAATATACCTATATACCTTTCCGCTTTATAATTTTTTCATGAATTGTGTTTCCGTTTCCGAGTTGGACAGATTCCGTTTTATGCAAAATAAATACACGTAAAATTACTATTATTTGGCCGGGACCAATACATTTGTTCACATTGAACAGATTTCCGCATTATTCACGTTCCGGAATGAACAAGTTTTACTGTAGTTTCATTGGAATTTGCAACGGATACGAGAGGTATCACCGAACCACATTAATTCAATTGAGTGACTAGCTTGCTTGGCGGTGAAGTAAGAGACCTGTGTTCAAATCCTTTCTTTCTTCTACCTATAATACTGACTTTCTTAATTGCTTGTGTAAACCCATTTTTGTTTATTGTTTTTTAATCTCAATTCTAGAAAAAGTTATGCAGCAAAACAAAATAAATATACAGGGTGTAAATGAATTATACCGCATAAATTTAAGTACGTATAGAGGGGTATTATATAAGCATTTTGAGATAATGAACTATGCATAGAGGGGTATTATACACTGCTCAAAAAAATTAGGGGATATTGTTGAATTACCTTCTAAGACTATGTTTTTTGAAATAGTATTAGATGCAATCACTTTCTATTACTCCAAGATAATGTAAACAAGAGTTTGAAGTTGTTACGTAACCTTGGTACCACACCAGAGGGCAGTGTCTGTACTGTTGATGTGAAAGGGTGGTGTGGGGGTGAATGTTTTGTTGCTGTTTTTAAATCCAGTCCAGTTTTCAGTTAGTGAATGACTTGCCTTAGGGACAGTAATGCCTCGACAACGTGATTTACCTGAACCAATGGCTTGGAGGGCCATAGGAAGGATGGAAGCTGGACAGACACAACAAGAGGTGGCACAAGCCATTGGGGTGTCTCAAAGCGTGATTTCCAGGCTTTGGAATCGTTTTCAAAGAACAGATACTGTTCACAGAAGAGCCGGACAAGGTCGACCATGGGCAACAACAGCAAGGGATGACCGTTACCTCTTGTTAACAGCCCGTCGGAATAGACAGCAGAATGCAACTCAACTGCGAAATACACTTCAAACAGCAACAGGATGCAGGGTGTCAACTCAAACTGTCCGTAATCGACTGCATGGAAGTGGTCTCTATTCACCTAGGGCCATAGTGTGTACCAGGTTAACTCCACAACACCGTAGAGATCGCAGAAACTGGGCGGAGGAACATCGTGGGTGGAGGCATGCCGAATGGGATCAGTTCTTTTTTCTGATGAGACGCGATTCAACGTGGAATGTGATAGTCGGCGTGTATTCATCTGGAGGGAAAAAGGGACACGAAACAATCCAGCATTTGTACGTGAAAGATCCCCATATGGTGGCGGTGGATTGATCGTGTGGGCAGGAGTCAGTAGTGGTGGACGTACGGACCTCTACGTCATCCAAGGTGGTACTTTGACTGCGGTAAGGTATAGAGATGAGATTCTCCGACCTTTTGTCGTGCCTTATGCTGGTGCCAAAGGTGATTATTTTCTTTTTTATGGACGATAATGCACGACCCCACAGAGCTGGCTTGGTGGACGACATGCTGGAAGTGGAGGGTATCGAGCGTATGCAATGGCCAGCTTCCTCCCCGGACTTAAATCCGATAGAGCATGTGTGGGGCGCATTGCAGGCAGACCAGCACCTCCCACAACTGTTCCAGAGCTGCACATTGCTCTTATGGAAGAGTGGCCACGTATCCCCCAAGAACTCATTGCTAACCTCATTGCATCAATGTCACACAGGTGTGAGGCATTGCTGGCTGTTCGAGGAGACCATATACCATACTAAAGAAACATTTTCACCCATGTTAATGCTGCTTTGTTTGTTTGCCATATTCCTAATCAGGATCTCTTAAACATCTGGTGTGGTACAGAGGTTACGTAACAACTTCAAACTCTTGTTTACATTCTTTTGGAGTATACGTACAGAAATTTACAAAACATAGACGATACTAAACTAAAATCAGACGCTTTAGAACTACCTTGGTATTCAATATGGAATCTTAGATCAGTTGATGAAAAAGTAGACACATTTAATACACTGATACTACAACTATACGACAGACATGCACCAGTAAAAACCCGACGATTTTCCCGCTCCCCTGCTCCCTGGATGAATGATTCAATACGTGAACTTATGTCAAAACGAGACAAAGCATACCGAACATACAGACGACATAAAAATGACGAGAACTGGCAACTGTACAAACAACTTAGAAACACAACTACACAAACTATACGTAATGCCAAACTACGACACGCCCACAGTATAATCGGACCTGAAATAAGTGCACGGGACACTTGGCGAAATCTCCGTGCAATGGGACTTAGACAGTTGAATCCCTCAACTGACTCTATAGACATTTCTGTAGATGACTTAAATGAACATTTTACCTCAATACCCATGACACCTCCAGACAACAAGACTAAAATAGACACTCTTAAAGACTTATCCCCATCCCCACATATAGAAAGAGATAAATTTTACTTTTACGACATTTCGCCTATAGACGTTAAAAAAGCACTCAAGCGGATTAAATCCAATGCGCAAGGAACAGATAACATCAGCATTTTAATGCTAAATAAATCATTGACATTATACTACCCACAGTGACTCATATTTTCAATGCTTCCCTTATAACTTCTATCTTCCCTATTGTATGGAAACAGTCTAGAGTTCGGCCTATACCAAAAATAAGTACACCTACTAACTGTAATGACTTCCGACCGATTAGCATCCTTCCGACATTATCTAAAGCCCTGGAATATATTGTACATAAGCAAATGACTGATTATCTCCAAGAAAATCACCTCCTTGATCCTTATCAATCCGGCTTTAGATCTGGTCATAGCACAACCCCAGCTTTGCTAAAAATTACCGAAGATATTCGTGAAGCCGTGGACAGACGTCAATTGACTCCTTTAACCTTACTTGACTTCAGCAAAGCTTTTGACACAGTAGACCACGACTTACTTATGATAAAGCTCAAGCACCTACATTTGTCTGACAGCGCTGTATCCTGGTTTGACTCATACCTGCACGGTCGTCAACAATACGTTTCATTAAACTCTAGATCTTCGACTTGGCGTAACGTGCCGGCTGGAGTCCCCCAGGGCAGTGTTCTCGGACCTCTTCTTTTCTCAATCTACATAAATGATTTGCCAACTGTACTAAAGCACTGCCGTTATCACCTCTATGCTGATGATCTCCAAATTTACCTACATTCACCTCCTCATTCTCTCTATAACAGCTTGATGAAAATGAATGACGATCTCATATCCATCTTTAACTGGTCTTCAAGTATCGGTCTAAATCTAAATCCTAACAAGTCACAAGTAATTCTAATGGGACAACAAAGACTGCTTACAACCTTTGACATATCTACACTTCCAAACATTACTATAAATAATATAATTATCCCTTATTCTTCTTCAGTAATAGATCTTGGACTACATCTAGACGCAAATTTAACCTGGCAAACACAAGTGAAACACATATGTAAAAAGACTTTCTCCATCTTACATTATCTTAGACGTTTTAAAGAATTTTCTCCCAGTTTCGTTAAAACAAATCCTAGTGCAGAATCTTGTGTTACCACACTTCGATTATTGTGACATTATATATAATGATCTAAACTATGCCTTGTCGCAGAGACTGCAGCGTGTTCATAATGCTTGCATTCGATTCATTTTCAATATCCGCCGTTATGACCATATTTCCGAACACTTTAATAACCTCTCTTGGCTCCGTCTTACTGACAGACGTAAATTGCACTCTCTTTCACTACTTCGCAAGCTTCTGAATTCCTACATTCCTACTTACCTGGCGTCCAGATTTGAGAAGTTATCCTCCTACCACAATATTGACACTAGGTCACAAGATAGCAGTCTGCTAACAATTCCTCTTCATAGCACTTCCTCCTATTCTACTTCCTTCACAGTAGCTTCCGCCCGCTCCTGGAATCTCCTTCCTCAAGATATCAGGGGTTGCCGCACACTTGGCTCCTTTAAGTCACGCTTATACAGTTACCTGTTGTCTAATAATTAATTTTTCTCTATTTATTTAATTTTATACTATGTCATTAATCTTTTCCTCGTTTTTTTTATATATCTTGTACATATTATATATTTAATTCGTTAAATTTAGAGTAAATCAAAATACATTATAAATATTAATTGTATTGTATTCATAACTTGTAATCGTTTATATACCTATATATATATATATATTGTAATTTAGATTTAAGACTTTTCTTTTGTATTTTTTTTAAACCTGGTTGAGTGGTAGACAAGGCCTTAAGGCCTTAACTCTGCCAGGTAAAATAAAGCTATTATTATTATTATTATTATTATTATTATTATTAGAAAGTGATTGCATCTAATACTGTTCCTAAAAACATAGTCTTAGTAGGTTATTCTACAATATCCCCTAATTTTTTGAGCAGTGTATAAGCATTTTGAGATAATGAACTAATGACCTACGAATAAAATTGTCCAAGTTATGATTCAATTTGGAAAATGGTTGGCACGCCACTGATTATTTCAAATTAAAATGGAAATAATATAATACAGAGACTGTAACTTTCAACAAGCATTCGTCTTTAGTTCAGTGGTTATAGTAGTCCAATACCGAAGCAAACATAAGATTAATGCATCACGTTCGAAACTCCCTAGAGTATGTGTACTTTTTTTTTGTTCTTCCTTTATTAAGTACGTACTGTAAATTAGTTACGTGCGTAGATTTAATTCTGGTTTAATTGTTTATTCATTATTTTACAGAATACGGTATTGGAATGTCGGCGCAGTATACGAGTTGCAAAACTATCTATGTACGTATTGTACAAACATTTGTTTGAAAGATTGTAATAATAATACGATTACTGTAGAGTGCAATAGGTTTCGCAAATAAAATGTGTAATTCTACTGTACGGCACTTATGTACTTAGATAAATGATGGTGCAGTGATTAATAACATGAAGAGGCATAGTGTATGTACACATGGCATACATAATGTTATTGGGAAATAAAAGCAATGCATATGAGTAAACCAAAAAATAAATAAATAAATAAATAAAGCACCTGCAGATTCATTAAAGAAATTGTTCAAATTGGCGACTTCCATTCTCACAACACAGACGACATCGGCGACGAAAGGATTCTCGTCCCCTAGTCCCCGTTCAAGATACCAGGTGTCTCACGGATCACTTCACATGCTGCGATTATGCGTGCAATTAACAGTTCATATGTATTAACAGGGGTCGCATACACCAGTGTTTTCAGATGTCCCCACAAAAAATAATCAAGTGGACTGAGATCTGGAGAGCGAGGTGGCCGCACTACAGTTGGACTACCTCTTCCTATCCAACGGTCACGATACACTCCATCCAAATGATTTCGCACATTCCGGCAGAAATGGGGAGGAGTTCCATCGTGCTGAAACAACATGTTAATCCTGATGTGGATAGGAACTTCTTCTAGTAATGTAGGTAGGATGTGCTCTAAAAATGTCTTATAAATGACACCATTTAATCTCTGGGGAAGAAGGTAGGGGTCAATGATGTGGTCAGAACTATGCCTACCCTACGTTCACCGAAAATCTCTGCTGGTGACTCCTCTGGAAGATGGCATGAGGCTTTTCATAATCCCACACATGACTGTTCTTCGAATTCTGAACCAGTCCATCCCTATTAAATACTACCTCATCAGTGAATAATACCGAGGAAAAGAAATGCGGTGGCTGCAGCAAAGCCCAATTACAAAATTGGGCCCGTTGAGTGAAGTCCAGTGGCTGTAAGACTTGTACTTTTTGCAGATGAAAGGGATAGACCTGGTTTTCATTCAGGACTTCCCAAACACTTTAATGGTTCGTACCTATTACACGTCCGATAGCACGAGTACTAGTAGATGGTTCCTCTTTCACCCTATGAAGAACATGTTCTTCAAAATCTGCAGTGCGGCGCGTCTTGCACCGACGTCTACTCTGTTCACCGTCAAAGTCCAATGCTCCCGCAAACGCTTATCAACAGACTCGAAGGTTGTTCGGTGAGGATGGCGTCTATCCGGATACCGCTCCGGGTACATGACAGCAGCTCTTACACCATTACCTTGTGCTACAAGATGTTCCAGGATGCTTTCTTGTAATGCAACTGAACTGATACTGAAGTAATTTCTAATCAGATGTTAATGTAATCAATAGAAGAATAGGAATTTTGCGCATGCCCATACAAAATAAAATTCAGGGTCAACATATCACGGTATACACGCAGTGTACAATAGGAGAATATTAATTTTGCGCAAGCCCATACTAAACAAATTTCAGTGTCAACATATCACAATGAAGAAAGAACGAAAGAAAGAGAGAAAAAAAAAGGCATCTGCCGTGATTTGAACTATCAGTGTTCGAATCTTAAATCCATCACTTTGACCATTTAACCACAAGTTAACTACACAGATTCTGCGTGTTTGACTCTGTAATAAGGCTCACGTTGTACCGATTCTACTAATCAGAGTGCAGTGTCGTGCAATCATCTGCTCTGATCAAAATTTTAAGGAATTTGAAAACCCAATATTTCATAAACGTTGTTGAATTATTAGAAATCAAGATCTCGGAATTAATACTAAGATATGAAGTTATTCTAGTATCATTTTCTCTCCTAGTATGCTCTCTTGTTGATTTATCTGTATCAAATGTCGTTTAGTTTGATTCTCTATAATTCACCCATTTTCCCTCGTAGACCATTAGTTCATTATCTCAAAATGCTTATATAATACCCCTCTATATGTAGTTAAATTTATGCGGTATAATTCATTTACACCCTGTATTTCTTCCTTCTTCCCTTCTAACAAGGTAACTATTAATTAAAGAAGATGGAAGGTTTCATCGTTTAAAAAATGATCCAAAACCAATAAAATGAGCTATAATTTGTTAAATTCTGAGGGAGTGAATTGAAAAGTTTCCCTTGTTATTTGATAACTTTTTTTTATAAGGAGTTACCTATGTTCGTAAATGTGCTGTTTTAGTGTTTCAATTAGATCAAATCAAATCTCCTTCACATCTAGGTGAACCTTTCCCATTCCACAATTGACAAGCTTATTTTCAAAACGCCTTTCGTCTACTTTCAACGTAGTTTTGCTATAAACAAGGGAACGCCAGTTTGTATTGATTTAAAGGATGTTCTAAAGCCAAATGGTGACATTTGAACAGAGATCATTCTGAAAAGAATGAAATCATACAAAATGCCGGTTTTGGTATGAGGGGGACGAAGAATTTTTAAAAATGTACTCCTTTAAATGCTCAAGAGCGATATTGACGGGTGAAAAATAAAAAAGTGTCCTGGCACAACCACATTTGAACAAGAATTTTGACTGACACGTTTCAGGAACTGCACTAAGACATCCTGCAGGAAAGTCAAGAACCAGGGTCCCATTGTTGGTATATCAGTCATGACAACAGGTGACTGATGATGCCGCCATATTTGGTTGTCTACTGCAAAATAAGAGATATAAATTCTGATTCTTCTATTATTAGATGATAGCATATTTTCGGACATGGATTCTTCAGAAAAACTTTCTCCTAAGTCCCCTCTATAAACATAAAAGTAACATGAATATCACCCTGTATGTAGCCTAAGCGTCACTGCTATAAAGTAAAAATATTCTCTTTAATTTGCTTACTTGTTACAGTCAGCTACTAGATGGCAGTTAAGATCTAGTTCTCGCGACATCTAGCAATAATGGAGAATACAATATATATAAGATAAATGTTTGCATTGGATTTGTCTGGTGGTGTAATGGATAGCACGCTGGGGTACCAACCCAGAGGTCCGGGTTCAAATCCCGCTCAGGCATTTATTTTTCTTATCGTGTCATATATATATATATATATATATATATATATATATATACACACACAAAGTAAAGTAAAGTGATCCCACTACAGCCCTCAGGAGGCCCTTGGGATAGTAGGAGATTAAGGCTCCTACTTTTTCTGGACAATCGGCACTTGATGTCAGCCGGGTTTTACATATATATATATATATATATATAATTAAGAAAGGTTTCTTGGGTTTTCCGCGTCATTCCTTGATAATGGCATGTAGGATCATGTCGAAACATCGGAATCACTGGCCAGAGGCCAACATTGAATTCATGACGCGGAAAAGTCAAGAAATGTTTCTTAATCATACCCGCGATAATCTACAATATATATAAGTTACACAAGTTTTCAATCTTTATGGCATTCCTAAGGAAAAATGAATGAAGGAAAAAATATAAAAAAAAGGATAAATAATGCTAATAAAAAACAGTCCTAGAAGGCCCTCTGTCTACCAGCCGACTGCTGACCACATATCCACATGTGTTAATAACAGAGGTAGATGATCATCCAGCCAGTGACATATGATCAGCATGTCGGGTGTCCCAGCCGTTCTCAAGATGGAGCCGTTACTTATTGCAGCTACTCAAATTCCTCACGATACTGGTCGAATTCCATGAGAAGATATCTTCACTCATGGAGTCTCGAATCAGCGCAAGTTCAGTACCTCCATTACGTCGCGGGACAAATTGTGCAAATAATGCATAAAAAATAGATTCGATACGAATAAATGTGCTCTTTGTACAGGCTGTAGAAGGCTATTGGGGTAGTAGGGGGTTGAGGCTCCCACTATTCCGAACAACCGGCACAAGATGTTAGCCGGATTGTCAGCCCTGCGTGACGGCCACCTTTTACCCCCAGAACAAGTACTTGGTTCTTATTCCCGTTAGAGGCTGAGTCAATCCCAGGCCCAGAAGTTTAATATAGTTTAAAAGTCTTGAACCCATCAGGACTCAAACTCCCGACTTGTGCCCCACTGTCAATACAAATACATTCAGGAATTCCTGCATAAAAAGCATTATAATACGAGTATTACAGTATTAATGCACAATATGTAAGTAATAATCAGGCTAGCTACCTGTCCGTTTGAAAAAAAAATGTACAATGCTTAAAAGTCCAAGAATCAAACGCAGAGGATTTAAAAATAATACCATAATGGCTAGCTATATTATCTTTACAGGGAACGAGATGTAATAAGAATAATTAAGATCGTTGATTACGATGGATAAAACAATGTGGCACAAATGGGAAATGAAGGTGGAGCATGGAAACTTCTTGTAGGAAAATCAGAGGGGAAATACCCAGAAGGTACGCCAAGAATGAAATGGGAGAATTAACATTATATATGATTTGAAGAAGGTAAATTAAACAACGTATAATTAGCTGAAATTATAGTTGTACGTCCGCGAGGCCACCAACTTCCGGGTTTGATAGTGCCAGAGAGTGGTCAGAAGCAATACAGTGAAATATTTTCTTATAAACAAAATTATGTAATATAATAAGACGCTAAATAACACCTGGTGCACAGTTATGGGATCGATACCCATCCTATATCGAAAGGAATTTAGGTAGCTACAATACGTACCGATTCCAGGTTGTGAAAATCAGCTATATCGGCTGGGAATCTATCATGCTAACAATATGTCACCACTATAATGGCGGGGTGATTTTCCATGTCTGTAAATGGCATAAGTGGATGTGAGGCTAGCAGTCGGATGGTTGGATTGTCGTGCATAAAAAAATACTAGCTAATACCGGGCGAGCACTGCTACGCCTAAATACGAGTAAATGAAAACTAATGTGTTTTATAATTAGTTGAATACGGAGTAATAAAAGGAAAGTAATTATAAATTTATATCATAATTATTTTTAGATACGCCATGCTGATTACCCGGCGTTGCCCGGGAACCTATTTATCCCGATCTTCTTTGCATAAATGAGCTGAAGGACGAAAATTAACGTGTTTTTATGTTTAGTTGAATAAGTGGGAGGGAAAATTTATATCGTAATTATTTTTATAGATATCCTGTGCTGACTACCCGACGTTGCCCGGGAATTTACTTATCCCGATCTTCTTGGTATAAATGAGTTGAAAGAGAAAATTCGTTATTATGAGTTATCCGTAAAAGAATACCCGCCGTGCGCTGCTAACGCTTGCCCGGGAATCTAATTATTCTGATCTTCATGGCATAAATGAAAGATAAATATGATTATTGTGAATTATCCGTAAGCGATAAACACATGCTGTCGCGGGCTTTTTCGTAGAGTCTTTTGAAATATTCAATTCTGTGTACATTAATTTTGTATATTTGTTATGGTTTGGCAGCGTAAGCCGTTTAAGCGACCAAAAAAAAAGGAATTTTTTCACGTTATTTTTTACGAAGGGCTATTTCAGGGGTGAAGGGATTAAGTATTACAACTCTCTTATAGCCTATGTTCATCCCTGGAATCTCCTGAACATTTTGCAAAATGCACCATCACAACTGGATAAACGGTATCGCAGCGCATAAAATACTAACAAACAAACATGCATTTTTGTATATTAGATCAACTTATCCAGATATTCTTGGTATAAATGAGCTGAATACTACATATATAAGAAAAATGTATGTTTGTGTTGGAATTCTTGAGTAGCTCAGTTGGTTAGAGAGCTAAACGTACAGAGTTTAGAGACTCGGGTTCAAATCCCGACTCAAGCATTCATTTTTCTTTTCATATATATATATATATATATATATATATATATATATATAACTCCAAGCGTAACAGGCCTTGAAGGCCCTAGGCCTACCAGCCGACTGTTACATACAGAAAAAGTTAAAAAAAACCATTCTAAAATATAACTCGTAATTAAAAGAAATTAGATAAAAATATATAATAAGATAAAGTGAAAGTACAATAAATTCTAATCTTAATAATGTAGACAATAAATGCTTTCGATTTGAAGAGGCCCCACGTCCACATGTGTTAATCACAGAGGTAGACAATCATTTAGCCAGTGTAAGGGTGACATGTGGTCAGTATGTCGAGTCCCCAGCCGTTATAGCTGGTCTTCTCAACCCGGAGTCGCTACTTATTGTAACTACCCAAATGTCTCACGATGCTATGTGGGTACCGGTCCCATACTAGCCGAAATTCCATGAGAAAATTTTCTTCCCCATGGGGACCGGAACCAGCGCAAGTCCCGTAGCTCTGCGCCATGGATTCCTGCCTTAACCACTCGACTACGGTTTTGGAATATATCATGTTCTACTATTAATTTAGATCAAAATAATCCGTATTTCAAACATTAACTTCTATAATCGGAAAATTTCATCTGCAAAAAAATATCTCGTCGAAAAAATTACTCCTGCGCCAATTTCAAAATTTTCACATCCGTATGACATTTTCATGTAATTACTCTACATTTCAATCCTTCCGCTGACTGCCATTTAGCTCAAATTATCACAGAAGAAGGGCCAGTAATTCTTTTATGAAACAGCTGAGCCGAACAGTCTACCAGATTTCCTAAACCATGTTTATGTTAATATACAGCGGAGTCAAGCAAACAACTGACTGCGTTATGCGTATTAGCAATATAAGTGACGGGACAAAAAGTCAGTCAGTCACGGGACTCCAGCAGGAAAAATAATGACTTTACAAGAAAATGTCATGTATACTTTTTGTTAGTTGTGTACCGATAACGTAGAATCCAAGAGGAAATTTTAATCCATCAATTATTATGTTGTGTACAGTAATTTTTATCCGTTTTCTGTGACTGATTGACCATAACTTACAGTTAACAACTATAGGACACATTTAAGGTATATAGAATATTAGAATCCAATTAATATTGTTTAATTTACAACCAAAGTATGGTTCAATAAAATATTTTGTGAAATGAAACGAATTCATACGACCAAATCATTAAACAAGAAACTGGTAAAATTTTGCGTATTTTTTCAGGTTTGGAATATGACAAGTTCTACCGCTATTATTAGATTAAAATAATGCACATCTGAAACATTTTCTTATAGAATTATAAAATTTGATGTTTACAGATATATATTACATCAACAAAATTATTCCTGCGCCAGTTTCAAAAATGTCACCTCGGTATGACATTTTCATGGAATCGCTCATATATATATATATATATATATATATATATTCATCCATAGTAATTCTGCCCGAAGGCAGGTCCTTCACTGCAATCATAGCATATTCTTGCTATGCTTGCAGCTTTACTAGGGAATTGTAGGTGTGGTAGCTTCCCGTTGCTTTCCACACCGGTGATGGATGATGATGATAATGATAAGGATGATGATGGCCATATGATTTCGGAGACCGTTTGGACCTTAAAGTTTACCTGACATTTGTCTTATAGGTGAGGAAAAATCCCGATAAAAAAACCTCGCCCAGAAAAACTGCCCCGACCGGGGATCGAACCCGGGCCCGCTGTGTGACAAGGCAGCACGCTACTTCGAGACCACAGCGGTTTATTTATATATATATATATATATATATATATTTCCAATGTCCCAGGTTGTCATTTCGACATTTCTGGGTGTTCTCTCCTGACATGGCGTACTTGTAACCCACATCTGTTGTTGGGGCGCCTAGAAGGCGGGGTTACGCTGCCCGATGATATGAGTGTTGATGGTAATGGTAATGATGCGCTAGGAGAGGCCTTAAACTAATGGTGTTCGGGGATCGTTTGGGCCTTAAAGTTTCCAGACATTTATCTTACAGGTGAGGAAAAACCCGAAAAAAAACTCACTCAGGAAACTTGTCCTGACCGGAGATAGAACCCGGGTTCGCTGCGTGACACTGCACACACTACCTCGAGACCACGGCGGTGGACGCATTTTTTATATATTAGATTACAATAAAGGAGAATCAAAAGTTTATACGAAAATACAAAAATTCGTATAGACAAAGTAAATGGTCCTGAAGAAACTTGAGTAGAAATCAACAATGGACTTCGACAAGGTTGCCCTCTTTCGCCAATACTTTTTAATATATACTTAGATTATATCATTAGTACATGGCAAACTTTTTTAGATGAACATTTTATGATAAACGGTACGAAAATGAACTGTCTTTTATTCGCAGATGACCAGATCATTGTAGCTTCCTCAGAAAATCAACTACAAAGATCAGTTTATAAATTATGGAAACTAATAAACGATTATAATTTAAATATAACAGAGAAAACAAAGTCAATGGCATTTATTGGAACTCAGCATAAAAGGACAAAAATTGTAATTGGAGCAAACATAATTGAACAAGTAACTTGCTTCAATTATCTGGGATGCATGATATCGTACCAGCAAAATTTGGACATGGTGAAGAAATTAGGGAAATTTCAACAGATATGTGGTTCAATAAGAAGATATTTGAGAAATAAGGCCACAAGGGAAACTCAATTAAAATTTTACAAAACAGTAGCCGTTCCAACATTAACATACGGGTCTGAGACTTGGCCTTTAACGATCTCTGATAAAAATAAAATTGAGACAATAGAAATGAGATTTCTCAGATCAGTTGCAGATGTATCTCTAAGAGATCAAAAGAGAAGTCAAGATATCAGAGATAAACTACAAATCTACACTAATATAAACGAGAGAATACACACAAATAAACGTAATTGGTTTGAACATATACAAAGAATGCCAAATAATCGTTTATCAAAACAGCTGCTTCATTATAGGCCTCTAGGCCGAAGAAATGTAGGAAGACCAAAACGTCGTTGGAAGGACGACCTGCGCCTGCGGCATGTAGTGCGCCGGGGAGCGGAACGGGCCAACAGGCCCATACCTTGAAGATGATGATAATGGAGAATTCAATTAGAGCCAAAACACTTGGAAATCATGTTTTGTAATCAACTTGAACTTTGTATGTAAATAAGAATTAAATAATCCAGTTGAGAGAAGATAAAGATTGTTTACTTGAATTACTCATGTTGAAAAGTTTAGAAATTACAGCATTTTCTGGTTTTCACATAAATCTTCATAACTGTATAATTGCTATATTTTAATGTAATTAAAAAAAAGTGTTTTAGAGATATTATGGTGACCAAGCCAGGAAAAGTAAAATATTGTTTGCAGAAAAGGGTATATGACAGTTGTCCATCTCATTACAAGCGACAACTGGCACTATCGAAACAAGTGGTTCGTGGCCGCGCGGACATTTGGTCTCCATACATCCCTATCTCGAGCATTTTTTTCTAATCATTCCCTGTGTAATTCACCTCCCTCAAACCATGCTTAATATTATTCTCCCACTTGATTCTTGACCTACTACCGGTACTGGTTGCTTTCACTATAAGAAGTTTCCATGAACCTCTTTCATTCATCATTCGTGTCACATGTCCTGCCCTGCCCATCACAGTCTCCTGAACTTAAATGTTCTTATTACATCTGCTTTCCCATGAACATCATGTAGTTTATACTGTTATGAAATCTTCTACATCCACCTTTCTATTTCTGATTGGCACAACATTTTTCCTAAAAACTTTATTCTCAAACACTCGTAATATTTTCTCCTTTCTTAAAGTAAGAGACCATATGATATAACCACAAGAAGACTTTCATAATTACAAAGGGATATAAGTCCAACTATTCAATTTAGAGAGATTATGTGGAGTTGTCTGGATTTGATTCACGTAATATCCCTATAATGTGACACCGAGGAATTAACGAAGTTACAGATCAAGATTATCTTATTCTCTGTCCACCCTTCAATAATAATCTAGTCTTCAATAAACTAAATTTCCTTCAAAATATTTGAGTGCAAGAAGTGAATGGAAAAATCATCAATTGTTCATTATTAGTTACCAACTCTGAATGTTTTTCATAAGTAATGCCACGAGTGATTTCCAATTTATCCAGAGAATTTGGAAATCAAGAGTGGCATTTGTTAGGAATATTTAACGAATAAAATTGAACTGTTTACTCGCAAATCATTATTTAAATATAGTTATTTTCAAATATTTATATATTTAACGTAAACAGCTATATTTTAAAACAAATGATAAACGTTTCTTATGTTTCATTTGTGCACCACTGCAACTAGATCATATTATTTATTGCCAAAAAAGGATCGCAATATTGTAAGAATGCATCCTAGTGGAGAAAAATGAAACGCATCAAACTATAGGTCTATATTATAAGATAACCAACATTATAGGTTATTAACTAATTTCTTATGTCCTATGATGTAAATATGTCAATTATATTTTTCAGCATCAGAAAGCATTGGTTGTTTAAAAAAGAGGCAAAACAAGAAATGGTTTGATGAGGAATGTGCCGACATTGTAAAGAAAAGAAAGCTAGCAAAAATGAAATGGTTACACGAGCCAAATGAGGTAAATTTAGAGCAATTGGGTAGTGTTAGACGGGAAACCACCAAGTTACTAAAGAGTTAAAAGAGGGAATATTTGAGAGAGAAGATTAATGATCTTGAAATGAATGCAAAATATAGGAACATTAGAGAATTATATCAGGGAATTAGTATAGAGAAGAAATGGTTTCAGGCTAGAACAAACATAATTCGGAATGAAAATGGGGATATGATTGCAGATTCTAGGAGTATATTAAATAGATGGAAAAGTTACTTTAATCAGCTATTAAATGTACATACAGAACAGGACATTGAGGAGGATAAGTTACAGACAGCAGAAATGCTAGTCGCAGAGCCAAGTGCATTAGAGGTTGAAATGGCAATTGAAAAATTGAAGATGTATAAAGCATCAGGTTCAGATGAGATCCCAGCAGAACTGATAAAATCAGGGGGAGAAAAATTGATGGACAAGATACGCTGGTTGCTTAGTATGATTTGGGAAAAAGAAGCTCTTCCAGATGAATGGAAGGAATCAATTATCGTACCAATTTATAAGAAAGGAGATAAAACTGATTGCAACAACTACAGGGGCATCTCATTACTTTCAACTTCGTACAAAATTCTAACAAATATATTAGTAAGCAGACTTACTCCCTATATTGATGACATTCTAGGAGATCATCAATGTGCATTTAGAAGAAACAGGTCTACAACAGATCAGATTTTTAGTATAAGACAGATTTTAGAAAAGAAATGGGAATATAATGGTACTGTACATCAACTATATGTAGACTTCAAAAAAGCATATGATTCAATTAAGAGGGAGAAGTTATATAGTATCCTGCTGGAGTTCGGAATTCCTAAAAAGTTAGTTAGACTTATACGAATGTGTCTAAATGGCTCAAAGAGTAGGGTGCGTGTAGGCAAACAGTTGTCAGACACTTTTGAAATCCAGAATGGGTTGAAGCAAGGAGATGCACTATCTCCTCTACTATTTAATTTTGTACTAGAGCATGCCATTAAATCTTTAGAGAATGAGGAAGGCTTACAGCTGAATGGTATTAATAAGCTGTTAGTTTATGCTGATGATGTAGTACTACTGGCCGATAGCGAGGAGATACTGAAGGCAAACACGCACACACTATTGAGTAACACTAAGAAATTAGGACTGGAAGTAAATATCAATAAAACTAAATATATGGTCACACGTAGAAATTCAGTATATAATGGAAATGGACAGCTAATGACAAATGAGGGAAATTTTGAGGAAGTGGCTGAATTCAAATACCTAGGAACAATAATCACAAATAGGAATGAGATGCACAAAGAAATTAAACATAGGCTCAATTCTGGAAATGCGTGCTATTATGCATTGCAGAGACTTTTGATGTCCCAACTCCTTTCAAAAAACGTTAAGCTGAAAATATATAAAACTATTATTCTACCAGTTATATTATATGGGTGCGAAACATGGACTCTTACTTTAAGGGAGGAAATGAGATGGATACGAGTATTTGAGAATAAAGTTCTTAGGAAAATTTTTGGACCAAAGAGAGATGAAGAGACAGGTGAATGGAGAAGACTACATAACAATGAACTACATGGTCTTTATAGGAAGCCAGATATAATAAGAACAGTTAAGTCTCGTAGACTGCGATGGGCAGGACATGTTGCACGTATGGGGAATGAAAGATGTGCATGGAAACTTCTTGTAGGAAAGCCAGAAGGAAAACGCCCAGTTGGTAGACCAAGAATGAGGTGGGAGAACAACATTAACTATGATTTGAGGGAAGTAGATTATACAGGGAATGATTGGAAAGCATTAGCTCAGGATAGGGATGTATGGAGAGCTTATGTCCGCGCGGCCATGAACCTACGGGTTCGATAGTGCCAGTGAGTAAGTAAGTAAGTAAGTAAGTATATTTTTCTGGAACGTAAATACCTGGGAAATAATACGTTTAAGAAAGTGCAAACAGTGGTTTCCTTTTATTGTTGTATAATAAATTGCTGCAATTTGTTTCTATTATATCCCGCAAGCGATAGCTGGTTACGTTCGTGCACTACATATACAATCATCATCTGCCTTTCACGTATTAGGCCCAGTGGCCTGTTACGGTCTATACAATCTGGGAGCCATATGCATTCTAGGATTCTTACCTTCGTGCTACGTGAATATAATACATAAATTGCTATATTCAATGTATTTGTTAGAGAGTCAGTCACTGCAAAATAATACTCGACCTATTCAAGAGTATTAAAAAGGAGGAGCTTTCTTTAATATGATAAACAGAAGTTGAAAAATATCGAGGTGAAACACGACTGTGATTGGTTGTAAAACAAAATTCATTGAAATGTGATTAGTCATTGACTCCCATTTGGGGCATGAGTTAAATAGTCACTATAACTTTATACAGTAAAACTTGTTCAAAGCGGAATCGCATGGGACCAATTTTTTTCCACGTTAGACAAAATTCCGCATTATAAAAAATTAACCAATCTTAGATTGTATAGTACTGTATATGTCTTTTTACGTATCTTCCGCTGCCGTTGAAAAGTGACGTATAGTATGGTAATAAAAGATTCCGGGCTATGTGGCCGTGGTCTATAACTGGCGTTTCTTCCAGACGTTTCTCCCTCAACTGCGGAGGGCATCTTCAGTGGCGAGCGCTTCCAGCTGTTGCTTCCCTGTCGTAGACTCGACTGCGAATCTTTTATTACCATGATTACCGGCCGTGAAAACCTTCATTCCACTATTGACGTATAGTATGCTCGAGCGATTTCGATGGTAACGCGCAGAACAATCCGTTTCGTCAGCGTTAAAAATGTCTCTTAGGCCTGTATCCTGAAATTAAATCCACTCACTAACTGTATTTTCGTCCACATCCTTTGATTTCCTGCAAATTTCATTCCACACTATATTGTGTCGTCTTTTAAAACTGTACAGCCAATCTGAAGATGCCTAGAAATCGTTATTCTCTAGAGATATAGCAACAGTTAGAGCCTGACTGGAGCATTGGTCAGGAAATATGGAGATTTTTTATCGTGTACTTGTAAAACATTCCCACACTACTTCCTTGATTTCATTTATTTTATTTATTTATTTTGCTTTCCTCTTCGTTTGATCATTTCCTTACATCCATTCATTAATTATTTTTTCTTTGTGTTTTAAAATCTCAAACTTGGGTTTTTCCTCATTTAAATTTAGTCATTATTTCGCGTTCTGAGAGTTTGTTTTTCTTCATCTTCAATCAATTTCACTTTTTCGTCTAATGATAATGATTCATACGATTTATCCATCTTTATTCCGGAAATTCAGAACGCTACCTGTGAAAGTTATGTACGCAATATTGGTCTCGGACCTTAAACTAATTTAAGATTTTACAGTGCACTGGTTGTGCAGATGTCACACGCCAAATATATGTTAAACGAACCAGCATTTCGCATAACGGGTGTGCAGTGAGGCCGAAAGAAAATTTCAGATACGGGTAGAAAATCTACTGCATCCGGCGGCAGAAATCATCCCTTATTGTTATTTCGCCTAACGGGAATTCAATCAAATGGAAACGAATTTATTTCTCTCTCAGTCTTTCCGCCTTATAAACATTTTTTTTCATGAATTGTGTAGAAATATCCTTCCGTTTCTGCGTTGGACAGATTCCGTTTTATACGCAATAAATACACGTAATATTACTATTATTTCGCCGGGACCAATAAATTTGTTCACATTGAATAGATTTCCGCATTATTCACGTTCCGGATTAAACAAGTTTTGCTGTATTTAAATCTGCAAGCAGAACTAGTTGAATAATCCACCTACTTTAGTGAACAATATAATAATTCATGTTCATGAACTAAAAGATTTAGAAAATGACAATTATTTATTTTGTTAATTAACCAATCTGTCATACAGTCAGTACCTTTCAATTTGGAAGGTAATTTATTTTTATATTGATGTTTTTATTTTTATTAATTATAATTTAAATATAATTTACTTTTATATATTTATAGTTTTTAAAAAATTGAATTTTTATTCCATTCAAATTTTTGCCAGAAAATAATCTTCCCATACATCAAAACATCAAGGTTCTCAGATCAAATTTTAATAATGGTAATTAATTATTAACATTAAGATTTAAATTTTATGGAAAATATTTGAACTTAAATTAAACAAATTGAGGTTAATCCAATTGATTGGATTTTGTCATTACTAAATTATTATAATGAAAGACTAAATTAAATCTAACACGGAATTTACTTCCTTCCTATGCCAGATTGTCAAACAATGGTATTATTCAAAAGCATTGAAAAGTTATTTAACTACAAACAATAAAATTCCTCTCTTAATAGTAGGGTCAATTATTTTAAAATATTTATTTTCATTATTTTTAATTATGGTAATAATAATATTTTTTTATCATCATCAGTATGACCAAATTTTTATTTTGTGACACTATCAAACTTATCACTATCCAATACAAAGGTTCCTGGTCGTGTGGACATAAGCACTCCATTCATTCCTATCCAGAGCTAATATTTTCCAATCATTCTCTACGTATTCTAATTTAAAATTAATGTTGGGAATAACCTATTAAATGAAGATAATTTCAAGAAAGAATATAATCATATCTTAAACATAGCTAGATTAAGTGGTTTCGGAAACAAGATAATAATAAATTAAGAATATTCAAACAAAAAAGAGACTTAAGGAATAAACCAACCTACAAACTGATTGCAAGGAAAAGAAAAAAAATTCAAGAAAATCACTTACCATCCTGAAATGCATAGAAAATGTCAAAATTTTTGACAAATACAATGTTAGATTGGCACCAATAAATACATTTAGTCTGGGTAATCTTCTAAGTATTAGTAAAAAAAATTAATATTCCAGATAGTAAAAAATCTGGAATTTATCAAATAAGTTGTAATGATTGCAGTAAAGTATATTTATACAAAAAGCCAAAAGTAATTTAGAAATTCATACTAAAGAACATTTCACAAATATTAAAAATGGTGAAATTGAAAAATCTGCAATTTCAGCACATAGTTGACTAGAGAATCACAAAATTGGAAGAGATACTTAACTTTAAAAACAACTGGAAAATGCCTTGGAATTGACAGTTTGGGAGAAGATATACAATCAGAAGAATAAGGATAGATTGATGAATTTTAATATTCCTAATGAACAAACTCCAATCACAAAGTTTATAAACTTGACCACAGATGGCAGCTCAGAAGATGTTGATGGCAGAAGGATTTCATCAGTCAGAAATTTGACTGAGAATGGACAGGATTCCATTTGAAATTGGTATTGTGGAAAACACAAGATTTGTGAGGAGAGTTTTTTAAATATTATTCTGACCACACCTACACAATTCCCTAGTAAAGCTGCAAGCATAGCATGAAAATGCTGTGATTGCAGTGAAGGACCTGCCTTCGGGCAGAATTACTATGTACGTATGTATGTATGTATATTCTGACCATATTTTAAATTCTCTATGTAATTCATTTCCCTCAAATCATGATTAATGCTAGTCTCCCACCTCATTCTTGGCCTCATGCTTAATGTTAGTCTCCTATTTCATTCTTGGCCCTTTCTATTTGGTGCTTTCCTACAATAAATATCCAAACCCCTATTTTATTCTCCATTACTGCTATATGTCCTGCCCATCGCAGCATAAACTAACTCACTAGCACTTTCAAACCCACAGATTCAAGGCTCCGTGGACACATCTCTTTCCTGAGCTAATGTTTTGCCCATTGCAGCATACAACAAATTGCTCTCAATTACATTTCGTTTCCCATAAAGATATGTAGCTCACCAGCCTCTGGACATAATTTAATTAGCCTTTCCAATCCATCAACTAAATCATGTTTTGAAGAAAACAATTTTTGCCTCTTCAAAAAATTATATAGACTATTTAACTCATGCCCCAAATGGGACTCAATGGCCAATCACATTTCAATGATTTCTGTTTTACAACCAATCAGAGTCGTGTTTCGCAAAATATTTATCAGTGTTATAATTACCATATTAAAGAAGGCTCCTCCTTTTTAATGTTCTGAACAGGTCTGACCATTATTTTGCTGTGACTGAGCCTGTGAGAAATACGGCTACCAGATTGTATATATAGTGCATGAATGTCAACACATGCCGCATGCGGGAGTTAATATAAAAACATTTGTAGCAATTGATTATACCACCAAAAAAAGAAACCACTGTTTGCACTTTCTTAAATGTATTTTTTCCCAGGTAACAATCCAGAAAAATATAATTGTCATATTTACATCATACGACATCAGAAATGAATTAATATACAGTTTGATGTTTCATTTTTTCCCCACTAGAGAGCATTCTTACAATATTGCGTTCCTTTGGCAATAAATAGTATGATCTGGTTGCAAGTGATAAACAAAAGAAGCAGATGAAGCATACCTATCGCTTCTCATTTGTTTTCAAACATCGCCGTTTACATTAAATATATAAATATTTTAAAATAACTATAGTTAAATAATGATTTGTGAGTAAACACCTTAATTTTATTTGTTAAATAGTCCTAACAAATGCCACTCTTGATTTCCAAATTCTCTAGATAAATTCACTCCTCACTTTGTGAGTCATGAATTTATCGATAATTTGGAAATCACTCGTGGCATTACTTATGATAATCATCCTAAGTGTACAAATTTACATAAAATGTCATAATAATAATTTTAACACTTTAAAAAGTACTGTTACATACATGTTGAATTAGACCAACAACCAAGTTGTGAATGATCATTCATCGCTATCAGAAAGCAGAATTATAAGACAAAAAATTTGTAACTGAATAAGATTTTATGGATGGCACAAATGGTTAGTGTGCCAATGAATAAAACTGGATGTCTTGGGATCAAATTAAAATTCAGATAAAATTGTTTCTCTTAAAGTATAACTTAGCATCTCATGGAGACTATTTGTCACTTACTAACATCTGTAGGGAAATAACTAAATTAGCTTGTAAAAATATTATAACGATAAAATACGTACGAGAGATATGTCAGAAGCAACAGATCAAAATTATTTCATTTAAAACATCTTGTAGGTCTTTTGGAATGTATTCCATCATGGGCAGTTAAAACAGTAGGCCTACTAAATGTTGTCGGTCAGAACTTTGAAGAGGTCATTGGATGTGTTAATGTTTATTTGGTTTTCATTCCATGTTTCTTTTCAAATTACAATTTCATCAATGATGTTAATTCTTTGATTATTACATATTCTCTTTGAGCATAGCCTAATCAATAAAATATTATTGAATTTGTTGAACAGATGACCTGTTCATATTATGTGTTTTGCAAAACATGATTTCTCTCATTAAATTTAAAATCTTCAAAATTAGACATTGCCATATATGGAAAACTTACAAACAACACAATAACCATACGCAAAAGATCAAGGCACCCGCCTAAACATGAAATGAGCACTTTTATCAGCCTAATAAATATAATGTTAAAACTACAATTAAATAAAGAAAATTTTAATTAAGAACTAAACTACATAAAATTTCTAGCACACGACGGGAAAAGTAATTAATAAATAATACATGAAGCCTGCATTCCACAATTAATAGATAACTTTAAAAGGAACTGAATCAATAAAAAATGGCAAAAGCCATTTAAAAAGGATAAAGATCATGTATAAAACTGATTATTTAAACAATGTCATTTCAAATTAAATTGAAGATAAAAACATATATGACAAAATAACAGTTCTGTAAATTTTATATTGGTAGAAGTACAAGGAATTTTAACACTAGATTCAATGGGCATTTTAAATATAATGAAAGGTAAATCAAGTTATGCAAAAGAAGTAATGAAAAGATCATCAATTCAACAATGTTTTATCGATTATACACAAAAAGAATAAAACAAAAAAAATTAACCACCCTTAAGGATATTGAAATTTTAAAAGTAGTAAAGAACGAAAACATAATAAACAAGAAATACCCAAATTACCTAAAAACCATCTCTACTGTTTTAGACGATGATGGAACATGTTCCAAAAGGCCCACAAGATGTTTTAAGAGAAATCTTACTCTGTTGAGTATGACTGAGATCTCAGGCACTGGTACATGTTTTATGGTTCTGAACTTTTCATAATGGCCTCAATGATGTTTTTAACAAGTTTTAAAAGCATTCAATTAGTTGGGAAAGTGATTCCTGCATGGGTGTACGCTTGCCCCACGTGGGTATAGACAGACATTAGATTTGGTTTCCCATAAAGATCATGCAGCTCACTGTTAATGCAGACTTTGCCATTCACTTGTCTATTCATGTCTATTAGGCCCAAAAAAATTCCCAAATATGTTATTCTCAAATACTATACCTTGTAATGTTTTCTCCTCTGTTGAAGTAAGATACTATGTTTTGCATCCATAGAAATAATAATTGGAAGGATAAACAGTACTTTAACCTTTCCCAACATATTTTCTAAGTCCTACAGAATAACAGTGCGCATGAGTTTATAGACATGTCACTAGATGGCAGCATGTGCTGTATGACCAACATACAATGTAAGAAAACTTTGGGCTAAATAAATACTAAAACTTAACTTGAAAAATAACCTAAAAATGCAGAGCCAGTCTTCATAGATAATTGCTATTTCAATATTTATGTTTAAGTATCTTAAATAATACTCTAATATACTTCAAAAACTCTGAGGTGAAATAACCTCCAAATTTTAGGAATTATGTAGAAAACAAAAATATTAGCTCTGAAAGGAAAATGTGCAATAAGAACAAAAATAGTGATAAACAATGCAATTATAGACCAAGTTCAGAATTTTAATTATTTGGGATGTCATTTAGGTAATGACAGAAATTTAGATAAACACACTAAAATGCAACAATTCAATTATCTATGTGCACAATTAAATGTACTTTATTGAATAAAACTAGAAAAGAAACTATTTTAAAATTTTACTAAGTATTGGCAGTTCCATCTCTTATCTATGGATGTGAAACCTGGATATTAACAAAGGCAGATAGTAAACAAATAGACACTGCAGAAATGAAGATGTTGAGAGCAATAGCAGGATACCAAAGGACCAATAAAACGAAAAACGAAGATATAAAAACAGAACTTAATAGGCTATATTTAATCTCTGTGAAAGAATAAAATACTATCAAAATGTTTATCTTCAACACATATTACGAATGAATGAACCGCGCATACCAAGAAGAATGGATATTTATAAACCAAAAGGGAGAAGATTGTTGAGAAGACCATTGAAGAGATGGAAGGACCAATTCGACCTATAATGAGATCGGAACAGGCCATTGGGCTTAATCCTTGTTGTTGTTGTTGATGATGATGATGTAGAAAGAGACTGATTTTTTCTTAAAATTAAATTCAGTGAATGAGTTTCAGCTGGTCTATAGAATATCTGGATAAACTGCACTTAAACTATTGTAAAATATTTTCAAAGTCCTATAGAACAACAGTGCGCATGCGCCAGAGTTTATAGAGCCAGCGATAACCCACAATAGAACCACGTATTGATTATCATGTTCGATTACTATCCGTCGCTATGAAATTTAAATGACCAATATTTGCAATAAATCCCCAAATCTATGTTAAAAAATATATTAATAATGTTAAAATTACCAAACATTTATTAAAAATGGGTGTACACTTACTTATCACTCCCTAACGCTGATCCAACCAGCGATAAAAAAATCATAGACTAAGTAATATACTCTGTGGACAAAATAGCAGTTAGCATCACAATATTGTCTAACAGTGTCGTAATATTGTGATTTGCATATTTAAATAAATACATCAAAATTGTCTAATGATGTTATAAAAATTGCTTGAAAAAGTTTAAAATATTAAATAATGTTGGTAAATACAGAAGAAGAGTTATAGTTTACAACAATATAACTGAAAAATCAAGCGTTAGTAGATGTGCAGTTGAGCTGAATATCTTCCATCAGATTGTTCCTTTTTTTTTTTTTTGGCTCAACTGCACTTCTACTAATGCTTGATTTTTCAGTTACATTGTTGTAAAATATAGCTCTTCTTCTGTATTTACTAACTTTATTTAATATTTTAAACTTTTTCAAACAATTTTTATAACATTATTAGACAGTTTTGAAGTAGTTATTTAAATATGCAAATCACAATATTATGACTCTGTTAGACAATATTGTGATGCTAACAGCTATTTTCTCCACAGAGTATATTACTACTTAGTCTATGATTTTTCTATCACTGTTTTGAGCTATCGTTGATTTGATTAGCGTTAGGGAGTGATAAGTAAGCATACACCCATTTTTAATAATTGTTTGGTAATTTTAATATTATTAATACATTTTTTAAACATAGATTTGGGGATTTATTGCAAATATTGGTCACTTAAATTTCATAATGATGGATAGTAATCAAGGATGATAATCGATATGTGGTTCGATTGTGAGTTATCACTGGCTCTATAAACTCTGGTGCATGCGCACTGTTATTCTATAGGACTTTGAAAATATTTCACGCTAGTTTAAGTGCAGTTTTTCCTTTTTCTTTTTATTCTAATTCAACATAAATGAAAAAAAAAATCTTTAACTAAAATCTATATACAGCACTAATCTGCTTGACTGGTTCCTAAGAGATTATATGTAATAAATGTCAGATGTCACATGGACTGTATTTTATAACGTAGTTGAATCTGTCACTTTTATGCATTAGCCTATCTTGAAAAAGTTATGCTAACTAACCTTAGCATAAAATGGCATCATCAAGATTTAGGATATTTTTAAGATATTTTGTTACAGACTCTTAATGTTTTACCCATCAGAAAAAAAGTCAAAACTACCAAAGGTCTAAAGGAAGAAATATAAATTTAGAATGTTTACTTTTATTGATACAATTATTGATATAAAGTGATATTATTGTGGTCAAGAAAAATACTTATTCTCATATGATCGTTATTTCAATAGTGGTGTCATATTTCACAAATAATGTGCACAAATGAACATCTTTAGAGCTAATATATGTCTGAATCTTATAATACCACACCATATGCACATCCTTCTCAGTATTAAATAGCACATCACTTCAAATATAAAATATTACGATTTTTTTTAGAGATTTAATTCATATTTGTGATTGTTAGATGGACTTCTGCATCACTTGTAAATCACAATCAGAGCAATGTCTTGAGAATAGTACTCTTTCAAAACTTGACCCATTAGTAATGGATATAAGTTCTTTAAAACATGATATTACTTTTAACAACAATAAATTAACAAAGGTAATTAACGTGTTTAATTCTGAAACTGAACCTCAATGAGGCTAATTCAACTGACCTAGGTCATTAGCCACATTCTTTGGGTACAGTGATGTTAAAAACGGGAGCAAAAACTCAAACTGGAAATACCAAGTAAAGCATTTAGATTGGCTTGTTTAATGTTATGAGATAAAAATACTGTAAAATACTTACCTTTTTGCAATGTCCCATTTCCCATAACGTTAATATAATGTGGAATTTAATAGCTGCAATTCAATCTGGTCTAAATACACTATACACTTAAGTAATAATTCACACCACTTTTACACAAGTTGTCACTCTTAAAATACCCGAAAACCCTCCATAAACACTACTGTCCTAGAAATTAAATATATTCTTTGACAGAACACACAATCAGGCGCTCCAAGCGTAAAATATATTCAGAATGTCACAAACCTACATCCATTGCCGATACTCTGTGACGCTCAACTACTCGATACCTCGAGCTCAGATGATAGGAACTGATTTATCTAAAACTCATGCCACAAGATAGCGATAGCATAGTATTATTACTGGTACGTAACTGTTGATAACTTAGGGAATATATATTTTAAAAGGTACTATGACAAGCAACCCGATTTGATATACTATTTTGGCTTCATTTGAATTTATATAAGTAGTATCGCTTGTTGTAAATCAAGCGACGAGTATCTTTATAAAATACACGTTTTATACAAATGTTATAAAATATTTTAAGAAAATAATCCTGGGAATGTTTAACTTTTACATTGGCAACCTTGTTGAAATTAGATCCAAGATGGATCCTTTCAGCTCTCTAAAAGTTGGTTGAAGATTAACTTTTTGCTTATATTCAAGTCAAAAATATTTAAAAATGCAGTTTTGTTTGAAATATCTATATCGAACAAAGGTGAAAGTTGTAGTTTTAAGTGTAATATTAATAGGAGTTGTTTTATTGATTTTTCAAATGACTTCTATGGAATTCCCTCACGATGAATTCTTTGATTATGAGGGTTTCCAGATTGTCAAAAAGACAGATAACCATTTACGAATAAGAGGTGTTCGTCAAATTGATATATTCAAATATATGCCTAATGAACGAGGGAAATTTATATGTTACTATACAAAACAAGAGATAGATTTTTCTAAAGTAAATGATGATTACTGTGACTGCCTTAATGATGGAAGTGATGAACCTGGTACTAGTGCTTGTCAAAATGGCAAATTTTACTGTGATACACATTTCAATCATGGACATCCAGGTAAACCATATGGTACAGTAAGATTGTTTATTTGTCTAGTAACTTTTGCTATCAAAACATTTTCTTATTTTTTTTTTTTCAGAGTACATTCCTTCAAGTCGTGTGAATGATGGTATCTGTGACTGCTGTGATGGTTCTGATGAATGGTCAGAGAACCGTCTTTCATTTAGATTACCCGGTTAGTAATTTTAACACTTTGGTTATTGAAAATAGCCTACGTACCGGTATACAATTACTGGTACTGCACTTACACAACCCTTCATTCTACATGCTTTGGTTAGAGGTCAGGGAAAAACTGCACTTAAACTAGCGTGAAATATTTTCTAAGTCATATAGAACAACAGTGCACATGCGCCAGAGTTTATAGAGCCAGCGATAACCCACAATCAATTATCATCCTCGATTACTATCCATTGCTATGAAATTTAAATGACCAATATTTGTAATAAATCCCCAAGTCTATGTTTAAAAAATATATTGATAATATTAAAATTACCAAACTTTATTAAAAATGGGTGTACACTTACTTATCACTCCCTAACACTGATCCAACCAGCGATAGAAAAATCATAGACTAAGTAATGTACTCTGTGGAGAAAATAGCAGTTAGCATCACAATATTGTCTAACAGTGTCATAATATTGTGATTTGCATATTTAAATAAATACTTCAAAATTGTCTAATAATGCTATAAAAATTGTTTAAAATATTAAATAATGTTAGTAAATACAGAAGAAGAGTTTACAACAATATAACTGAAAAATCAAGCGCTAGTAGAAGTGCAGTTGAGCCGAGGTCAGCTTCATTTATGTTAAGTGGAAAGCTGGCATAAGTGCATGTTAGATTGCCATTTGTATTTCATCACCACTGTGATTTCTTTAATTTCTGGATACAGTGTCCAAATCATTACAACCTGATTTTAAAAATGTTGAATAAAAATGAATGTGCTAAATGGCCATGGGAACTATTCTCCTTCAGAGGCAAAAAGGTAAACTGTAATGATGTAGTAGGAGGTTAAAACTCCCACATTTATAGACAATCGACACAATATGTCAGCCTTGCATGATGGCCACCTTTACCCATAGAATGTGCATTTCTTACTCATTTGAATTATAGGATTATTGGACCCCAAGGATCATGATCCCTTAAGAGGGTTTAGGCCAGTTTAAAAATCCTGACTCCATTGGAATTTGAACTCACAACCTTTCAGCTTATAGCATATTGCCATAACCAAGTATATAACAGTGTGCCTCATAAGTAAAGTGATCCCATTACAGGCCTTGGGAAGTAAAGGCTCCCACCATTTTAGACAATCAGTACAAGATGTTAGCCACCTTTACCCCACAGAATGTATGCCTGATACTATAAATTGAGCAAGATTACAAACTTATGAGTTATGATAATATACAAAGATGATTTACCACCTCAACCCTAAAGGCAAAAGAGACCTCGGAAGACCCTTCAACCGATGGAAAGATCAGTTTTTGTAGTCGCAGAACGGGCATCATCACCCAATACTGCATTCGGAAGAAGAAGAAGATAATATACAAAGTCACCAGAAAATGTAGCTCTACCGTGAAAAACTTTAAAAAAATTGTTTATTTACTTACTTACTTAATACTTACTACAGGCTTTCCACTTTACAGCAGTTTGCCCTTGATTTCTGCTTTCCAGAGATTCCTATCTTCCCATTGTCCTTCTTCCATACCCCTCTTCATCATGGCATCATATATTCCCTCATACCACGTTCTTCTACTTCCCCCTCTCTTCCTTCTGCCTGGTACCATCCAATCTAACACATGTTTAGGCCACTGGTCTTCCGACATCCATTGTACATGTCCATACTACTGTAAAGCTCTCTTTGTTATCCTTTCGATAACAGTTTCTTGTGCATCCATTTCTTGTCTGATATATGTATTTCGAATATGTTGTAGCCTGGATATTCTCATACTTCTCCGTAATACATCCATTTCTGTCACCAAGATTCTTTTCTGCATCCTTTCATTTATTGTCCAGCTTTCTGATCCATATGTAAGTATACTTTCCATTATTGTCTGTATAATCTCTTTTTTTGACATAGAAACGTCAGGGAACTATAAGCCTCACGACCACGGCCTACATCCCGAAAATCTTCAACGTCATCATAATCTCTTTTTTTGTTTTTGTGGTCAAAATTCTATTCCATGAAAGACCATTCAGGGATCTAATTGCTTTCCTCGCACAATTTACTGTGGTAATAATATCTTTTTCACAAGTACCAGATTTATCGATTATAGATCCAAGATATTTAAATTCTTCAACACGTTTAATTGTCATATTATTTATTTGTAGATCTTCTAAATTTCCTCCAATTACCATATATTCTGTTTTGATATAATTTATCTTTAGTCCACCTACCTCAAATGCATCTATCAACTATCTAATCATATATTCTATATCTTCTTTATCTTGTCCTATTATAATCTGGTCATCAGCGAATAATAAATTGTGCAGTAAATGGCCATTAATGTTGATTCCCATTCCCCTACATGACTTATTCCATTTCATTAATACATCTTCTAAATATATCTTGAACAATGTTGGTGACATCCTGCATCCTTGTCTTAATCCTTTTTTTATATCAAATTTTGAGGATACTCTATTTCCAACCTTAATACTTGCTTTACAGTCATATATTCTTTTATAAAATGTATAAGAGATTTAGGTATTCCAAACTTCTCCATTGCCATCCAAAGCTTGTTGAGGGTACAGAGTCATATGCCTTTTCCAGATCTATAAATGCCATATGAACTTCTTTTCTTTTAGCCAACATCTTTCTACCAATCCAGTAAATTTTTCAAAGTATTGTTCCTTTATTACTTGTGATGCATCGTTTGTTGGGCCATATGTACCTATTACTAATTCTTTCCCATACATTCTTATTTCCATAACTATAAATCTTTCATCTATTTGTTTTATTGAGGATTTCCATTTCTTCTTAATTAAAATTGATACTCCTCCTTTAGCTCTCTCCGATTTTTCCACCCCACTCCATACATGCATGTATTCACCAATCATTTCTTGACCTTTCCCTTTCCTGTTCGTTTCTGTCAGAACTGCTATATCCACCCCCTTCTTTGTAATCTCGTTAAGTACTCCATTATTCTTAGTATTCCAACCTTTTATGTTCCAAGTTGCCAAAATCATTGTCCTTTTTCTTAGCCAAAGTCTATGCCTATTGACCTGTCTGGCTTTCTCTCTCTTTACAAGAAACGTAACAATTATTTTTTATGGAACGGGTTGCCAACCCCTGCATTTGAGGGACCTAACCAGAGCCTCATTTGCCAGTTTTTGGGATTCCTATTGGGCCTTCTCATCTACTGTAGCGGTCACGGGGAAACTAGTCCCCACCGTATATCACCCCAATAGGCTATTACGTACTTCCCGTTGCCCACTCTTCGGGACATGGACCACTGAGGTTGGATTTTGAGGGGCATTGTTAATTTACTTGATTAAAATATCACTCATAGAAATTGAACTTAAAGACCAACCCACTCTAATACTCTAACCTTCAAATATCCCACCTAGTGGAAATACTCAACTCGCGTCAGGTTGGCAGCATATGATGTAATCAAAAGTAATAAATACACCGTGATTCAAAATTGACTTTACAACTTTACAAGCTTATAGAAATTTATTTAGAAGACCTACAGAATTGGTTTAAATGTCATATGATAGCACAACTCATCAAGTTTTGAAGACCTACAGAATTGGTTTAAATGTCATATCATAGCACAACTCATCAAGTTTTCACCTATTCAGTCAATGTGGCTTCCGTTGGTCATGCAGCAAACATCCAACCTGAAATCAATCTCCTCCCACACACGTTGCAGCATATCCGACTTCAGTAACGCAGCTGCGGCGGTGATTCGGTTTTGGAGCTCAGCAAGATTGGCAGGTAGGGATGAAACGTACACTTTATCTTTAAGGAACCCCCATATGGAAAAGTCCAGTGGCGTTAAATCAGGAGACCGAGGTGGCCATGTTGTTGGTCCCCCACGACCAATCCACCGACCAGGAAACCTCATGTTCAGAAAATCACGGACGTCGATGAGGTAATGTGGAGGTGCATCATCCTGTTGAAATTGAATGTGTCCTTCTTGGTCGTCTGCATCTATCTGTGGGATAAGAAACTGTTGTAGCATATCCAGATAAATCGTACCGTTGATAGTTTTTTCTTGGAAAAAGAAGGGGCCGTACACTTTAGTTTTACTTAGGGCACAAAACACATTCACTTTTGGGCTGTCACGTACGTGTTGCAGATGGAGATGTGGAGGTTCAGAGCCCCAGATCCTGCAGTTATGGGTATTTACTTTGCCACTGACGTGGAATGTAGACTCGTCGCTGAAGATTACATGGTTCAAATACGTTTCTTCTTCCTCAATCCAACCAAGCATTCTGCACAGAAATCATGTCGAACCATCTTATCATTATCAGTAATGTGTTGCATCATCAAAAATCGGTATGGTTTCAAGTGCAAACGTCTCCGTAGTATGCGCCAAATGGTCAGTTGTGAAATGCCAGTCTCACATGATGCACGCCGCGTTGATTTCCTAGGGCTCCGAGCAAAGCTATCCCTCACTTGTTCAACCACAGCTTCAGCCGTACGTGGACGGTCAGTATGCTTGGAATGACTAACAGAACAGCCAGTCCTAACAAATGTTTGGTGCCAAGAATAAATTGTTGGCCTGCTAGGAGGATCCTTACCATACCGGGTACGGAATCTACGCTGAACAATTGTCGCAGATTTAGTTTCTTCAAACAAAAACACACAACGAGCATGCTCGGCACCTGTGAAAGCAGCCATTTTGATATGAACTACGTTAGCACACGCGGTGAGAGAACTAGATACTATAAAACTATGTCGGTGAAAACTTGATGAGTTGTGCTATCATATGACATTAAAACCAATTCTGTAGGTCTTCTAAATAAATTTCTATAAGCTTGTAAAGTTGTAAAGTCAATTTTGAATCCCGGTGTATAGTCACAGTAGTTTGTAACTTAGGCCCCATTCTAACATACATATGGACTTAGTCTAAATTTTATTTAGGTAGATTGTAAATAGTTTTAATATATGGGGATCCTATTCTCCTTTGCAATAGAAAATGCTGGCAGCTTTACTACTGCATTCATGTCTCAACTCCCGGCAATATGGCCTGCATATCTGTGGTGATTTACAATATTTTCATTCATGCTCTTAGTAATTTTACTTACGGTACCTTGTTGAAAATATATTCCAATTGCAGCCACATGTTTCACATCTTTTTATGAAATTTCTAATACACGCATGAGTTTTCCAATGCCAATTAATCAAATTTCAATTTGTAGATTAGTTTAAGTCATTCGTCGTGTGCAGATTATTTCTTACAACCCATCTTTTAGTGCCTCCTCATGAATAGAAATTGCATGGGGTAAGATCTGGGCTGTGAGGAGGACATAGATCCTTGCTTATAATGAAAATCATTACGAAGTAACATTATGATGTTCTACTTAATAAGTCGAGTCTGCCATCATCTTACCTCATATTTGGATGTTCCTTGTAAGACATGTTTCAAAGCCTCTCAGCTCCATCTTCAGTTGGTACAGAGTTTCTCGTAAGACATGTTTCAAAGCATCTCTGCTCCATCTTCAGTTGGTACAGAGTTTCTTGTAAGACATGTTTTAAAGCATCTCTGTTCCATCTTCAGTTGGTACAGAGTTTCTTGTAAGACATGTTTCAAAACATCTCTGCTCCATCTTCAGTTGGTACAGAGTTTCTTGTAAGACATGTTTCAAAGCATCTCTGCTCCATCTTCAGTTGGTACAGAGTTTCTTGTAAGACATGTTTCAAAGCATCTCTGCTCCATCTTCAGTTGGTACAGAGTTTCTTGTAAGACATGTTTCAAAACATCTCTGCTCCATCTTCAGTTGGTACAGAGTTTCTTGTAAGACATGTTTCAAAGCATCTCTGCTCCATCTTCAGTTGGTACAGAGTTTCTTGTAAGACATGTTTCAAAGCATCTCTGCTCCATCTTCAGTTGGTACAGAGTTTCTTGTAAGACATGTTTCAAAGCATCTCTGCTCCATCTTCAGTTGGTAAGACATGTTTCAAAGCATCTCTGCTCCATCTTCAGTTGGTACAGAGTTTCTTGTAAGACATGTTTCAAAGCATCTCTGCTCCATCTTCAGTTGGTACAGAGTTTCTTGTAAGACATGTTTCAAAACATCTCTGCTCCATCTTCAGTTGGTACAGAGTTTCTTGTAAGACATGTTTCAAAGCATCTCTGCTCCATCTTCAGTTGGTACAGAGTTTCTTGTAAGACATGTTTCAAAGTCTCTCTGCTCCATCTTCAGTTGGTACAGAGTTCCTTGTAAGACATGTTTCAAAGCATCTCTGCTCCATCTTCAGTTGGTACAGAGTTTCTTGTAAGACATGTTTCAAAACATCTCTGCTTCATCTTCAGTTGGTACAGAGTTTCTTGTAAGACATGTTTCAAGGCATCTCTGCTCCATCTTCAGTTGGTATAGAGTTACTTGTAAGACATGTTTCAAAGCGTATCTGCTCCATCTTCAGTTGGTACAGAGTCAGTACTACCAACTGAAGATGGAGCAGAGATGCTTTGAATCTTACAAGAAACAGTCAAATATGACAGCAGACTCGACTTATTTACCTTGCTTATAATCTTATTACCAAGTACCTTTCATTGTTTAAATTCATCGGAAATATTAAAAAAAAAAACTCACCTCATAAATTTCGTGCTTCTCATGAAACCATTGTTTTAGATGGCTTCTTGTCCATCCTCAGTCACAACTCCAACTGGTGAAATTCTTCCACCATTCTATTGTCATCATCTTCCGTGCTGCCATCTATGGTTTTATTTATAAATTTTGAAATTAAATTTTGTTCATTAGGAATATCTAAGTTCATTGATCTAAGCCTGTATTTATTTTTCTGAATGTAGGTATATCTTCTCCCAAATTGTTAATACTAAAGGTTTGTCCAATTGTTTTAAAAGTTTTGCTTCTCTTCCAATTTTATGATGTTCTAGTAAACCAAGTGCAGCAATTGCAGATTTTTCGATTTCACATTTTTTAATCTTTTTAAAATGTTTTTCATTACAAATATCCAAATTCCTTTTAGTTTTTCCTATATAAACTTTACTGCAATCATTACAACTTATTTAATAAATTCCAGACTTCTTACAATCTTAGTAAATTTGTAGGGTAGTATATTGTTTAAAACTTAAAAGAATATATTACCCTACAAAGTTGCAAAGAAAAGAAAAAAAAATCAAAAAATTGCTTACCATCCTGGAATGCAAAAAAAAAATTCAAATTTTTTTTGACAAGTACAATATTACTTTGGCACCAATAAATAAAATTGTTAGCATTTAAAGTAATGAAACAATTAAATACAACAGAAAAAGATACTGCAAAACTAAATACCATTGATCTGAAGACATGGGAGAATCACTACAGAGAATTATGGTGTAACGAAGAAGAATTAGTTATAAGACGCCCTTCTGAAAGTGAAAATAAATAAAAAATAGACAGAATTACTTTAAGTGAAATGAGAGAGGCATTGAAAGAAATGAAAAATAGGTATAGTTGGTATAAACAATGAACTGATAAAGTATGCAAGTTTATTTGCAGAAATAAGATTATTAAACTTAATAAACGAATGTTGGAAGACATGTAAAATACCTGAAAATTGGAAGATAGGTGAAGTCATATCCCTCTTCAAAAAAGGAAATAGATTAGATAGTAAAAATTATAGAGGTATCAGCTTATTGAACTCCACTTATAAATTATATGCAAAAATAATAAATAATAGATTGAAGAAGATATCTGACACACTCTTAGAAGAAGAACAAGCAGGGTTCAGAAAAGGAAGATCCTGTAGTGATAATGTGTTTATTATAAAGAGACTATTTGAAAAGAGAAGAGAATTTAACCTGCCAACATATTTGTTGTTCATTGATTTTGAAAAGGCCTTTGACAGAGTAAATAGATCTATACTGTGGGAAATAATGAATCCACACCATCTAATAAAATCAGTCCAAGGCTTATATGAAGAAACTAAAGTTGTGATAAAAACTGATGGAAAAAGGTCAGAAGAAATTTTAATAACTGATGGAAAAAGGTCAGAATAAATTTTAATAAATCGAGGAGTTAGACAAGGGTGTAGTCTATCGCCCACTCTTTTTAATATATATATCGACGACATTATGAAACAATTGAAAATTATAATGGACAATGGCCTTAGATTGAACAATAACTCAAGTATTAATAACTAATTTTTCGCCGATGATTTAGTCTTACTACACCATGATGAAGATCTGTTACAATTGGCTGCTTGCAAACTAAATGCAATATGTAGCGATTATAATTTTAAAATTTCAATAAGTAAAACAAAAGTAATGGCATTTTGTGGAAGAAATACTCTGCGTGCAAAAATAGTAATTAGAGATGAAATTATTGAACAAGTATCCCACTTTAAATATTTAGGATGTGATATCAGCTATGGGTATGATAAAGATATTGAACACAAAACACATCAGTTTCAAGCTATTTGTGGTACAATAAATAGAACATTGAATAATAAAGCCCATAAACAAACAAAATTAAAATTTTATAAAACAATGGCTGTCCCTGTCCTTTTGTATGGGAGTGAATCTTGGATTACCACTACCAAACAAGAAAGTAAAATCCAAGCAGCCGAGATGAAATTTTTAAGAAGAGTAAAAGGCTGCACTAGAATGGACCAGATAAGAAACGAGGATATCCGTGGAGAACTGCAGATCTACTCCATAAAAGAAAAGATATTTAACAACAAGATACAGTGGAAAGAACATGTAGAAAGAATGGAAGAAAGTAGATTACCAAATAAAATCTTCCATTATTTTCCAAGAGGAAGAAGAGATGTCGGACATCCTCGGAAGAGATGGTCTTAGATCTATTAGTGAAGACGGAACAGGCAACTCTTGCCTAAACCAGGAAGTGAAGAAGAAGACCAATAAATAAATTTATTCTGGGTAATCTTCTCAGTACTAATAAAAAAGTCAGTGTCCCATATAGTAAGAAGTCTGGAATTTATGAAATAAATTGTAACAATTGCAATAAAGTTTATATAGGAAAAACTAAAAGGAATTTATAAACTCGTACTAAAAAAACATATTAGAAATATTAAAAATAGTAAAATTAAAAAATCTGCAATTGCTGCACATAATTTACTAGATCGTCATAAAATTGGAAGAGAAGCAAAACTTTTAAAACAATTGGATAAACCTTTAGAATTGACAATTTGGGAGAAGTTATACATTCAGAAAAATAAATATAGATCAATGAACTTTGATATTCCTAACGAATAAAATTTAATTTCAAAGTTTTTAAATACAACCATAGATGGCAGTACTGAAGATGTTGACAATAGAATAGTTAGTTGATGGCAGAAGAATTTCATCAGTTGGAGTTCTGACTGAGGAAGGACGAGAAGTCGTCTAAAACTGTAGTTTCATGAAAAGCACGAAATTTATAAGGTGAGTTTTTAAATGATTATTACCTCATAATATTAACTTCCCAACATTAATTTACCATTCATTGTGTTCATGACTCAACTCTGCAAATCTTTTTCCCATAGCACTGAAGCTCATTCCTTTCAGAGTGTGGTTATACACATATCAGTTGTGTTCTTACATTTTTAGAGGAAAGAAAGTTTGTGTGCTGTGTGAAAGCAACTGGGTCATTCCATGCCAAAACCAACCAGTCAATAAACTTGATCTTCTTGGATTTTAATGAACTTTCAGAAAACATTCTCCCCAAATATCTAAATTAATGTTATATTATTTTTAGTCTGATCATCTTACCTCATTATTAATGTTGATTTGTTCTTGGACATGTTTCAAAACAATTCTGTTTTATCGTCAGCTTGTCCAGACTAAATTAATGTATACTTTTTTTTTTAATTCATATCTTATTAGATTTTGATGACATTAATTTTTAAAATCAGGGATTTTTTTTTCTGTACACCAACATATTCAATCTTGAATATCTCTGGCTCTTAGTCCTACATAGTTGTTTTATACCTTATTTTAATGGAAATTTCATAAGGTTTAATTTGATATCCACTTGATTATATTTATTGAAATAAAAAAATTGAAAATACGAAAAACTGTTTTTAAAAACAAATTGGGATAGTGGTTTTTTTAACCTTTTCACTGCTACGAACGTGTATAAGCGATGGCTAAGAAAATGGTTGCTGTGCTACAGGTGGGTATATCCGTTCTCAACTTCAAATGCCTGCTAGTTATATAAGTAAGGTTTAACGTGGATTATCGATTACGGGACAGATTCCTCTAAATGGACTAAGATACCGCCAAATTCTTTAAAGCAATGCTTTCAAACTAAGCAGGCATATACTGCCATCTCTTAGGAACCTAGACAAACTTATTCCATATTTCTCCCTGTATTGAGTTGCCTCCTTACTTACTTACTTACTTACTCACTGGCACTATCGAACCCATAGGTTCATGGCCACACGGACAAAAGCTCTCCATACATCCCTATCCTGAGATAATGCTTTCCAATCATTCCCTATATAATCTACTTCCCTCAAATCATAGTTAATGTTATTCGTCGCCTCCTATTGAAAAAATCAAGAACCATGCACAAAGAAGTAATTTTCACCGTGCTAGCTGTCTGCTGGCGGTCACATGATTGTGAATTTCAGGAATGACAAAAATGGCCTCTTCAAGACTTTCCGACGCGGAGTTAAAGTTTTGGAAACATTAGATTCTGATTTATCGGATATTAGTGATTGTAATGACTCTGTTTATATTAATGACTCTGTTTATATTCCTGAAGATAGTGGTGATAGTGAAATTGAAGAAAATGATTCCATGCCGGTACTGCAGCAACCAAAAAGAAATCATGGTTCAAGTGATTTATTCCAATGGTGTAGCGGAAATTTTATCCCTACTGTTCACAATTTCAACAGTGAAAATTCAGGTATTTCAGTGTATGCAGGCTTAAGTGATGATTCTAAAGTGTTTAGTTGTTTTGAATTATTTTTTCCACTAAGTATTATGCAGCATATTTCAGAAGAAACTAATAAATATTATTTACTTTTAAGTCAGAAAATGCTACCAACCCCATGATCCCATTTCCAAAAATGAAAAAATACCATCCCAGAAGAACTGTATGTTTTTTTTGGGAATAACAATGCTAATGGCAAGAATAAAAAAATTAACTACAGCGGAATATTGGTCCAAAGATCCGCTCATTTCTACACCCGAATTTACAGAATACATGTCCAGAGACAGATATCTCTTACTACTGCGTCTTTTACATTTTAGTGACAACGAAACACCGATTCAGGGAGAAAGACTACAAAATTAAACCTATTATTGATCATATGAGAAATTATTTTAGTGAAGTGTTCTGTCCTTTTTAAAATATTTGCATAGATGAGAGTCTAGTTCTGTTCAAGGGTCGCCTCCTACGTTTACAGTTCATTCCATCTAAAAGGCACAAATTTGGATAAAGATTTTTGTATTGTGTGATTGCGAGACAGGATACGTAGTTGATTTTATAGTGTACACAGGGGCAACCACAGAAGTTGATCCACAACGTGAATTTGGTTCAAACACTAATGAATGAATATTTGATGAAAGGGCACACTTTGTGGTTAGACAACTGGTATTCTAGCCCCCTCCTTTTTGATTGGCTGCATAAAAATAAAATGAACACATGTGGGACTCTTAGAAAGAACAGGAAAGGAATGTCAAAATTCAGTGGAATGTTACAAGAGGGGAAACTAGAAACAAAACACACGGACAATATGATGGCACTCAGGTGGATGGACAGAAGAGAGGTCCATATGTTGACAACATTGCATAATGAATCAAACAATCGGAAAACGGGACAGGGCCACTAACATACCAGATTGTGTTCTGGATTATAACAGGAATATGAGTGCTGTGGACAGATCAGACATGATGATTAGTTCAATTGAATGTGTAAGAAAATCAATGAAGTGGTACAGAAAATTATTTTTCCATCTCCTTGATATATCTCTCCTCAATTCACAGATGCTGTACAGTATCAGAACAGGAAAAACATTACACTAGCTGATTTTTAACTCACACTCATCAGAGAAATTTTTCAGAAATTCCATACACCAAGATCAACTACTGCATCTGGACGACCATCATCTGGCGACCAACCCATTAGACTAACAGAAAGACATTTCCCATCTCTTGTACCACCTACACCAAAAAAGAAAAATTCTTGTAGAAATTGTCATGGTGAAATTTATATGAGGAGAGGTAAGACACATTTAATTTCACCATAAATTAAACCTCACAGTGATTAATTCCTATAAAAGTTAAATAAAAAAAGAAATTGTCATGTATGCTCAAACACCACTCTGACAGAAAGGAAAACAAAAGAAAGCAGATACATGTGTTCCAAATGTTGCTTATATGTCAACCCCTGCTTCAAAAAGTATCACGTTAGAAATATTTTGAAATTATTATGGAGACAAAACAATTTTTACAAGTACCTGTGTAAAATATGATTTAGAAAATTATTTTCATTATATATTTGTACCAGACACTTGTTCTGGGGGTAAAGGCGGCCGTCACACAGGGCTGACATCTAGTGCCGATTGTCCAGAAAAAGTGGGAGCTTTAACCTCCTACTACCCCAAGGGCTTCCTGAGGCCTGTAGTGGGATTACTTTACTTTACTTTACTTTTACATCCCTAATTCAAAATTAATACTCATAAATAATTTTCATTATATATTTGTACCAGACACTTGTTCTGGGGGTAAAGGCGGCCGTCACACAGGGCTGACATCTAGTGCCGATTGTCCAGAAAAAGTGGGAGCTTTAACCTCCCACTACCCCAAGGGCTTCCTGAGGCCTGTAGTGGGATTACTTTACTTTACTTTACTTTTACATCCCTAATTCAAAATTAATACTCATAAATAATTTTATTATAAAATAATTTTAAATGTGCTAAGAAAAAGTGTTGAAATATGATTAGTTTCAGAAGAAAACAGTGGAAAAATGTATAAAACTTGAATGGGTAGATTTTTTGTATACATTTGTGGCCAGTTGTGGACAATCCTTTATGATGTATTGCATGTGGTATTTTCCCCTGCATTTTAAAATTGATATTTTTGTGAATCTGGAAAATAAATAACCACCTACATCATGTAAGGTGAGTCTTCTAAATATATTTATTATTTTCAGCATGGTAGGATAATATTTAAAAATATTTTAATAATTGTAAAAATGACTCAACAAGGAGGGTTTGAATAGCTGGAAATATCTCAGCAGTGAAGAGGTTAATTTTAATTTTGGGAAAAATATATATTTTCATATTGTTACAACTATAATATGAAGGAAGTTTCAGAACGGGATCTAAATGGGATAAGGAGTTAAAGAATAGTATATTGGATCTATACCTGTTTTGAATTGTTTGGTTCCTGTTTTTACAGGAATGTCTCATGTTCACTGGCTTTACTATTTTATACTTTACTAAACTCTCAGTGAGTGAATGGTTGACATGTGTTTCAAAAGTGTTGTTTATCATAACTTATTTATTTTTAGGTGGAAGTGATACAAATTAAGTGTGAAAATGGCTGAACAGAGTACATAAAAAATCACTATAGCATATTGTTGTAACACATTTAAAAAGCCTGGTCATGATTATTACAAAAAAATTGAGAATTCCAAATGTCATTATTTTAAGACATCACATCAAGTTACAAGAAGGTGACAAGATATGTGATGGAAGCTGTAAAGCTGTATTTAAGCTTGCAAAGATTCCTACAGCTAATCTAAATGCGTTTTCGACTCCAGAATAATTAGAAGCAATTGAAGCTATAAACAGATGTCTTATTGCTGTTAAAGAATTGTCCTTTAAAAATAAATGTTTGAGTGAAAATAAGTACCCAGAACAGAGGCACATCAAACGAAAGTGCTGAGTTTAAGTTCAGTAACATCATTAATCAACTCAAAGATAAATTCAATGCTGCAACAGACAAAAGCATAAAAATGTAAATCTACACTACATTTCTAAAATGTTCGATATTAATACAAATTGAACTGAATTTGTAGTATCAAAACTTTATTGCTAGTAGAAAAGCTTATTAACCCGTCAGTGACGCACCCTTTTACTTGCTTTCCTACTGCATGGACGGAGGCCATTTTAACATTTTAGTATTCCTAGAACACTGATTTGTATAAACGATCATAACTTTTTTAAATATCGATGGATTTGAACGAAATTTTTACTTGTTAGCTCAGAAATAAATGAGAAATTTAATACATACCGTATGGAGTTCAGTAGCCTTTATAAACTATTAAAAAAATTTTTGAAATCTGAATTTCTCTCTCATGATACACATTTTTACTAAATAATTTGATTTGCTCACATTGGACATCCCTGTTTCTTTCTGTGAGACACTAAATATATTGTGTGGCATAGTGCTGATTTATCTGTAACTTGTATATACAAAAGCAGCTGACATAACCAAAATCAGAATGAATGTTTAGAAGAGAGAACTCAAGCTCAATCTTGTGTCAAAGCACTAGCAATGTTTATACTTAGAATCTGAATTATTGCTTGGATTCGTATAAAAATTCTACAGCAGTTATTTACAACTACACAGACCATAAAAATAAGTTTCTCTTATTTTAGTACTATTAATTTTAGAAATAAAAAATCACATAACCTTAGTAGTTGAGCTTGGTGTGATACAGCTCGAAACACTCTTCAATACACAGACCTACAGACCTACATCGCATTCCTTGCAGCTATAAACAGATGTCTTTCATCTCCCATGTTTAGTACAAACAACACACCCTCCTTTGAGGTTTCAATTTATCACCTTTAGGGGTAATTTTTCTGATGAAGTGTCTTTTAGGTTACGACTGGCCATAATTACGTATATAACGCACGACACCGCGCCTCAGACTGAATCCTTGTAAGTAACATCTATTTAAAAGAGGCAAAATAAATCAGGTATTCCCCTAAACAGGTCGATTTACATATCAATCGAGAGCTTGTATATCATTTTATCGACCTGAAAAATTAGATTGTGTATAAGTTTATTACAAGCCCTGCAGAAAGCAGCACAAAGCTAGATCTGTGTGCCATCGAGTGTTGAAGTAAGAAACTACTTCAACCTCAATACCACATGCACAAAATGTGATCACAGCTGATTCATACACTTAGAAAGAAAGCTAAGATCTTAGGCTTCAAAATTATATTGTTCATACGCAAATATAAGAATATACAGCAGTAAAAAAAAACAAATGAAAAGGTCGCGCGCATTTAGAGAAAATTACGATTACTTCAATCTCATCTGATTTTTAAAAAAAAAAATGAAATTAAATTTTAAACAAATATTATGTTTATTCATATGTTCTGAAAGCTCATAATTTCTACGTTAAACACAAATAAATTACATATTTGTAGTTTCAAAAATGTACGATCCAGAACAAAAAGAAAACACGCCTGCATAGGTCTATACCACGTATAGATGTCGGCAATAAGTGAAGAAGAGAGGGTCTATACCACGTATGGATGTCGGCGCTGACGGGTTAAAGAAAAAGTTATAATTCCATCCCCGGATCAAAAGCCTGGAAGAACATTGGATATTGCAACACTAGCCTTGGTTAGAAAATTCTATCAAAATGACAGCTTAATCAGATGCCTAGTAAAAAAGATTTTGTATCATTAAAAGTAAGTAGGAAATGCATATATGTTCAGAATTATTTAATTTCAACCACGTTAATGGAAATTTATGTTCTGCTTAAAGAGTGTTATCCAGAAACAAACCATTGGATTTTTTAAATTTTGCAAGCTTTGTCCCAAGCAGTGGATCCAGTGGGACACATTCAGTACGTGTTTGCACAATACATCTGAATACCAAATTAATGATGGTTCAGTGTATTGACAATGTGGTGAAATGCTAATTAAAACTTACAAAGACCATTTTCTTCAAAATTTTTTAAAAATACGAGGGCATACTGAAAGTCGTGAGCAACCCATTGTTAAAATTCAAATTTCAACAATGTAACAAAAACAACTGCAGGATCGTAATCTACAGACTTTATACCATAACATTGCCGTTTTGTGGCGTCATAGCTTCTATCATGTGACCACATGCAGTGTTTCCAAAATGGCAGACATCAATGTTTCGTTTCGACAGCGCGCTGTCATTGAATTCCTTGTTAAAGAGGAACAATCTGCTGTTGATATTCACCAAAGACTTCAATGTGCTTACGGAGATGCCTGTATGGGTGCCAGCAGTGTTAGGAGATGGGTGAAACATTTTAAAGATGAGAACACGAGTATCAAAGATGAGCCTCGTAGCGGTCGCCCATGCTCTGTCTCCACGGATTACAAGGAAAGAGTTGATGCGCTCATTAGAGACGACAGTGAATGAAATCGCTACAAAACTTGCAGTAGGACACAGTGCAGTGCAAGAAATGATTCACAGCTTAGGTTACCGAAAAGTTAGTGCCCGTTGGGTTCCACGTTTATTGAGTGAAGACCACAAACTTCAGAGAAGAACCATCACCCATAACCTTCTTCAGAGATTTCAAAATGAAGGTGATGATTTTTTGACGTGTATTGTGACAGGTGACGAAAGCTGGTTTCATCGTTATGAGCCTGAAACAAAACGCCAGAGTATGGAATGGCAGCACTTGAATTCGCCATCAAAGAAAAAAAGCAAAGACAGTGCAATCTGTTGAGAAAGTTATGGGCAGCGTCTTCTGGGATGCGCAAGGTTGCATTCTGGTTGAATTTCTTGAACCTGGACAAATCATAAATGCTGCCCGCTATATCCAGACACTTGTGAAGCTCCGCCGTGCATTGCACGACAAACACCCTGGAAGGAAGATCATTCTGCAACACGATAACGTGCGTCCTCACTCTGCTTGTGCCACTGTGGAGAAGATCGGGACATTTGGGTGGGAAACTCTTCCACATCCTCCCTATAGTCCCGATTTGGCACCCTCCGACTACCATCTTTTCGGTTCTGTGAAGGAGCAGATGAGAGGCCAACGCTACGAGACGCTGGAGGATATTCGGAAAGCAGTGCGTCAGTGTCTTCGAGCAGCTGCAACGGACTTCTATCATAAGGGAATTTTCAAGCTTGTAGAACGCTGGACAAAATGTGTGCAAAGAAATGGAGACTATGTTGAAAAGTAGCACAAAGGTCTATAGATTAACATGGTATACTTGGTTTGTCTAAAATAAATATTATGATTGTTTAAAAAAATGTTGCTTATGACTTTCAGTATGACCCTCGTAAATATAGTCATGTAGCTTTTGGATCAAAGAGAGATGAACAGACAGGCAAATGGAGAAGACTACTTGACAGTGAGCTATATGATGTTTATAGGAAACCGGATAAAAAAAGAACAGTTAAGTCTTATAGGCTGAGATGGGTAGAACCTGTGGCATGAATGGGGAATGAAAGAGGGGAATGGAAGCTTCTTGTAGGAAAACCAGAAGTAAAATGCCCAGTTGGTAGACCAAGAATGTATTTGTATACCTTAGAAACTCAGATGCCTAATAGTACATTGATACAGATTTTCCAACCTGTACAAAAGCTGCTGAGAAATGGTCCAAGAAGAATTATATTTTCAGGACACCATAAACATAGATACAGGAAGACACTGAAGACTTGAGTAGAGATTTCCACAATTCAAGATCTCTTTTAAAACCTACTGTAATAGTAGAAACATGTAAGGGACACGTCATGGCATAGTTGGTTAAGGAAATATCCTTACAAGCCAGAAAATCAAAATTAGAGACCCAATGGAGTCAGGATTTTTAAACTAGTCTAAAACCTTCTTTTGGTATCATGATCCTGTGTTAACTCAGTCTCTAATGAAAATCAGTTGTGTGGTAAAGGTGGCTATCACGTAAGACTGTCTAGAAAGGTAGGAACCATAATCTCCTACTACTCTAAGAGTCTCCTAAGGCATGTAGTGGGATCACTTTATAACAGAAACATCTTCTTATCTGGGTATCCACTCCCACTTTCATTCAAACTTAGTCTATCTTAAAGTTAACATTAATATAGAATTTGTATAAAAAATAAATACTGCTTATTTTAAGACATTTTTTATGTACCTCTTTCCATATTTTACATGTTATTACATAAATACAGGTTGTTGCAAAAAACATTGACAACGGAAGTGAGGTGGTATATTGAGACATGCTGATAATTTTTTAATAAGGTAGCCATGTCCAGAAATGATGCATTTTCACATATGACTATAGTCTGATTGCTCAGTTAAGAGAATCTTCCTGCACAAATATTTGAAGAGATTAGGGGCGGGAGGTGAATTCTCTGTATACTTGAAGGCCAGCATCAGGTATAGGAAGGGTCGGAAATTCTTTCTTTCGAAGGTATTGTACACTTTTGTATTGCATTTAGTGGTGAGTTGACGTATGAATTGTGCTATGTGAAGTATTTTTTTCAACGATGAGTGAAATTATAATAGCAGCATTATTTTTTCTGTGTATTATTGTGACTGTGTGTTAGAGAGGAGTTACAGGTAAACCAATTCATTCGGATAGTAAGGAGCTCGTGTGTTGCGTTCACACATTTTTTTGAATGTGAATTTGAAAATGCAAAAACTGGCAAATCTTTATTATCAGTCAGTCAGGTGTGGGACAGAACGAGTAGCGCAACTGGCTTATCAAAGGCTACTATAAGGAGAATTCTGAAAGAAAAGCGGGAGACAAATGAACTTAAAAGTCCGAGTAAGAAACATCCTTGTGAGTGTAAGAAAACAAATGTAGATGGTTTTGATCGCGATGCTATAAGAAGATTAGTCCTAAGCTTATATAATGAGGGCTATATCCCAAGTCTTAATGACATTCTCAGAGCATGCAAGGCGAAAATAAAAGGTGACTTGACACGATGGGCAGTATGGGAAATTATAAAAAAGATAGGATTTCAATTGAAGAAAAATGGCAATAATAATAGATCGTATTTACTTGAACATTCTGAAATAATTTCAAAGAGAAACCAATATTTATATACAATAAAAGACATTTGTACTTCAGGAAAAAAAGTTATATATCTTGACGAGACTTGGATTAATGCTCATATGACACGTGGTAAAATGTGGGTTGGGTAATAGATGATGACACCACTCCAGTAAAAATTCCACTTGGTAAAGGTTCCCGTCTAAGGGTCAGTTTCCCTGCCATGACCCTCTTCCAAAAACAATCAAAAAGGTAGAAAACAGTCTAAAGTCCATCAAAAAATGTTTACTGGAAAAAGATAAAATCAAATTAAAAGTTGCTAACTCCAGAAACCCCAATATTCATGGTTTACCTGAAATACACAAACAGGGAATAAAATGAGACCAATCATAAATAATATAGGTTCCCCCACATACAAAATTTAAAAATGGCTAAGCCATGAATACAAAAGAATGAAGAATGGTGAAAATCTATCAATTGAAAATTCTCTGCAACTGGTAGAAAGGTTAAAAAAGATAAAAGTTGAACTGGCAGATAGAATGGTTTCGTTTGATGTGGTAGCATTGTTCACGAATGTTCCAAAAGAAGAAACTTCAAAAATTTTGAAAAATTGGCTAATTGGAAACAACATTGACAAGGAAAGCATTGAGGAATATTTAAAATTAACTGAACTGTGCATCAATGAAATATTTTTTACATACAAAGGAAATTTCTACAAACAAAAGTCTGGACTATCAATGGGTAACCCATTATCTCCTTTTTTGGCTAATTTATTTATGACTGATTTTGAAAGTAAAATAACTAAAGCACATCTGCTGATGTTCAAATTTTGGGGTAGATATGTTGATGATGTTATTGCTATAGTTAAAGAAAAACACATAGAAGATGCTTTAAAACTTTTAAATTTGCAGAAGAAAACAATAAAATTCACACTTGAAATAGATGTGAACAATTACCATTTTTAGATTTAAAATTACACATAAATGAGGAAAAAAGAAAAAGGAAATAGAATTCAGCATTTATAGGAAAGAAACACACACAAATAACTACATCAAATCAACAGGTTTCAACCATAATTCACACAAAATGGAAGTCTTTTCAACAGCTTAGTACATAGATTGGTAAATATACCTATGAACTATGAAAATTTTTAAATAGAAAAATAACACATAATTGAGGTAGCAAAAGAAATGGTTTTGAGGAAGAAAATTATACACAAAAAAATTGATAAGTACAAAAAACAGAAATTGACAAATGATAGCACTCTTCAGATACAAAAGCCAAAGGAAAGGAGATACAAGAAATTTACATATCACCCGTGGGCACACAATAAATTCCAAAAAATGTTTTTTGGGAAATTCAACATAAAATTAGCACCAAAGAATAATTATAGTTTTAAAAAAACTTATGAAAACCAACAAAAATAAAAAAATTGGAGATAATAAAAAATCAGGAATACATCAAATAAAATGTGCAGATTGTGATAAAGTATACATAGGGAAAAAGAAAGAGAAATTTAAACATTAGAACTAAAGAACACATAAGAAATTTAAAAAAAGGGAGAAGTGGAAAAATCTGCAGTAGCAGCTCATGTTTGGACAGAGAAACACAAAATAGATATAAATACAAAATTATTAAAACAGTTAGAAAATACCAATGAACTCACAATATGTGAAAAAATCTATATACAGAAGAGCAAGGAGAAAATTATGAACTTTGAAATTCTTGGAGAAAGGAGCCTCATTACCAAGTTCTTTGGAACACAGATCCAGGGCCGACAACTTGAAGAAAAGAAAAAACCAGTTTGTGAACAAGCTGAAGATGGAGCAATAGCTTTGAAACAATCGTCCAACAAAATAAGCATATGAGGTTAAAAGAATACAAACTCGAATATTAAATTAAACCTCATAATGTAACTTCCTAATGATTAAAAAAAAAAAAAAGAACCTGTATGTTTGTACAAAATTACACTGTTGAAGACTATGTGAAAATTTTGATAAAAGTTTCCAAATAGACCCACGCCTAATCACAGGACAGTATGGCACCTTGATATATAAATTAAAAGAATCAGGGTTGGTGAACAATAAAAAGAGATGTGAAAATTGCCATCTCCTTACAGAAAAAAAGCTTACTAATAGATGCTAGACTTGGGCATACTTCTCAAAAATCTCCTAGGTGATTAGCATAGGAAACTGGGGCATCCATATCCTATGCTAGGAATGCAATAAAATGATTGGGTTTAAAAGCCTATAAAATTTTAGTGTTTGATCAATCAGCACTCGAGAATTGGCACGTGTTAGTAGAAATTTCATTAGGCGACAGTAAACATGTGTGGTGACTACAAATGGAGTACATTTTCAACATGTGTCATAAGCAAAGTAAATAATGATGTTTTTATTATTGATTTAACATTTCTCACCGAAAGATAAATTATATTTGAAGAGAAAAAAAAAATGTTTCTCTTCAAATATAAAGTAAATAATGATACAGAGAACATGAAAGCATAAAATATCACCACAAATATCAGAGCTGTTTCTCTGGGAATTGAGCCATAGACACAGTGGTAAAGCTGCTCCTGTATTCTGTTGCAAAGGAGAATAACATCCTTGTACTCGTATATTTGTAAAATAACAAAACTTCAACCTAAAAGTTTACCATAACTTTTCTAAATAATATGTACACTCTAATCACCATACTTTAACCCTTTCTAGCTAATTCACAGCCTTTTTTCAGTATGAGAGTGTAGATATTGTTGTAAAATTTCTAAATATCAGGATGAAGTAAAGTTTTTAATTGGTCTGCTGGTTATCTTACTCATCTGTGGTTCCAAAGTTTGTGGGTTCAAACCTAATTGTGGTCAATGGATTTTTCAGGGCATATGCTGAGTTGATTTCTTTTGGAAGGCAACTAATGCCATGGACATGTAAAAGAACTTCAAGCCTAAAAAAAGTTTTTGAGCAAAGTTTGTGAAAGCTTTTATGCCCAGATTTTAATTGACATTAGTTGTTAAAGAGTATTGTCAAATAAAATAATATGAATAATGAGTCTACCTTTTTAATCATAGATTTAGTGAAATCAGTTGATCATTGTATATTGTAACTTTATCAAATCTATTTCTCTTGAATCTCTTAAATTAATATAATTTAAAACTCTTTGTTGACAGATGCTGTGCAGAAGTCATTGGGGAGATACCAAACACCTTGTCCAAACAGGTGTTTGCTATAAAAGAATATCATTGTAAAGTATATTAATTAGCAAGTCCGATCTCAATACACTGTAAATACACATTAAGACTGATTTTTGTTTTTCAAAAGTGTGATCACTAGAACTCAGAAGTTTAGGTATTAATTATAAGGTTTTTAGGCTTCTAGGTTATAGTGTATTTTTTTAATTAAATGACTTAATTTAGCAAAAAAAAGTTAACAAATCTTTCTAAATTATATTGAAGATAACATAGGGTGGTTTTTACAATCTGTTTAAAAAGAACATGAACAAAAAAAAAAGTAAAAATTTGGTTGAACATTGGATTCATGTTGTGCATGTTTTCCTTATTGCTCTCTGTTGAACTGCAAACTGCCCTCTAACCGAGGAATGCAAAAATAATAGAGATACAAAGATAATGGTGAACAAAAGCTTGTAATGTTAATGAGTATTATATTTATTTAGTAACTGTTTCTCACCAAAATGAATATACTTTACAAATTCAAAAGGATGATATGTTCATGTAAATGTAAGGATCACTTACATATATAAATATTTGTTTTAAATGTGCCACTTTATAAAATAATTGATCAAAACATCGTAGATCTAAAATAAATTCACACAAGTATAACCTTAGTCAATAAAATTTTAAACTATGCTCAAAAATATTTATAATGTAAATTAACACTCGCAGCATAACAGATTTTTATTCATAAATAGTACTTGTGTATATATATATGAATGTTTATTTGTTTACCAATTATATAAAAATAAAACGTTTTATTTGATTTTCATATTTATTATATAATTCAGTGACAGCTGTTTCGGTACACTGTACCTTCTTCAGACATGTTAACAAATTATGATTAAATTGTTTGTTTGTACTTTATGCGCTGTCATACCGTTGATCCGATTGTGATGGGGCTATTTGCAAAATGTTCAGAAGATTCCCAGGATGAACATAGGCTGTAAGAGAGTTGTGATACTCAACTCCTATATGCTTAAAAATCGCCCTTTGTAGTGTAAAATGTGAAAAAAATAGCTTTTTGGGTGCTTAAATGGCTTACGCTAGCTAAACCATAACAAATATACAAAATTAATGTACACAGAACTGAATATCCCGAAAAGCTCTACAAAAAAGTCTGCAACAGCATATGTTTATCTCTTACGGATAACTCATAATAACCATTTGTGTCTTTCATTGATGCCAAGAAGATCGAGACAAATATGTAGATTCCTATGCAAGCATAGCAGCACATGGCAGGTATTCAGTTACGGATAACTCACAATAACGAATTTTGTCTTTTATCTCATTTATGCTAAGAAGATCGAGATAAGTAAATTCCTGGGCAACACCGGGTAAATTAGTACGGGGAATCTTAAAATGATTATGATATCCATTTATAATAATTTTTCATCTTACTTAGTCAACTAATCATAAGAAGTACATTAAATTTTGTTTTTCAGCTCATTTATGCCAAGAAGATCAGAATGAGTAGATTCTTGGACAATGCTGGGTAACAGCACGGAGTATCTAAAAATGATTACGATATGAATTTTTCCTTCAACTTATTTAACTAAACATAAAACACATTAATGTTCGTATTTCAGCTTACTTATGTCAAGAAGATCGGGATAAGTAGATTCCCGGGCAACGCCGGGTAATCAGCACAGGATATCTAAAAAATATAAATTTTTCCGTTTACTCATTCAACTAAACATAAAAAACACATTAATTTTCAATTATTGAGACGTAGCAGTGCACACCGGGTATTAGGTAGTGTGTGTGTGTGTGTATATATATATATATATATATATATGAGCGATTCCATGAAAATGTCACTGAGGTGAAAATATTTTTTAATTGACACAGGAATAATTTTGTTGACATAATATATATCTTTAAAGATCAAATTTCCAGTTTCTATAAGATAATGTTTCAAATGCGTATTATTTTAATCTAATATTATTGGTAGAACTTGTCATATTCCAAACCTGTAAAAACATGCAAAATTTTACCAATTTGTTGTTTAATGTTTTGGTCGAATTAATTCATTTTATTTCACAAACTCTTTTGTTAAACCAAACTTTAGTCCTCCTTAGTCGTAAATGTAATAATATTAATTGCTTTCGAATGTTCTATATATCTTAAATGTGTCCTATAATCGTTAACTGTAAGTTATGGTCAGTCAGTCATGAAAAAGTATAAAAATTGCTGTACACAACATAATAATTGATGGATTAATTTCCTCTTGGATTCTATGTTATCAGTACACAACTAACATAGAAGAATTGATGACATTTTCTTGTAAAGTAAATATTTTTCCCACTAGTGTCCTGTGACTGACTGACTTTTGTCCATTCATTTATATTGCTAATATACAAGGCGCAGTCTGTTGCTTGCTGCACTCCGCTGAGGAAACATAAATATGGTTTAGGAAATCTGGTAGACTCTTTGGCTCAGCTGTCCCATAAAATAATAACTGGCCCTTCTTCTGTGTCAATTTGAGCTAAAAGACAGTCAGCGGAAGCATTTAAATATATTTGGGAATAGGTTGCAGTAAATGGAGCAGCCATACTTGTTGATTTCTCAGAAAATTATACCTACAAAGAAGAAAATGAGATCCAGGCAGTTCATTGGAACAATAAGCCTAGTTTTTAGATGGAAGGTGACAGTTAAGTTCAAAAGAAATACTTTGTTCTAGTGTTAGGTTATGTGACACATGGCAAGTGTGCTACAGATGTTTGCTTAAGAAAAGTGTTTTCTGAACTATAGGTACTTCTTCCAAAACTTGAAGTGATAAAAGTTTTCAGTTGGAGCAGCAGATAATTGTAATATAAATAGGCTTTTACTTTTATCAATGTGACACTGCTTGCTTGAATATTTGGATTTTTGCATAAAATGGAACTTCTTTGAATCATACTATGGAAAGGATATGATACGATTGGCGGCCAAGTAAGAAGGATGGCACAGATGTATGGAAAATCAGAAAAGGAGATAAAAATGGTGCAGAATTCTATAATGTGAGCTGTAAAACCAATCAAATAACTATTCAGGAGGGGTCACAAAATTATGTAGAAGAAGGGAAATCAATTTCTAGAAAAACAATTTGAACATCTTGCAGCTATCAGGTAAATTGTAATTAGTTATTACACACACACACACACACGTGTATACATATATCTACAATTATACTAGATATATTTAACAATAGAGAAAGCCCTTTGTTATTAAGTATTTAATATTTTTGTTATTTTATGTAATTTAAAATGGTACATGGTAAGCGAGTTAATTTAATTACATTACTGATTTAAATTAATATTTATTTTATAGCAAAATTTAATTTAACATTTTTCGTAGAATTGATAAAGTATTTGTAGTTCTTTATTAATCTCTGTTACCGAAGCTGTTTGCCTAGTTTCATAGTATTTTGTTACATTTGTGAAATATTTGCATTTTGAAATTCTAAATAAAATTCAAATATGTCAGTCAGTCACAGAATAAAGTCAGTCAAGCATACATCACCATAACCCCGGTCTTAATTGTGATTTAGGTTTCGTTTTTTATTTAGAATATAACTTGATATGTGCCCTCCAAACGGTATTTTGGAAAATTGAATTAGGAATGACACTTCAGAGAATGATGTACTTGAACATGTTAAGCTGCATGAGGAGTTGACATTTATGTTAGTCATACATACTTTGATAGATAATAAATAGCATTATTTTTCTTCAGAAGTTGTATATTTATGTACAGTCTTAATTACATACTTTTCCTTTATCATATCACATAGATAACATGCCTAATTTCAGTCAGTTATATTTATGTAAGAATTCTGCTGCAAAAGTGTATTATAAATGTCAGTCAGTCACATATGGAATTGCTCATATATATATATATATATATATATGTCAAAGCGTCCTCAAAGACTTGGAGCCCTACATGTCTCTTAAGAGATAGTTATTGCACCTTCTGCCCTGCTCTGATTTTGTCCACTTAATTAGTACTAACTCACTGTTCACTTATAGTTCATAGTTGCTAATTCTGAAGGAATGTAGCTATTGAAATTTTTCTCATGAAATGGTTTTTGAAAAGTTTTTACAAATCTTCAGTTATCCTACTTAGCAAACATAGAAAATGACCCTGGCAAAAATGTATATATTATCTGCTTTACGAGTCACTGTTTTAGTTTTTTTTAACCAAACCTGTCTTGTAGCAATTAATTAAGATATGTAAGGTCAAGATAGTTAACCAGCAAAATTAGGCCATTAGGAATGGAGGTTCACCTAAAATAAAAATTTAATAATTGCTCTAGCATTCACAATTTTCAGTTTTTTTGCAACAAAACTTGGTATATGCCATTAAAATATAATGAGAAAGATATTACTCAAAAATCACCAAAATCTTATTATTAGGTGTGGGAATTTTACCTGAAAACAATAATTTAAAATTTGCTGTACTGGCTGCTATGATATTCTCACAACATAATTGGATACATATGGTTAATTAACAAAATAAATATATTTTTGATGCCACATTTTTTAAAATTAGCACTTTCCAGAATTGGACATAGTTTGATTTTAAAAAGATTCAAACCCCAAATCTCTGACTCTACAGAGCGATTCAGAAATATGGCTATACGTTTGATCGCATTTTGTGATGAAAATAATATTATTAAAGGAAATATGATGTTATCATTGGAAAGGGAATCATTCAAATTACAACAATAGAACAAAACAAAACAAATCACTGCTCATGTGAAGCCTGGCAGGTTGATTTTGGTGGGCTAACGTCGAACGCCTCCACAATTCTCTTCGTTGTTTCTGCATCCGTGCAAATGCGAGGCCTTCCAGGAGGTTTGATTTTCTGCATCCTTCCCGTTTCCAGCAGTGGTTTTCTCCACTTCCTCACAGTCGACGGCTGCAATGCTACATTAAACTCACGTCTTACCCATCTTGTGGCCTCACGATCATTAACATACGTTATTGCCCATGCAGCAGTTATAATTTGCTGTTACATATTCAATGCCATTTTGACTAATGACATAAGTTCTACACTGTTTTGTTTTATTCCATTGTTGTAATTTGAATAATTGCCTTTCCAACAGTAATTTCTTATTTCCTGTAATGGTAATATTTTCATCACACAACGCGATCAAACGTATAGCCATATTTATGATTCACCCCGTACATGTCAGTATGATTCTAGTTACACCATTTGAGCTCTAATATGAACGTCAACATTTCTTTCTACTTAGACAATTCTCTTTCATCCTCCGAAAGCCAATAGCCATCACTACTAACACCACCATCTGATGACTTCTATTCAAAATATATTTATTGAGAATTTGTACGTTACTTTTAAGCAGTAAATCTTCATAGTTTGATGTTATATATATATATTGTTTTTTAATTAACACTTTTGAAAATCGGGGTTCGAGCGTTAATTTTTGTTTCTAAAATAAGAAGAAATATATATTCTGTAAATCAGCAAGTTCAACTTGCTAAGGAGTTTCCTTAGTTTATGTACACCCTTCGACAAAAAAATGAGTCATCTCTTGAACGCACATTTCTTCTAAGTCATACTCGGCACAGCGCTGGGTTCAAACTAGGAAACTAGTCATAATTGTGCAGTCCCTGAGCTACTGTGTTATGTGGCATGAACTGAAGACTCTTCTACATGTCCCGATAGCTCAGCGGTAAAGCATGCGGTCACTGTTTCTGTTAATGAAGATCGTATCTTCAATTACGCAGTTTTTTTTTAGTGATATTTGTATTAAAACATTTTATGAATTAAATACATTTTATTTCGACATTTGAATTAATCTATACTTTTTAAGTTCATATTTTTTTTATACCGTTGAGGTTATAACAATGTTAAATTATATACTTTTACACGCTTTATATTAGCTTGACCTGTATCTGTCTATGTAACGGAATCTTTGAACATGATTTTCATCCACTTAAAAACATTGGATTGACTTGAAACTTTGTATACTTGTGAAGGACCCATGACAATACAATAATTTCATAGTTTTTTTCTAAAATCCTGGCCAGAATCATCGGAAAAAAAATAATAAAAACCTGTGTAATAGGTTGCGGACTTATTGACTTTTTAGTCAATCTTTGTAAGAGCTCAGTTAGTAGAGCAGTGGACTGTAGTGGTATATAATTTCAGCAATCAATAGGTCGCTGGTTCAAAAGTATTAAGCAATTAAATTTTTCATGGGATTCCGGTTTATGACAATCAATTAAACTAAAAATTTAAAAAAATAAATAATAGTTTAAAAACTGAAACAACACACTTTATTAGATAACCAAACTAAAAAATAAGTAATAGTTTAAAAACTAAAATAATAATTTTATTGCAGCCAAGTAGCCAGGATGAAAATAGAATACATTTTAAATTTACATATTTGCATATTCACACATTGTTTTTGTTCTTTTTGTGCATAGCTCAATGTGATATCGGTCACACGATTTTTCGCATAGCGTACATTGACAGTCTTTATTTGCTTCATGAAATTTTGTGTTGTTGCATATCAGGTGGTGGAATCCATGGATTGCCAACCTAGTGATGACGTGTCTCATTTTGAAATTTTCTTTTGTCCACGCACGGTCCACCATTGCCCCGGTGCTGTAGAATTCTGGATGTATTTCTTCTCTTTTTCTGTTCAATGTTGCTAGCAGCTGCTCAGATGCGCTGGTGCTGGGTTTTAAAAACTAAAACAACATGCTTTATTATAAACCGAACAAGAAAATAAAAAACTAATTTTAATTTCCAACACGCTTGGGGAAAAAAATTAAAGTGGTCAACAAAAAAATTAACTATAACCCATCTAGAATAAAACTAGAGTTATCTACAAAAAAAAATAATTTTACCATCAAAAGCGTTGGGTGCTTTTTATGGTTTTTACGTTTTCTTCTTAGAGACTTTACTTTTACCAATATCTGTTTATTATCAAATATAAGTATTAATTGATATAGAGCACCCCACGCTTTTGATATTAAAATTATTTTTTTGTAGATAACTCTAGTTTTATTCTAGATGTGTTGGAGATTATTTTTTTGTTGACCACTTTAATTTTATCCCAAGCATTTTGGAAAATAAAATTATTTTTCATTTTTTAGTTGGTTTTCTAATAAAGCGTGTTTTTTAGTTTGTTTAAACTATTATTTATTTTTACCTTGTATACTACCGTATTCCTCAACTATCTAAAATTTTCGTTGATTTCACTCTAGGCCTTTCGATGCATGCTTCATCTTCTGGAGTTGTTGTAGTAGTATTGAATTAACTGTATGTCTAATAGAGGGTTTTGTTTATTAGGCACATTTTCGTTGAGAATTTTTGTATTCTTGGCCTTCTTGATAATTTTGATTTCTTGTATAATGTTAATTTTATGTCTGTTGTTTTCTCTGTGTATAATTTACATTGTATTATCGATATTGTTGAAACTGTGGCTGCTTTCTGAAATATGTTTAGCGAAATTTGATTTCATTGTTAAAGGAGAAGGCAAATCAAATTTCGCTGTTCACCAGGTTGAATCCAATCGAAAATGTATGGGCTAAGATGAAAATAGAGATGCACTCTAATTGGCCTGCAGATGCACGAAAAACGAAAGATGGCTTATGGGCACAAATTCAAGACGCCTGGGATGCTCTAGCCGATCGTCCATGTGCCTGTAGAAATTTGATTGCATCAGTGTCCCGTAGATTGAGGGCGGCAATAGATGCTGAGGATTCATACACCCGATATTGATTTTGTTTTTGTTAAAGTTTCATTTTAGATGATATTATTTTCTTTCTTCATTTAATTATTAGAAGGTTTTCATTTATGTGTTTTGTATGTGCATTAAAGCCATAAAACTCAAATATAAAATTAAATATGAAACTATATTACAGGCGAAATGCTATCATAACATTCAGTATAAAAAAAAGAAGTAGAACGGGAATCGAACCCCTGAGGTTACGAACGCAGATGTTGTGTGTTAAACCTCTCGACCACGGAAACACACAAAGGCGAGCCCTCTCTTTTATGTTACTTGAGTGCGCACTACGTTAACTGGCAACACAGTACAATTACTGAAAACGTGTTAATGTGAATAAGGCTTCTGCGAGTGCTCACGAAGTTCCCTGATCGGTTGATAGAATCAAGAGATGACTCATTTTTTTTGTCTAAGGGTGTACATCTTTCTTCTTGACTACACATTCTTTCAGGAGATCTTATTCTTGGTCTTCTGTAGGATCTTTTACTGATTATCCATTTTCTGTCTTTAAGCCTTGCAACTTGGCCTTCCCCTTTGTATTTAATGTTGGTGGCATTGCTATAATGCTTACATCTTTTAAAGTGCTTCATTTGTAATTCTTTCCCAATATACATATTTGAGATTTTTTTATTTTCTGTTATACAGGAATCAATTAAAAAAATATTAACTTTAAAATTGTGCATTTGATTTTTCACCAGTTGATTCAAAGTGAACAAGTTGGAGACTTTTACAGTAGGTAGTTGAAATTGTCTTCTGATTTGAATGGTCATGTCTAGTGACTGAAAGCTCAGCCATAATAAGAGAATCTGTATGAAAACAAACAACACATTATGAAATTTGTTCAAACCCAAATTCTGGCAAAAACACATCTTTATCATACAAGACTAAGCAGAGAAAAGTTTGTACATACAGACACAAATTCTTGAGTAAATATAAGAAATGGTGAAAATTGATAAAATTTGAATCCTGGCTCTACATAAAACAAGGACTAAGGTATTGTCCTCTGCTACTATTGATAACTAACTCCATGACACAGGAGTCTAGGAGGCCCTTGACTTACCAGTCAGCTGCTCACCTCACATCCACATGTGTTATTTACAGATCAGCCAGTATAGAGTTAACATGGTCAGCATGTAGGGTCCTCCATCCATTATTACTAGACCTAGAGCTAATATTTATTGTAACCACCCAAATTTCTCTCAATGCTGCATCGGACCCATACTGACTTAAAGTCCATGAGAAAATTTCTTCACGTATGGGAATTCAAACCCATAGCCTTGCACCATGCCATTATGCCTTAAAACTTCTCAGCTGTGTCACAGGACCCACCACTGAGAGACTATCATCCCTAGAGAATATAAATAAATGGAACATTTCCACCATCCAAACAGGCTGTAACCATCGGCTCAGGTCAAGCTCAGTCATCCTGAAAATGTCTATCACAGCAGCAGACAAAACGTCAAGTGTTACCAAACTGGATCATGACCATTTAGCCAACAAAACAGTTTCAGCAAAGAAAGTGAACTAAAGCAATAAAATTCCTTTTATATATATATTCATACTTATATCTGCAAAAATCTGCAATATGACATATATATATATATACACCGTGAAAAATAATAAAATAATAATTTTCCTTATGCTTTTGGTGTTTCCTTTTAATACTCATGACTTATTTTGTTACAATATGTTTGTCAATGAGTCTGTTATTTGGTTGAATGAATTATATTTTATGTTTCCTGTATTAAATAAGTCATACACTATACATTATTTACTACATATTCTGAAGACAATGTTAAAAAGAAAATTAGTATCCTAGAGAGTTAAAAAAAGTGTAAAATAATGGAAAACAGCACTTTGATTGATAAACATAATGACAACATAATTTCAAACAGTTTTAGGAGAAAAATACAAAAAATAGGCACTAAATACCATTTGAGCTCACTTAAGGAAATATTTCACAAATTATAGGATAGAGGGAGGTATTTTGTGATAGTTGATTTGAAAGATGTTATGATGCAAATATTACTCAGGCTACAAGGCCTCTTTTCAAGAAACACAACTTTTTAACTTCAGTGTTCTACCAAGCATGATGGACTGTGTTCAAAATAAAATATCACGAAATTATCACAAAAATACCTCCCTTTACCCTACATATCTACATATACCGGGCTTCCAATATAAAACTGGACTGACCTCACAGAGTTTCACCCGGCACGCAGTGCTGTCTCTTCCTCCTGCAATTTACCCTGCCTGCTACCCATCCTTGAACTGTTTCTTACCTTATAGAAAATGCTGGAAATGTTGTCCTCCCGCAGTTAAACAGGCATTATACCGAGTAAACATTTAGATTGACACGCTGTAGTTCGGGCACTGTCAAGTTTCTGATTTCATTTCTTATGTTGTTCTTCAGTTCTTCCAATGTGTGCGGATTTGTTTTGTACACTTTGTCTTTCAGGCTACCCCACAAATAAAAATCACACACTGTTAGATCTGGGGAGCGAGGGGGCCATACACCAGCACTAATCACTCTATCTTCAAACACTTCCCTAATTTTATTCATGGACTCCTCTGCTGTATGAGCAGTAGCAGAATCTTGTTGAAACCACCCATATGATTTCTCTTCTTCAGTCAGTTCAAGAAAAAATGGGGTCAAAATGTCATTTCGATACCTCTCTGCAGTTACAGTCTTCTCGTAGAAAATCGGACCGATTTTGTATTTTGCGCTAATCGCACACCAAACTCCAATTTTCTGATCATGAAGAGGCGTTTCCTGTATTTGATATGGATTTTCAGAACACCAATAGCGAGTATTGTGAGTGTTCATACGACCATTTAGGTGGAACCGTGATTCGTCTGTAAAGAACAAAAGCTGAGGCTTGATTAACCCTTCAGTCAGTGATGAAAAAAACCACTCACAATAACGCACACGTGCTATGGGATCACCTTGGTTTAGACAATGAACACGTGTACACTTGTAAGGTTTGAGTTTTAACAATTTTGTTGCTGTATGTGCAGAAGATACTGAAATCCCGACTTGTTGTGCTAATTTCGGTAATGATTTTTGTGGTGAACGTTCCAAATTTTCGCGAATTTCATCTAATTTTTCTTTGGTGAGAACCGTACGCCTTTGCGTGTGTTTCTTATTTTGTACTGAACCAGTGGTCTCAAATTTAGTCACATGATCGTGGATTGTCGATCTGGAAGGAGGTAATTGTCCAGGGAAGTTCCGAATAAATTCCTCGCGAACGCGACAAGCTGATTCGTATTTATAATAACATTTACACACATAAATGCACTGCTCTAATGTCAGCTGACGTCTCATCTTGTCGAACGATAGAAAACTGACTAGTTCAAGGACGAGCGGCTGGCAGAGTGAAATGCGGACGAGGAGAGAGCGCTGCCTGACGGGTGAAACCCCGTGGGTTTATATTGGAAGCCCGTTATTTTTTAATAAAATATCTGCCTAAATATCTGACAACTAGTGATCACTAATATCAATATCATTAATATCTTCAAGTAATTTAAATACAAATACTGACATCAACCTGTCAAGAGTTTATGCCATATGGCCTGTCCCAATCTTATGCTATCTCTTGAGATGAACCAAATTTCTCTTGTGGTATATTTCAAAATATTTTTGATAACTAATTGGCACTATTGAACACAAAGTTTCATTGCTACATGGACAAAAGCGCTCCATACATTCCTATCCTGAGCTAGTTTTCTAATCATCCCCTAAATTATTTACCTCCGTCAAATCACAGTTAATGTTATTCTTCCGCCTTATTATTGGCATATATACTGGGTGCTCCCCCCTCTTTCACTTCCCATTTGTGCCACATGTCCTGCCCATTACAGTCTTTGAGACTTAACTGTTTTCTTTTTACATCCGGCTTCCCATTAAGATAATGTAGCTCACTATTATGCAGTCTTCTCCATCCACCTATCTGTCTCTCTTTGAGTCTTGTGAATTACATTCTTTTAATATTGTTGCAGATAGTAGTGGTATAGATGCAATTCAAATTTCTTTAATTTAATTTAACCCCAGTTTTCACAAAATTTCCAAATCTTTATTTCTTTTGCAATACTGTACTCTGTAAACACACATAATTTTCTGCTATAAGAGTCAATTACAAATAAAGTTATCTCTTCATGTTCATTGATGTCTTCACTGAGGATTCATGATTGCCATTTGAATAATGACTGACTCATCAGGGGACTTGATCCCTTTTATATGCAAGGGATGAACAATCTGGATATCAATCTTTGAATGGGAAACTCAAGAGGCTGAATCTTCCAGAAAGTAAATCAAGAGTTCCCAGAGAGCCCCACCAACTCATGAATCTACACTGCTGCTTTGATGTCATTAAAACACGAACCAACAAGGAATCTTTTCTGGTAAAGAAAGACATAGAAGTCACTTGGTACTAAGTTGGGACTTTATGAAGATGATCAAATTATTCCCTGCCAAATCTTTTGATCGAGTTTTAAGATTTTTTTTTTTTTTTTTTTTGGCTGTGTGGGGACAGGCATTATCATGAAGCGACATAGTTCTTTGACTAAGCATTACATGTCTTTTATTTTTGGATTACAAGATACAGTACCTAACTGGCTCACAATATATTTCTTTATACATTTCTTTATTTTGACAAGCAGAATTTCTTGTCAGTCCCAGAAGACATTATTTCACAGTCAGCAGGCCATTCTGCTTCTTGAATATGTCAAACTTGATGATCAGCCAGATCAATAATCTACTCTTTAGATTTATCTTCACTCACGGGGTTATCTACAGTGGAGGAAATTTGTATAAAGCCACTAACTTTTAGTAAAACAACCTGAAATATTTATGCAAATACTGTATGTGTGTCATACATTACATATAATTATCTTGGACATAATTTCATACAAGTCTCCTCATTTTGTATTTATTATATATGTAAATAATACGTAAAATCTAAGAAAACGCTGTCCTAGGGATGGAAATCAGTATAAAGGCAGGTCAACTTCTGGCTCTTACAGAGACATAAATGTAAACAAAACACTGCAATTACATGGAGGCGATGTGTCTGTGAGCATCATTCATCAGTTACAAGTCAGCAGTACGTACAATGCCACGTGGAAAGCCTCTATCAAATGAAGAGAAATCAAGAGTTAGTGCCTTCAAGGAGATCGGCCTTTCATAGACAAATACCTACGAAATTGGGGCTTCAAGATGTGTCATTGATAATTTTGTCAAACTGGGCTCACAATATGAAAAAAAAAAAAAAAAAAACGGGAAATATGGACGGACAAGAAAATTGTCTGAGTGCACTAAACATGTCATTTTACGTAAAGCAAAAGGTAAGAATATGTTTTCTTCTCAAATCCAGGCTGATTTGAAGTTGTCATTAACAGCCAGACGACTAAGACAAATTCTGTCAGAAGACAAGAACCTAAAATTCAAAAAAAGTCTTAGTAAACTACCTCTGAACAATGCACATTAGAAAGCTAGAATGACTTTTGCTGAAGAACACATGTCCTGGACCTCAGAATGGAATAAATTAATGTTCAGTGATGAGAAGAAGTTTAATCTGGACGGGCCTGATGGCCTTCAGTATTACTGGAACAACCTCCATACTGAAGAGCAAGTTAGAATAAGTAGAAACTTCGGTGGTGGAGGCGATATGATTTGGCAGCATTCTGCTTTAAAGGAAGATAAAAAATAGCATGGATACGCACCAAGATGAATTCTGAGTCCTACACTGAGGAGCTTCTGGAGTCCTAATTGATATGAATGTATGAGGAATTTGGCGAAGATCTAATTTTTCAGCCAGATAATGCTTCCATTCACGTGTCTGCTAAATCAAAGGAGTGGTTCAGGAAGAAAGAAATACCACTTTTGACATGGCCAGTCAGAAGTCCTGATTTAAACCCGATTGAGAACTTATGGGGGATCCTGGCAAGGCGTGTGTATCGCAATGGACGGCAGTTTGGGACAGTGACTGAGCAGAAAAATATTATTCAGGAAGAGTGGGCTTCAATCTCAGTGGAAGAAATAAACACCCTCATCAGGTCAATGCCAAAGAGAATCTTCCAAAGTAATTAACAACAATGGAGGTTCAACTAAATTTTAGAACTTTGTTGTAAACTTTGCGCTCAGTCTTTTTGGTTTAATCTGTGAAATACACAAAGTGCCTTTATACTAATTTCCACCCATATGTGAGAGTGGTTTCAGTTTTCATGTATTTTTTTGGATGGAAATGGATAATTAATTTTGACATTATTTGTGTGTGTTTTATACTCAATCACCTCCTAAGTTAATATAGAAAAATGCCAAAGAAAGAGTAAATAAACTTGTGTTAACCCTTTTAACAAGTGGCTTTATACCAATTTCCTCCACTGTACAATAAATCTCCATTTAATCAATATTTATTTAGAAGGGAACTGAATTGCATACCACACTACGAATAAATTAAAGGAGCCAAAACATGTGCAACATTGCAACAACAGCAATATTTGAAAAAAAAAACTTTTTGAATAAACCTTCTACTATTGTTGAATCATGTATAAACAAGAATCAAATTTTAAAAAAATTAATTAACTCCATAAGAGAAATTATAATTTTAGTTTAATCTTCATTAAGATGTCATTGCATAGGGAAGAGTTTAGTATAAATTCCTCTACGTCAGCCTTGGCGGCTCTATAAATGATACAGTTTTGAGTATTTGTAAATTGCATTAAAAATGTTTCCTGATAATGGAACTTAAAAAAAAAGTAAATTTGCTTAAGAACTTTGTTAATTGAAGAATAATCATACCGCATTGTGCTTAATTTCAATTTTTATCTTAATTGTCAATGTAGTTAGTAACCTAAAAATGTTTTTGAATAAAAATTATGTGCCTTGAATAGAACATAGCATGTATGCAGAATAATAAAGTTATCAAATTACTGAGTTTTAAAACATGTTTTGTTGTAAATATTTGAAGGATGATGGCTGAAAACAATAGTGTCAATTTTTTTGTTTTGAAAACAAGTTTGCACTGCAATTTTCCTGTATGTATAAAAATTAGTTGACTTCAATTAATATATAATAAAATCAGTTTTTTTTTGCATTGTCCTTAATTTATTCATTTTTTACCATTCTTGCAAGATTAGATTTTCTACCTTAAAAGTTAAATGCTGAAAAATTAGCATAATATGACTGTTTTTAGCCATCACCCTTCATTTATTTTACCCACAAAAGCCTATGATGAAAACAAATTTCTTTTCCTATAGCTTTCATTTCCTCTTTGAAAACAAGGAATTTGGAACAACATAATACAACCAGATCTCAGCAAAATCATGATTTACTGGTCGAGACTTTCATGACACAGTCCTTAGAGTCTACAGTCTCTTCCTAAGCTGTCCCAATGATCTTCTATCATTTGGTTGGTACTTTACAATTCTCATGAATCTGGCACACATGTTGACTCCAGTTCTGCTGTAGTCACACTGAATGAACAAAATTATGAATAAGAATACAATCACATAGCAAGACAAAGGTAATGACGGATGTAATCTATTATGGGCACTATATTCAATTCCTCAAAGGGTCATCATTTCTTCTGTGTTCCTGTCTGTTGTTTGACCTATGAACCTCATATCACTAGCAGTTATTCTACTTTATCTTTTTTTCACAGGGTCCAACGCCTCACCGCCATAGCAGAGAACTGGTCTTGCCAATATCTTTTAAATATATATATAAACAGTAAAACTTTCAAAGTGGAATCGCATGGGACCAATTATTTTTCCACATTAGACAAAATTCTGCATTATAAAAACAACTAAAACTTACTAATAATCTTAGATTATGGAGCACTGTATATGTCTTTTTATGTACTTTGGCTTAATTGTAGTTCTGCTGCCGTTGAAAAGTGAAGTATAGTTTCATCAGTGTTAAAAATTCTCTCTTACGCATATCCTGAATTTAAAGTATGCAGTATCGGTTTCTGCTCACTAACTATACTTTCGTCCATATCCTTTGATTCCCTGCAAATTTCATTCCACACTACATTGTGTCATCTTTTAAAACAGTTCCAGCCAACCTGAAGATGCCTTGGAATCGTTATTCCCTAGGAATTTAGTAGAGTTAGAGCTTGACTTTGGAGCATTGGTCCGGAAATTTGAAGATTTATCTTCAATCACTTTTTCATTTAATGAGAATGATACATACATTTTAGCCATCTTCATTCCATAAATTCAGAACGCTACCTGTGAAAGATCGGTCTCAGAACTTAAATTAATATTTAAGATTTTACAGTGCAATGGTTATTTGTAAATTGGGAAACACTAGATTTCACTTAATATGTTACGCAGATGATGTCGTTCTCCTTTCAGAATCTGAAGATAATTTACAAAGATCTTTACATCAATTTAATGTAAATGCCAGAAAATACAATATGGAAATTAACACGAATAAGACAAAATGCTTAACAATATCAAAAGTATCAGTAAGATGCAAATTAGAAGTGGAAAGAAAAATTATAGAACAAGTGTCAGAATTTAATTATCTAGGTGTATTAATAACAAACACTAAAAATTTAATAGAAGAAGTAAAGAAACAAGCTGATAAAGCAGCACAAATATCAGGGTATATGAAAGATTTAATTTGGCGCAACAAACATATGTCAATAGAAAGCAAAACCCACATATACAAAACGATAGTTCAACCAGTTGTCGTATTTGGAGCAGAATCTAGGGCTGATACAACAAAAACTAAAATAATAAGCACATGCGAAATGAAAATCTTAAGAACTATTCAGGGGAAAACATTATTTGATAAAATACACAACACAGAAATTAGGGACAAATGCCATATTCAAGACATAACCAAATTTATTATAGATAGACAAAAATATTGGAAGGGTCATATAGAAAGAATGGAAGAAAACCAGCTTGCAAAAAGAGCTAAAGAAGATAGACCAATGGATGGGAGAAGAACAAGAGGAAGACCAGCCAAGAGATGGATAGACAGTGAATGCACATCTAATACGTCTTCCTCCGAGGAGTGATTTTGGAAATAAACAGGATGAAAATCCTACAAACTAAGTTTAAGAAGAAGAAGAAAAAGGTTATTTGTAAGACAGGTATCTATATTTCAGATAAGGGTGTGCAGTGAGGCCGAAAGAAAATTTCAAGTACAGGTAGAATCACTAGTTCACCCGGCAGCAGGAATCATTACTTTTTTTTTTCTTGCATAACAGGAATTCAATGAAGTGGAAACTAATTTAGTTCTCTGTCTGTCTTTCCACTTTATAAAAACTTTTTTCATGAATTGAGTAGAAATATCCTACCATTTTTGCATTGGATAGATTCCGTTTTATGCAAAATAAATACACGTAAAATTACTATTATTTTGCCGGGACCAATAAATTTGTTCACATTGGACAGATTTCCACATTATTCACGTTCCAGATGAAACAAGTTTTACTGTATATATGGATGCGGATATGTAACCAAAGTAGGCTTCGTTAGTTACATTATTGAATTGTTTAATTTTGTCAAAGACCTCTAATTCTGTCAAAAATAGATATTTTTTTTATTTGCCTGCATGAAAATTATATCATTTTCTAAAACTTTTAATAATTTTTATTTTTGCATGCAGTATATAAAAATGATACCAAGTGAGTTAGTTGAGATGGGTGATGTTAAGAATCATAACTGTACTACTTTCAGTTAGAGAATGGAGCAAATGTAAACTTTGTAAAAAGTTGGAAAGCCAATGAAAACTTGCGATGTCACATAGGTTTTATTTACATCTCATCATCATCATCTTAAGGCGTGACAACTTCAAAAGTGAAAGTTTTGGCCTTCTCTCTCAACAATCCTCCTCCATGACAATCTGTCTCTTGTCATGTCCAAATTAGTCGTTTCCTATCAGACTGTCCGGCTGATTCTTGTTGAGATTTACAAGCATGTTTTCTTTTACTGTGCTAGGGAGCTAGCCTAACGCCAAACCCCCAACCTGGAGGATCAGATCATTTGATTTTAGTGTTTCCGTCCCTTAGATCAGTTGCTTCCACCACAGCTACGGAGTCTGATCCATCCCTTGTTTTTCTGTTGGGGTTTTCTCCATTAACCTTTGTAGATCCCACTACCCCGCAGCGGTTTTCCCTGTTAGCCTAGAGAGTGGTTGCCTCTTCCACCTTCAATGCCGTACCGTAGGACTCCTACTCCGCCATATCCGCCGTTGAGGTCTTCACCATGTCCCTGGCAAGGGGCCCTTACAAGGTACTATCAGCTGGGCGAGCTGAACCTAGGTTTTTAATGAGGTTGTTACTCCTTCTCCTTTCTCATCCGGACTTGGGACTGGCAATGATGGAGTTTTATTTACATCTATCTGCATTTATTTGAAAGGGGTATCAGTGGAATAGTGGTTATATTCCCTGCTTCTAGTCCCGGGGATCGTTCAAATCCAACTGGGGTTGATAGATTTTAGGACAGAGAAATCCAAGAGACAAGTCCTCTGGGAGGGACTTTAAGCCATGGGTCCTGAGTCTAAAGATTTTCAGGCTTGTAAAAGAACCTCAAGCCTGAAAAAAGAGGCCTTTTGATTAAAATTTAATCAACTTTCCTCCATCCAAGTAATACCTTAGTTGCCTTCTAGATATACCTTGAGGCAACATGGTGATCGTATGTCATTTGCGACATCTGTAGGGAAATAAATGTAACTAGATCAGATTGGTCGAGAAACACCAAAAAAGGGGAGGTGAGGTCCCAACTTGGGCTGTAAGACGATAGGAAAGAATAGCAAGAGCAAATGCCAGTTTAAAAATATATTCTCACGAGGCATTTCATTTTTTTTCCTATTAAAAAAAATAAGCTAACTTCTATAAAAATAAGACACTATAAGTAAATAGCTAACTATAATGGAATTAATGATAGTTCAGTATTTGAGAATCATACATCTGTTAAGGTAGAATTTTTTATCACTCACCTCATATTGTTCTTCTTATTTGACTAGTTTATAGTCAAATAAGAACAATATGAGGTGAGTGATAAAAAATTCTATCTTAATGAATATACCTCATAGTGAGAATTCCTAAAATAAGTAATCATACATCTGTGTTGCCATAGAAATGCAGTCAATCACTACATGATCACCTTCTGCCCACAAATTCAAACATTTCTAAAAAATGTTTGAAATTATGTAAATTCTCCAAAAGCAAACTACACAGTTTTAGATAACATTGTGTTTGGTTTTAATTTTTATTGTAAATATCAATATTCACTTTATTACCGAGTGTCTCTGTTTATGCCTATATTTACCATTCATGGTGAGATGTTTAATAACATCTGAATTATAAATTGTGGCAAGCTGGTGCTCCACTCCATATATGAGCAGCATTTTTACTCCACAAGCCCCAACATTCATTAATTCACAGGTCATTTAGTTCTAAATTAAACTAAATCTGATTTAAAGAAACCATAGGTTTGATGCTGAATTCACTAAGCTTCTCTACTGGTCCCTATTAGTAAACTGAATCCGGATCATATCTCCAATATTCATTTCCCTAAGACCCATCCAAATATTATCCTCCCATCTAAGCCTAGGTCTTCCTAGTGACCTTTTCCCCAAGAGTTTTCCAGTAAAAACTTTGAAGAATTTCTAATGTCACCATTTCAGCTACATGATCTTCCCATCTTAATCTCCTTCATAACATTCATGAATAAAATTATTCAAGATTTGAGAAAAATGAAATCATGGTTACTTCAAATTAAACAAAAATGTTAAAATATATTCACTTATTTTTGCAGAATACCTTGTCTTAATATCACCCACTGAAAATTAATTACTTTATTCCACACATAATTTGAATATTATTGGGAGAAAAAAAAAAATTTTTGGAAATAAATACAGAGAAAACAAAGGTTATGTCGATCTGTGGAAATACCCTGTACACAGTAAAATATGTTTGGGAAACAATTTTAGAAAGTATTATAAAACACAAGGGCCTAACTGCAATAATAATAACAATATAAAAAAGCGATAAAGGATAGGCACATATACATGTGTATTATATCAGGAAATAAGGAAAAATGATCCACACGGAAAAACATATGTGTTCATACGCATATAATATAAAAAACGCTAGTAAAAAGGCATATCTCTATATCCTGGATCTCTATATCCTGGATCAAAACCATGTCAAAAGATTCCAGAATTATTTGGTCAAGAAAGATGGCCACATTAGATAAGATAAAGTGAAAGTAGAACAAACTTTCCATTTTAACACAGATGAAGGTTTCAACTAGTTCACACACCCAAATTTCCCCAATTAGAAACTTAAAATTATCATATAAATATTCGCGATTTTTTTACCAAAGGCAGAAGGGCGGCGGAGAGAACGGCAGCGGGACCGATTGCGGTCCCCTCAACGGGTCCTGCGGGACGGTGGCGTCTACATTGGTAATATGCACCTTTTTATCATTCCTTGGTCATTTTAAGACTTAGAATCAAATATGGGACCAAATGGTCTTAGTAACTTAGAATAGCTAACAAAGTTGAATATTTTAACATGATTGTTCTCTCTTTCTGAATTTTAACACTTTAATATTTTGAATATTTTGATGTTTGACAATGTGGCGATTTCAGCTGTTTTAAATAACTTGTTTTATATGTTATTGTTTCAATATCTCTTTATGTTTGACTTTATTTTAATAAATTATGTTAATTTTCGTTTACTGTGTTTTAACATGTTTAATTGTAGAACTCTTCCTCCAAAACCAAGGCCAACCGCTCGGGCCAAAGACCACTTAAGCAATAGTGAACTTAACGCTATCAATACGCAGGGGCTTAACAGACGCCTCGCGTAACATTCTGGTGAACAGGCGGTGGTATATTCGTGAAAATAATGTTCTATTATTATATTCACGGATAAAGAAACGAACCTTAGACCACAAAATTAACCTTCAATTCGTACACAGTAAAAAATCTATATGTTTTTTTTTTCAATTGGGAAGAGAAGAGTCACATTTTAAAAACAGAATAAACTACGTCTTTTAAAAACAGAGAGAAACCAGAAAATCTTCAACTTTGGGACATTATTATTAACTGGCTTTAGGTTATTTTTTTTTTTAGGATCTAATATTTGGGTTTTATAGACAATGGGTAAAGTTTGGATATATCGCTGTTTTTGGTATTGATGTTTTCAACAAATGTTTTATTTTTCTGGGCATAATTAAGGTTTTTACATGGGTAAACTTTTTGGATATATATACGACAATTTTGGTGTTGTTGATATTTTTTTTTTGAGATGTTATTTTCTTTATAGGCGGACATCTATATATATACATTATTTTTCTTCTAGGTTATGTTTTATGTTCATTTCAGAACTTGATTTTTTTGGATACCTATAAGCTTTATGAATATTTTTGGTGTTGTTTCAGTCAGAGGATATTTTTGGTTGTTAACCTAGGTTATGATATATTTTTTTTTCAGAGTGTAGTAATGAAATTGATTTAGTATTTTTTTTTGTGTGAATTAAGGCAATATCTCATCCAATGTTAATAATTATACGTTTATAATGACATATTTTATTATTTCGTCTATCGGTAAGACGTGGCACGATCACATGTACACATAAATCATTTCTGAAAGCATCACCACGAGAGATAAGCCCAAGGGATCATAGGTTGCTTTACACGCCACTAGATTGGATATTTTTTTTTGTTATAGTGAAATTTTTATCATATTTTTGGAAAAGGGTAATAAATTTTAAGCAAACAAGATGGCGGACACATCTTATACTTACGCCACTAATGCACTAAACACTCGTACCACGTTTGCACTATGTAAACATTCTTTTTTTATTTTATATATATATATATATATATATATATATATATATATATATATATATATTCACGTAAAACACGATCTTGGATATCTTACTGAATCATGGATAGAGATAGGATACGAAAAATTAAATTATGGTTTACTAACTAGGTAGTTTGTTGTTAGGATAAGGAACTGGGAAGTTGGCTGACGTCTATTGTATTTTTTTTCTTCAAAATGGCCACGATGACTACAGAGCCATCTAATGGAGTCTATATTAAACATTACAGCCACCCCGTAGGAAACTAACCCTATCCATCTCAATCAAATAAAATTCTACTTATATTCGGGATAATAATCAAAAAATTATTATTGACATAAATACAAGAAAAATAAATCGATTAATATTTAAGTCCCCATGTAGCAACTCGTGCATCCACACTGGTAATTAATCTTGGCCCACGTAAGGCTCAAGGAACCGCATTATAACTTGCAAAGAAATTAGTGATTTATATTGGGAAAATAAATTAACAATGATTCTAATAATAGGGCTATAAAACAAATTTAATTACAAAAAGAATAGCCGAAAACTAGCAGGAAAATAGTTAGGGAGTTGGAAAACATAAAAACCAGAGGATTTGGAAATAGAGTAATAACAGTGAAAAATAAAATAACATTTAAAGTAACATATTCCCCCTACCGGAGATCTTGAGGTATCGGAAATGTTAGGGCTCCCAATATTTCTAGACAATCGGCACTTAATGTCAGCCGGGTTATCAGCCCTGCGTGACGGCCGCCCTTTCCCCAGAACAAGAGTCTGGCACTCATTTCAGTTAGAGGCTGAATCGACCCCAGGGCCATAGTGCCGCCAGAAGGTTTAGATCAGGTTAAAAATCCTAAAAAAACACCGGGACTTGAACCCCCGACTTTTCGGCTTGTAGCGCAGTGCTTTAACCTCTATGCTAGTAGAAATAAATATTCATACTAAATATATCAAAGAAATTTTAAACACGATTAAAGTTAAAACCGCCTGCCGTGCGACATTGACAAGGCAGGGCATGAGGCAAATAATACCGATTTGTCGCTGGACAAGTATTCTAGGATATCTTAGGGTAAAGACGAGCACCTTATGGTATGTAGGAACGTTTTTCAGTTAAAAATCGAGAGGTAAACAAAACACAGAAAGAACTACTAACTGAGTGATTTAAAATTAATAATAATAAAACACACACTAAAATAATAATCAACACACGGAGTTCGGGTACAAATCATACGTTCATAATAAAAGATAATGGAAGAGATTGGATGACAAATAATCATAATAAAATTAGGGAACGTTCAAGAATATAGAAGTTTTCTGAATGATAAATATGAACTCACCAGCGTGGAAAAATGGAAAATCGCCAACTTGAGAATTATTTTATTTTGAGACACGTCTGTCCTATATGCACGAAGACTGAGTGTCTATTAGGAGGTCACATAGCTGTAAAATTCAGCAGGCTCTGGAATGTGTTTATTTTGGTGAAAGTTTAGATTAACCACATAGATAAGGACTTCAAAACCGACTGCATAAGGAATATGAACAAAATTTATACTAATTACATTTACAGGGAAATAATTTTTTTTTCTCTTAACATCAGAAATCGTACTTTAAATAAATAACTACGTAAAGACCCATGACATTAACAGGAATATAAAAGTGGCATATATTAGCAATCAGAGGGTTCTAGATTTGAAAACCGAGAGAATGAACAAAGGGCATGGAGACTTAGGAGAAATAAACGAGAACTCGAGCATAGAGGGGAATGGAGAATTAACGCAATCACAAAAATGATAACGCGACTAATGAGGGATGTAGATTCTAGTTTCGAAACCAAGAGTATGAAAAAGAGGCATGGGAACCTTAGGGGGAATTATAGAGAAATCGAACAGAGCGGGGAATGGAGATTTAGCGCAATATAATGCCAAGCAGGGACCACACACCTCCCCAAAGGAAAATAACATTAGACTCATGGAAGGGAAGACGACCGAACTTCAGGTTAAATAATAACTTTAAATATTTTTTTTAACCTCTCATGCGGTGGAGAGATTTACAACAATGCCGGCGGGCGCATTCTGTGAAAATTCCGACTACAATGTGAGACGTTTCTAAATCATGAGTCGAATAATCAAAGTAAAGTCAAGGAGGCTAGCGCAATTAAGGGAGGACTCGCTTGATCCGTAATTCAGATTAAGGTCTCGGGAACAGATAGAATGGAAATTCGGTATAAGTAAGAGAGAGCTCGAATGGAAGAGGGGAATAGAGATTTGGTCTAATCATAGAGCTCCGCTAGTGAGGATTACGGAGTGGAAGTAGAAACAAGATGCTTACACAAGGATAAAAGAAGGATAGACTGATGCTTACAGAAGTGATAAAAGAAGGATAGACTTATTCCCAGAAATATTTTCTTTCGGCTGTATCATGATTTTTTTTTGGGGTGAAAAATTAGGATACTTGACAAACAAACATCGACGAATAACCCTCAAGCTGGGTAAAGATAGGATGCTAGAGACTAGTTATGATATCCACGTGAGATTAATAGGATGTAACCAGGGAGATCAAACTATTAATATTAATGAAGATCCTAAAACTTAATAAAAATATATATATATATGTATTACAAAGAGAACGGAAGAGGGACATGGGAACTTAGGAAAATTTATAAACTTTGGAACGCAATGAAGAATAGGACAAGCGTTGAAAGATTTTCCCAGAATTACCGAATGCCAAACATGCAGAAATGATCGAAAACAAATTAATTTATTTCCATAGCAATCTAGAAGATGGAGGTTAGGATACTTCACCGATAGTTGGGTGTCTTAATCGATCTAGTGGAAAGTATTATCATATAAATTTGGAATTTCAAGGGCTACACTGAATAATATTTCTAAAGGAAATTACACAACAATATTTATACTCGTCTGATCATGACACTTGACTGAGGTGCCTCCAGGAGGAAACAGAGGAAGAATCTGCGGCCGGGATCTCTCCCTCTGTATACCTTGATAGCATATCAGTGGGACTAGTGACCAGTCGAGTAGTAGACATACACACATATGGGATATGACATATTACGATAATAGATGAAAACTAGATCGCTTAAGACTTCATATTTAGGCCTACGAGGGATAATAAGAGGATAGGCTACAACTTAGGTCAATCTAGGCTAGGTAACGTGAGAAATACACACACCGAGATGAAACTTTTACATAGTCGCACACAGAGATACAAGTTGGGAAGGACTAAGGACCCTTTTGGAGAGGTTTTTGGCCTCGAAAATTTGGCGAGTTGCCTGAACACTTCGCCAACAAGCTAGGCAGGTGCAAGTCGGAAGGTGGGGCACCCCCGTTATGACATGATCTAGAGACAGAGAACTCCAAAAATGATCTTGGGGCACTGGCCATAAAACCTTGCCGGCTTGGCACTGACGTTAGGGACCATATGGAACATCATTGTTTAAGGAGAGATAGGCATCCGAGGAACTAGGAACAAAACGAAAGTAAGATACAATTACGGGCAAAGAGACCCACGAGAAAAAAAAGCGAAAGTAAAATACAGTTACGGGCAAAGAGACCCACGAGAAACATTAGTGATACCCGGGGTTAGGGATTGATGAGGACAACAGGGGAACCCCATCAAAGAGATTAGGATACAATCCACTTTTCCGATGAGGCGGCGTCCATGAGTTCAAGAAGGCTCTCCCTAAAGTTAACGCCGAAATCGAGATTTCGGAGGCAGTAGGATGGGGACAACTTGGGCCCCGAATGGCAGGCGGTGCCCTCCCTTGAGGCGATTTGCTCGAGTTTTCTTGGGCCCCGAAGGGAGTAAGGAACAACACCACCTCCATTGAGGCGATTTGCTCGACGAGTCCGCCATAATACAAAACGGAAAAAGCGGGAGTGCGGTAGGGACAACTTGGGCCCCGAATGGCAGGGCGGTGCCCTCCCTTGAGGCGATTTGCTCGAGTTTTCTTGGGCCCCGAAGGGAGTAAGGAACAACACCACCTCCATTGAGGCGATTTGCTCGACGAGACCGCCGACTTGCCAAGGACTAAAAAGTCAGAAACGTTAGGGAATTCTGGAACGACAGAATCAGAGGGTGTGTCAGGAAGGGCCCGGGCCACCGTTGGCATGTAGGAAACCGTTGCATATCCCATGCCTTCGAGGATCGCAGCTGGGGCGTTTCGCTGGCTCATCCGGCTTTATATACAAGAAATCAGGAAAGCACGAAAAGAGATAGCAGGGGTCTATCCAGAGTCGAGAATGATGCCAGGAAAAACGCGAAGGAAAAATCGTACGCACACATAGGATATGGTCATAACGAAGGAACAACGAATAATAGTCAGGGACGTCAGAAACGTTGAGACAGTAGATGAAAATACTAAGGGAAACACATATATATTACGATTGTGCGATCGACAAATAGAGCCAAGAGAGACAGATTGACCTAAGTAGGGAGGTGGTACATAAAATTAGAAGTTAAACACATTAGGTAGTGAGATATCGGAAATTAGAGGTTAAACACATTAGGTAGTACATAAAATGAGAGGTTAAACACATTAGGTAGGGAGATCTCAGGAAATTAGAGGTTAAACACTTAGGGAAGTGCATGAAATTAGAGGTTAAACTCATAAGGAGTACACACAATTAGAGGTTAAACGCATAGGGTAACACAAGAAATTAGAAATTAAACACATAAGGATAGTGCAGGAAATTAGGATTAAACACATAAGGTACTACCGAAACTTGGAAGTTAAACACATACGGTAATACATAAAAGGAGATCACAGAGATTAGAGGTTAAACACATAGAGTAATACCAGAAATCAGAAGTTAAACGCATAAGGTTGTTCACGAAATTAGAGTTTAAACTCATAAGGTACTACAGGATTAGAGGTTAAATACATAGGGCTGTACATGAAATTAGAGGTTAAACCCATAGGTAAGATAGGGAATAAGTCTACACGTATGAGACCAGGAACTAACTCAATAACGTAAATGGAAATTAAGAGGAAAATAAGGAGGTAAGAGGAGATAAAGGGAGAGGTTAAACCATAGGTAAGATGGGGACCCAAAACACGGAATAAAGTCCACGCATAATCAGGGGTAATGGGAAAAAAAATTAACTAAAGAAATTTAAGAGAACAGATGAGATATTGCCGAAAGAATTAGGAAGGATTTAAGGAAACAACACATTTAGATTTTTTTTATTAAGTTAACTCTGTAGGCTGTAACACGGGATATCGACAGATGTATTAGAAACGAGAGAAGTTAAGACGCAAAGACGCATTTTTTATTAAGTTAACTCTGTGGGCTGTAACACGGGATATCGACAGGGGTATTAGAAATGAGAGAAGTTAAGACGCAAAGACGCATTTTTTATTAAGTTAACTCTGTAGGCTGTAACACGGGATATCGACAGATGTATTAGAAACGAGAGAAGTTAAGACGCAAAGACGCATTTTTTATTAAGTTAACTCTGTGGGCTGTAACACGGGATATCGACAGGGGTATTAGAAATGAGAGAAGTTAAGACGCAAAGACGCATTTTTTATTAAGTTAACTCTGTAGGCTGTAACACGGGATATCGACAGATGTATTAGAAACGAGAGAAGTTAAGACGCAAAGACGCATTTTTTTATTAAGTTAACTCTGTGGGCTGTAACACGGGATATCGACAGGGGTGTTAGAAATGAGAGAAGTTAAGGCGCAAAGACGCATTTTTTATTAAGTTAACTCTGTGGGCTGTAACACGGGATATCGACAGGGGTATTAGAAATGAGAGAAGTTAAGACGCAAAGACGCATTTTTTATTAAGTTAACTCTGTAGGCTGTAACACGGGATATCGACAGATGTATTAGAAACGAGAGAAGTTAAGACGCAAAGACGCATTTTTTATTAAGTTAACTCTGTGGGCTGTAACACGGGATATCGACAGGGGTATTAGAAATGAGAGAAGTTAAGACGCAAAGACGCATTTTGTATTAAGTTAACTCTGTAGGCTGTAACACGGGATATCGACAGATGTATTAGAAACGAGAGAAGTTAAGACGCAAAGACGCATTTTTATTAAGTTGACTCTGTGGGCGGTAACACGGGATACCGACAGATGTATTAGAAATGAGAGAAGTTAAGGCGCAAAGACGCATTTTTTATTAAGTTAACTCTGTGGGCTGTAACACGGGATATCGACAGGTGTATTAGAAGCGAGAAGTTAAGATGCAAGACGCATCCCGGATTAAAGAAAGGAAATGCTCTCACAATCAGGACCTCACGAGGGAATGATGATACGGAATTCAGGTTACATAATCGTACAAAGTAGTAGTTACATCTTAAAGCCCTAGCGATTTATGTGTAGGCGAGCACACTCGATCGAACTCAGGACTCTAGAGAGGGAGAAGCAAAATTTGAAAGTTTATCCAAACAATGGAAAGTTTGAAAACTAGCGGTAAAATACGATAAGATACTGACAATTTTTGAACCCAGTAAAACCTGAATTGCAATAAGGGCGTAAATGATTCGTGAGAAATCATAAGGCCAGAAACATAAGAGCATTTCTTTTGCAACTTGAGGCTAGCTATAAGGGACAAATAGGAACATGGGTGCACAAACCTAAACGATGCAATCTAAAGCCAGGACGTCTAATATGCAATGAGGTAAATTAAACATTCGATGACCAGGAATGATAAAGAGGATGCGGACCCATGTAGTACGGGATAACCACCAAACCCATAATCAATGTTTAAGTTATCCTCCCAAGTTTTAACGAATGCCATAAGATTGCAGCTTCACGTCTGGACTGACCTGCGGCCACCACCACGACACTACATGATGGGAGGAAGAGAGCGCAGCATACCGCTACAAGGACTCACGGCGCACCCGATACATCTGAGGACGAGGGCGCAGCATAACGCTGCAAGGACCAACCACACCCTGTACATCTAAGGACGCAGGGCAGCTGCAAGGACCATCTACACATCTCGTGATGGAGCATAAGATGGGCGAATGTCCAGACTCGCAACCAGCTAAGACAACCACCTCACTAGCAGTAAAGAACAAACCCAGGCAATTATAAAAAAATAATAATAACTATCTCCAACGCCAACCTTGGCCTAACATCCTTCGTCCCAAATTTTTCCTATAGAAGAGTCAAGAAAACAAACTCCCCGTCAAGATTAATTCCTATCAAACCTTTCACAAGTTCTCCATGGACCTAACTGGGTTTTGTTCAGAGAAACTAGGCATAACTAAATCAAAGGCCTACCTGGATCTACGGCAGCTGAAAATGAACCACGAACTCGAAACCACGAACTCAAGCATTAGAACATCGCATCCTCCATCGAGGCCAGCAGACACGAACCCTGACCTCCAAGCTAACCACAGCAGACACCACAGTTCGGATAAATTTTTCTTTATAATTTTGTTAACAGTGATCCGGTTCACAGAATAGAACCGTCAAAGTGAATAACAAAAAAAAAAACCGTCAAAGTACATAACAAAAAGTAACGAAATGTGATTAAGTGCGTCGGAAATGAATAACAGTGAAAGTGCATCGTTTCAAAAGAAACCACAGAAGGTTTAAATAAGAAAGAAGAACAAAGACGAGAAGAATTTTTATATATAGTCGATATTATTTTTTTTTGTTTTTTCCCAGCAATAAACATTATTTTTTGAAACAATGAACAGGCATATTGCATTAAAGCCGCGAAGGCTTGCTATATTGTGATTTTTGTTTTTTTTTGAAGTATAGTGTTCTCACTAAGTAAACAGATCGTACTGATATTTCGACGAAATTAAAGGTATCCGGGGCAATTTACAAGTAAAAGACGATCTAACCTCTTAGGATGAGAACAAAATACTTGCAGGACAGATGGAATCGCCAATTGACGTCAGTTCCACTCCCACCTAAAGTTAAGTTAATAAGATAAATGTCAGGACCAACCCCTGAGAGGTGACAGATATCCTGTAAGGTAAAAAAAAGACTTTCGGTTTTTCAACCCTACAGTCTTATTTAGGGGGGGAATTATTATAAAACACAAGGGCCTAACTGCAATAATAATAACATAATATAAAAAAGCGATAAAGGATAGGCACATATACATGTGTATTATATCAGGAAATAAGGAAAAATGATCCACACGGAAAAACATATGTGTTCATACGCATATAATATAAAAAAACGCTAGTAAAAAGGCATATCTCTATATCCTGGATCTCTATATCCTGGATCAAAACCATGTCAAAAGATTCCAGAATTATTTGGTCAAGAAAGATGGCCACATTAGATAAGATAAAGTGGGTTGCCTGAAGTGAAAGTGGAACAGGCTTTCCATTCTGACATGGATGAGGGTTTCAACTAGTTCAGACACACCCAAATTTCCCCAATTAGAAACTTAAAATTATCATATAAATATTCGCGATTTTTTTAACCGAAGGCAGAAGGGCGGCGGAGAGAACGGCAGCGGGACCGATTGCGGTCCCCTCAACGGGTCCTGCGGGACGGTGGCGTCTACATTGGTAATATGCACCATTTAACATTCCTTGGTCATTTTAAGACTTAGAATCAAATATGGGACCAAATGGTCTTAGTAACTTAGAATAGCTAACAAAGTTGAATATTTTAAAATGATTGTTTCTCTCTTTCTGAATTTTAACACTTTAATATTTTGAATATTTGATGTTTGACAATGTGGCGATTTCAGCTGTTTTAAATAACTTGTTTTATATGTTATTGTTCCAAATATCTCTTTATGTTTGACTTTATTTTAATAAATTATGTTAATTTTCGTTTACTGTGTTTTAACATGTTTAATTGTAGAACTCTTCCTCCAAAAACCAAGGCCAACCGCTCGGGCCAAAGACCACTTAAGCTATAGTGAACTTAACGCTATCAATACGCAGGGGCTTAACCGACGCCTCGCGTAACAGAAAGTGAATGATTTCACATATCTGAGCTATAAGTTAACATTTTATGATGATGATATGGATATAGGAAGCAAAATTGTAAAGTACTCCAAAATTAGGGAATAATTAACAAAACAATGAAACTTCCCTTGCACAGAAAAGAACAAGAATACACCTCTGTAAGACATGTTCTGTGCTATGGGAGTAAGGCATGGACAATGAGATGAACATAGTGAAAAGAGATTTAAGACACACAGCAGGATATACAAAATGGAACCATACATGTATTGAGGAAATCATGAAAGAACTTGATCTGGAATCAGTACTCCATTTTATACAGAATTATCAAAACAACGTGCCACTTACAGAGGATGAGATCCTCTAGAATCCCCAAAGGGATGCTTTACTACCAATACTATGGGGAGGGATCTCTGGGAATCCCAAAAAGCGATTGAAGGAAAATTTGAATTAAAAAAACTTGTAAAAATGCTATTAGCAACATATGCCTCCAGTAGTGTGCAATTACCCTAGTTGTATGACGAAAATGCCTTTGCCGACAGTAGCTTTGCTGCCAAAAGACTGCCTATACCAGACAGGTCTAAGGTGATATGTCAGAAAAAAAGTACCTTGGTCGAAAGAGTGACGACCATTCACCGTAAAACTTGAACCGTCAAAAAATGCGTACATGTGTTTCACTGGGGTAAAATTTTTCATTGTTAAGATAGTCCTCCATTTGGTTCTCAGGACGGGACTACTAGTGGGAATCAATGCCAATTGAAAAACATTAGCTTAGGATAGTGATGTAAGGAGAGCTTATGTCTGCATGACCATGAACCTATAGGGTTGATAGTGCCATTCAGTTAGTATGACAAAAATGTGCCTTATAGTTTATAACATTTTCTATTCTAAATTGTTCAATTTATAAATCATATGAATATTTATTATTGTAAATGTGTTTTTTTTATAAATCTACCATAATATGAAGGTACGAGTACAGTATATAAAAATGAACATTTTAGAATCCATACTCATGCATGCACAATTAAAATACCGGAATCATCACATGACAATGTGGCAAACAAAGAAGAAACTGATATTAATAAAGAATGGGAAGGTACAAGAGATACTATTAAATTGTCAGCATCAGAAAACATTGGTTATTTTTTTAAAAAGAGGCAAAACAGGAAATAGTTTAATGAGGAATGTGCCGAAGTTGTAAAGAAAAGAAAGCTACCATAAATGAATTGGTTACTTGAGCCAAATGAGGTAAATTTACAGCAATTGGGTAGTATTAGACAGGAAACTACCAGGTTACTAACAAGGAAAGTACTTATGTTGGACCAGTTGGATTGTAACAAAAATTGGAGGCTATGTTGAATGAAGGATACTGAACACCGTAATATTAGTCATTTCACTGCAAATTCAATAGTATGCATAATATTTAATAGGAAATAAGGAACAAGAAACAAATAAATGCTTGGCATCGGTATATGACAGAATAAATACAATAAAAATCGAAAATGATAGTGTGGTGAATGAGGGAAGAACAAAAAAGGGACAGGGAGAGAGAGTTAAACTAATGAAATAAATATTGCAATGGAGCAGCACGGTTACTTGAAGAGCAGCACTCTGGAGTCTGAACTTTTTTTTTTCACTCCCGCAGTCGAGTATTCGTACAGTATATACTTTTTTTTTTAAATGCCCCAGGTTTGTCTTTCAACATTCCTGGTTTCTCTCCTGGCATGGCATATTTGTAACCCACTTCTGAGGTTGGGGCGCCCGGAAGGCGGGGTTACGTTGCCCCGATGATATGATGGGTGATAATGGTGCGCCAGGAGAGTCCCTAATCCTAACCTTAACCTAAGATGAATATGAATGATGATGATTGTGCTGGCCATATGATTTCGAGGACCGTTTGGGCCTTAAAGTTTTCCTGACATTTGTCTTACAGGTGAGGAAAAACCCCGATAAAAACCTCACCCAGAAAAACTGTCCCAACCGGGGATCAAACCCGGGCCCGCTGCGTGACAAGGCAGCACGCTACCCCGAGACCACAGCGGTGGACACAGTATATACTAATTATTTCTATTTAAACATAAAAACTCAATAAATTGAAAGTGCAATAGAATATTTGTTTTACTATTTATTAATTAGGATATTTATGGTGTAAATTAATATTTTTTTTAGGACATAATAGTATATTTACTCGTGAGTATATTTACTCTTGTGAGTCAATAAAAAATTTCAACAAAAGAATAAACTAGGCATAATAAATCCATTTTACATCTGAACTACATTAGAATCTATAGTTCGGAAAACATTTGAAAAACACGAAGAACCTGAATTGGATGATGACCAGTTTGGGTATTTTCTGGCAGAAATTATAGAACAAAAATATTCGAATGGGTTAGAGGACGTTAGTGAAAATACTTTAGATTTCGAAGACTATGCCACTTGCAATCAGAAGCTCACACAGGCTGGATGTTCTGAAGACTTTGAAATCGCCAATGAATCCAGCAAGGTACGTGACAATTCAAGTAGCTTTGAGCCATCTCCTGTTAAAAAACCTAAACGTCCTAATGTATTGTCTGTCTATTCTGAAGAAACTTTGGAAAACATTTATGAATATAGAATGTCGGGGAAATCTGGCCCGAAGTCCTATTCACAAATAATAAAAAAATGGCCATCATTAATTAATAACCGAAATGTAAGAACAGTTTAGAATTATATAGAAAATAAAACATCTTATCTAGCTTCACAATTAAAAAACAGAGACTCCCACAAAATGGCCCAAAATTAAAGACTACATCCTTAATAAGTTAATAAGTTTCGAGATTCTCGAGATCTGGGATTGACAGTGCACTATTGGCATTTACAATCATGGGCTCTTTTTCAAGCAAAGGAATTGGGTTTGAATGAATTTAAAGCTTCAGATATATTAATTTCAAAAAAGAAAACAATATTTCTTAAAAAAAAATTACCAAATTTGTCACTGTCAAGGCTATTGAAAATGAAACTCAAACTATTGAAAATGCATATTAATTTTGAAGAGACGTTAATCAGACCATTCAAGAAAGTTGCATACCAACAAAGAATTTAATTATGAAATGACAGGAAACAGAACACTGACAGTCAAAGACAAAAAAGCTCACTGTTGCTACAGTTCAAAACCCATGGAACTGCACATTCTTACACGATAGATGTTTTTATTTCAATGTGTGGGCAACTTTTTTTTCAAGAACTTACTGGAAATAAATTTGGGCCCAAAGTTCACAAGAAGATAGAACAAAATACACCTCCAAATGTGTACGTCGACTGTAGTGCCAGTGGGAAAATGACAAAAGAATATTTGAAAACATTCTTAAAACATGTGTTTAGTGAAAACATTGAAATGGATTCACTTTTAATATGTGATTCGTGGTCCGGGCATAAGGACGAACAATTGCTACAGGAATGTTTACCCGATAAAAATGTAAGTCTGAAAATTATTCCTGTATTCCTACAGGAGCCACCAAATATATACAACAACTTGATGTTTTTTTTTTCCGTCAATATAAGATCTATATGCAACGACTTGAAGAATATGTGCGTCTAGAATCAGATGGTGACGTGAAAATGTCTGATAGATTCTTTATTATAAAACTGCATTTCCTTGTATATAATCAACTGTGAGCAGAAATTTACAAAGATATGCATATTTATGTTTGGTAAAAATCTTGCTATAACGTGAACCAAAGTGTAACGAGATTCACAAATGTGATTGAAAATGCATTTGACATTGGCTTTAGTGAATGTGCCACATATAACTGCTCCAGGATTGCCATCATCAGATGCTCATGGTGTTCGCAAAAACTTTGTTACAACCGTTTCATTGAAGACCCTCATTATCACCATTGATGTTATGGTAAATGATAATTTGTTTTTGTTACTCTAGTACACGAAATTATAACCGATTCTGAATTTCAAGTAAAAAAACAAGTATACAGTGCTCTGCTATCTGTATAAAGTAATAAAAAATAGTTATTGATGTTAAGAAGGAGGGAAACTAATATTTACATTATTCGCACCGCTAGTAGCACTTTTGCTTGAAACAAGCTTCAACGAGCAACCGTGCCGTTACGAACTGGTCAATGAGACGCGATTGAAATTTAATGACAAATAACACGAGTTTTATTAAATTTGCAGCAAAATTGATGGACAAGATACGTTGGTTGCTTAGTATGATTTGGGAAAAAGAAGCTCTTCCAGGTGAATGGAAAGAATTGATTATCGTAACAATCTATAAGAAAGGAGATAAAAGTGATTGCAGCAACTACAAAAGCATCTCATTATTTTCAACTTCATGTAAAATTCTGACAAATATATTAGTAAGCAGACTTACTCCCTATATTGATGACATTCTAGGTGATCATCAATGTGGATTTAGAAGAAAGAGGCCTACAACAGATCAGATTTTTAGTACAAGAGAGATTTAAAAAAATAAATGGGAATATAATGGTACTGTACATCAACTATATGTAGACTTAAAAAAGGCATATGATTCAATTAAGAGGGAAAAATTATGTAGTATCCTACTGGAGTTCGGAATTCCTAAAAAGTTAATTAGACTTTACGAATGTGTCTAAATGGCACAAAAAATAGGCTGCATGTAGGCAAACAGTTTTTGGATACTTTTGAAATTCACAATCGGTTAAAGCTAGGAGATGCACTATCTCCTCTACCATTCAGTTTTATACTAGAGAATGCCATCAAATCTTTAGAGGATGAATAAGGCCTACAACTCAAAGATATTAACAAGCTGTTAGTTTATACTGATGATGTAGTACTACTGGGTGTTCAGCACCTTGCTAAGAAACCCTCATTCACACACATTACTGCTGTTCTGTTATTGAGTTTATTTCTGACCTGATACAGACATTGTAGAACACAAGAAATTTAAAGTGCTCACAACACATAGAATAATAAGCAAACAGCAAGTAAAAAAGGAAAAAAGTATAGGATTTATTACTTTTCTATTAAGACCAATACATTTTGAGATGGATTAATTTGCAGTGATTATAATTCAGATATCACACTATAGCTATTTCTATGTCATTACAAGTAATTAGTTTATTCACGTATGTTTACTTTTTAATATTAAATGAAGGTGTCCACCATTGAATGTTTGCATTCACAATAATACATCTACAAGTACAAGCAGAGGGCGACAGACAGTGTACACTGCAGAGCAGCCCAAACTTATTTGTATCGCGGGCCAAATGGAAGAAACAACACGGTGGCATAGGCCATAGATCTTATTACAGCTGTTGTGGATTATTTATTATCATTATTATCATTACTTCTAGAAGAGACACAATAAGAAACAGTGTAATTAAAATATAAATGTTCAAACTTCAATTGTGAATTATATTATTTTTAGTCTGATCATTTTACTTCATTATTAATGTTGATTTGTTCTTGAACACGTTTCAAAACAATTCTGTTAATTAAAATAACCTCAAAATATCACTTTCTAAATTAAATTTCGATTGTGAATTTCATGAAACAAACACAATGGTATAGTCATATAAAAAGAATGACAGAACACTTGCTAGAAGAAGAAGAGGACGGCCAAAAATAATGTGCAATGATGATATCTGAGAGCATGAGTGGAAAACAAATTGAATGATGGAGATTGGGATTACAGATGTGGTGGAGAACGACAGCAATCAATTAGATGCAGCATAATGTGAAATATTGTGAAACCTGCTGAATAAATGTATTATTATTATTATCGTTATTGTTATCGTTGTTGTTATTGTTATTATTATTGTTATTATTATTATTATTATTATTATTATTATTATTATTATTATTATTATTATTTTCCCGTCCTAGTACTACCTTGATTTCCTAGATGTCAGTATGAGGCGGAACGCTGACCATGGACCACTCAATATGACATCTATACGAAAACAAGTGTAACTAAATTAGTATGGTTCAAATTCTTCCCTGTAGGGGGAGAGTGCCTAAATCTCCAAAAAGGGAAAACATAGGCTTAATTTAATTTAATTTTAATTATTCTTATTCTTATTCATATTATTCCTATTATTATTATTATTATTATTATTATTATTATTATTATTATTATTCCTATTCTTATTATTATTCTTATTATTATTATTCTTATTCTTATTCTTATTATTCTTATTTTTCTTCTTCTTCTTATCATTATTATTATTCTTATTATTATTATTATTCTTATTATTATTAATATTATTATTCTTATTATTCTTATTCTTATTACTATTCTTATTATTATTCTTATTCCTATTATTATTATTATTATTATTATTATTATTATTATTATTCCTATTATTATTATTATTATCATTATTCTTATTATTCTTATTATTATTCTTATTATTATTCCTATTATTATTATTATTATTATTATTATTCCTATTATTATTATTCATATTATTGCATTCAAGACTGAAAGTGTATAAAACACTGGCTCTTCCAACTCTTTTGTATGGTAGCGAAGTATGGACGTTGAAACAGAAGGATATACAAAGACTTAGATCTGCTGAAATGAGATATCTTCGGAGGACTGCAGGATACACACTACTAGATCACAAAAAAAATGAAGACATCTTAGAAGAATTACACATGGAATCTTTAGAAAACAAAATTTCTGATTATAAGTCAAGATGGATACAACATGTTCATCGAATGGAAGATCACAGAATACCCAAACAAATGTTAAGATATCAACCTGCAGGAAGAAGAAGACCAGGACGTCCACTCAAAAGACTTCTGGATGGTGTTTCTCTTGAGGCCGAAACAGGTCAACAAATGGCCTAAATTCGTGAATGTACTATGATGATGATGATTATTTTTCATCATCATCATCATCATAGTACATTCACGAATTTAGGCCATTTGTTGACCTGTTTCGGCCTCAAGAGAAACACCATCCAGAAGTCTTTTGAGTGGACGTCCTGGTCTTCTTCTTCCTGCAGGTTGATATCTTAACATTTGTTTGGGTATTCTGTGATCTTCCATTCGATGAACATGTTGTATCCATCTTGACTTATAATCAGAATTTTGTTTTCTAAAGATTCCATGTGTAATTCTTCTAAGATGTCTTCATTTTTTTTGTGATCTAGTAGTGTGTATCCTGCAGTCCTCCGAAGATATCTCATTTCAGCAGATCTAAGTCTCTGTATATCCTTCTGTTTCAACGTCCATACTTCGCTACCATACAAAAGAGTTGGAAGAGCCAGTGTTTTATACACTTTCAGTCTTGAATGCTTTTGGACTAACTGTGGCTTGAAGATAGAATTTATTAACCCTAAAATTCTTAAAAATTTAGATATTTTTGCATTTACATCCTTTTCTTCTTCATATGAGATATTGCATCCTAGATATGTAAAATTATTCACCTGCTCCAAAATGTTATTGTCCAGTACAATTTTACTTCTGACAGGATCTACACCTTGAAATGCCATAATTTTTGTCTTTTCTGTAGATATCTTTAATCCATATTCTTCTGTAATTTTGTTAAGTTCATACAGACCTTTCTGTAGATTATCTTCGGAATTTGCTATTATTATTTGGTCATCTGCAAACAATAGGGTGTTTAATTTTCTATTTTCTGATATTCTTATTCCAAATTTATATGTTTTGTTCCAGCAACATATTACTTCATTGATATAAATTGCAAACAGTGTTGGGGATAGGGGGCAGCCTTGTCTCACACCATGATTTATAATTCCTTCTTCAGAAAATCTGTTATTTAATTTAATCTTTATGGTGTTGTCTTTGTAAATATTTTGTATGTTCTGCCGAAGTAAATTTGGTATATCTCTGTCTTCCAATATATTTAAGAGTTTTGATCTCTTGACTGTGTCGAATGCTTTTTCAAAATCTATGAAAGCAAAATGTGTTTCTAAGTTGAATTCTCTTCTTTTTTCAAGCAATAGTTTAACAGAAAATGCTGAATCAATACAAGATCGTCCTTTGCTAAATCCATTTTGACATTCCATAAGGAATTTTTCACTGAAACTTTTCAATTTTCCATTTAAAATGTCTGCATAAATTTTGTAGCATATGTTTAACAAACTGATTCCCCTATAGTTGTCCATTTTTCTCTTGTCTCCTTTCTTGAACAGGGATATAACAATGCTTATCTTCCATTCTTGTGGTATATCTGCATTTTTGAATACATTATTAAAGAAGGACAACAGTCTTTCATGGAACTGTTTGCCTGCATATTTGTACAATTCAGAATTCAAGCCATCTGTGCCAGTTGCCTTCCCATTTTTTAATTTCTTTAAACTATTGTTCAATTCTTCCAATGATATTATGGAATCTGTCTCATTATTATTTCGGAAAATTGTATCTTCATAGCTATTGTCAGTCCAAAGACTTTTATAATAATTGAAAAAATCTTCTTTTGTTACTCCGCAATTAATTTTGGTAGATTCTTTAATATCTTTATTCAAATGTTTTAATATTTTGAAGGCATTAGGTTGGAGCTTATGCAAATCTGATTCTAAATGTGTAACAAAATTTAACCATGTTTTCCTATGTCTCTTTCTTATTTCCCTCTTAACAATAGCTCTACAGCGTTTGAATTCTATTTCATTTTCTACTGTCTTTGTGTTCAAATATTTTTTATAAGCTGCATTTTTTTCTTCAATCAATTGTTTTATTTTGATCATCCCAGATTTTTAGAGTTCTATTTCTTCTTTGTTGTATATTTACTTTTCCTAAAGTTTCATTAGCTGCATTTTGAATTATCATTTTAATGTTTTTCCATTCTTCTTCGACATCATTACTTTCTGGAGTTGTAGCCATATATTGCTGAATTCTTCTCGAATATAACCATTTAATGCTGTCATCATAAAATAATTTTACCTTGTACTTTTGTTCTATGCTCTGTTGTTGTTTCTTCTTTTTTAACCATCTTGGTGGAAATCTTATTTTTGCTTCTACTAGGTAGTGATCTGAACCGATATCATATCCTCTGTAGGCTCTGACATCGAGAAACAATTTAAAAATCTTATTATTTGCAATGAAATAATCAATGATTGATTTTGAGTCCTGACGATGCCAGGTATACTTATGTATGTTTCTATGATTGTAAAAGGTATTCGTTATTCTCAGTTCATTGTAGATAGCAAAATCAGTTAATCTTGTCCCATTCCTATTGCTGGTTGGTTCGCCAAATGTTCCAATATTATTGTTGACTTGAGCATTGCCCACTCTGGCATTTAAATCTCCTATTATGAGAATGTAATCATTTCTATTAATTTTGCTATAAATTTCTTGTAATATTTTATAAAATTCTTCATTGTCTTCTTCACGGCCTTCCTCTGGTGCATATACACCAAGAACTGTCAAATTACCTCTATTTATTTTCAGTCGAAGCTCTAATATTCTTTCATTCCAGTAAGTGTAGTGTTGAATTTTATTTCTTATGGTTTTATTAATCCAAATCATTACTCCAGCTTGTCCATGGGTTTTCCTGTTGACACCGCTATATATTTGTACATAATTTTGTGTTTCTTTCGTTCCTTTAAGTTTCTTCTTAGTTTCTGTAGTTACTGCAATATCAATGTTTCTATTTTTAAATATACTGTCTAGTTCCTCTTCTTTTTCATGGATGCTTCGGACATTCCAGGTTGCATATCTTACAATATCATTGTGCCGTTTTCTTTTAACCATATTTCTTTGCTGTGGGTCGTCATATTTCAATTCCTTCTGGCTTTTTTCGTGTTGAGACTTGAAAGTAGTTTTGAAGTTCCTTAGGACAGGTTACTGGCCCGACGCTAAGTAGTCCAGTGGTAGGGCTGCTACCTTTTAGTCTCTGGACAGACATTAGGATACCGCATTTACTCAGTACCTGATGGAACGGTTATACCGCCGTGACTCGGTCCTCAGAGCCTCGTTTGTGAAAACAGGTTGTACCACGAGAAGGTGAGGATGAGAATTAGGTAGGAGAGGTTATACACACGTCACTACCCCTTACAACCCATTATTATTTTTAATTATTAATATTATTATTAATTATTATTATTAATTATTATTAATAATTATTACTGTTAATAATTATTGTTGTTATTAATTATTATTGTTATTACTTATTGTTATTGTTTTTTTTCATTTATTTATTTTTTTCAGCATGCCCCATTACCATAGTAATATTACATGCATACCATAACAAACATAAAATCAGTTAACATAACATCACATATTTGGTTTTTGTTTACATGTTTTTTTTATCTTCGTCACTTGTTAATCACTCATTTTCGTACACTATTGTTTTTATATATTTTTTGAAATGTCTTAAATATTTGTGTATTAGGTCTTTCTCCGTCACAGGCCATGTTCCTCCTTCTTTGCTGATTTCTTCTTTCAACTTATTTCTAGAATGCTGCTGCAATTCACAATTATAAAGGAGATGTTCTACATTTTGAATTGCTTTTCTACATGGACAGGTTGCGTTGTTTAATATTTCAATACGATAAAGATGTGATTTATTTTTTCCATGACCAGTTACCATTTCAGAAAATTCTGCAGTTATTTCACATTTAAGTTTTAATCTGTCTCTGACTGATGGGAAGAACTTCTTACATGTGGCTCCTTTATCTGCGTTGTCCCATTCGTTCTGCTATTTAATGGTTCCTTCTTCTTTTATTTGGGCAACTATTGATGATTTAGGTATTTTTGTATATTCTACGGTTACGCTGGTTTCTGTTGCAGCTTGTTTTGCCAATTGATCTGCCATTTCATTCCCATAAATTCCAACATGTGCTTTTATCCAGCCGAAATGTATTATCCAATTTTGTTCCCTGAGTTTTGCTATTGTTTGTCTTATTTTTGATATGATATATCCCTGTTTGAAGTTGTTTTTAATTAGGTCGAGAGTAACTTGACTATCTGTATAAACTGCAACAAGACTTTTTTCAGAGCTGTTTTGGTCAATAGATGGTATTGCTTCTAGAGCTTTAAGAATTCCTATCTGTTCAGCTTGATTATCTGAGCAACGATTGGACAGTTTGGCTTTTATTGTATGCTCTAATTTTCCGTTTTTCAAGATAACTGCAGCAGCCCCTACCATTCCTTGGAATTTACTACCATCAGTGTATATTTTTATATTTTGTAGTTGTTCGATTCTTCAATGTCGTCCACATTAATTCTTTCTTTCTGCCGGATGTGGCCACTCCTCCTTTTTTAGTTGTGCGTCAATGTTTGTGTGGTCATCGTGTATGGCTCTATATAACTGGGCTGTTTCTTGTATACTGATAGTTATGGGTTTAATTCCAGCTAAGATACAAGATACTTCATATGGTAATGTTTTATAGGCTTTGGCTATGGTGACATTTATAATTCTTTGAACCCTCTTCAGCTTTTTTAAATTTTTTCGTTTTCTTAATTCTTCCTCCCATATTGGGGCCCCATATGTTAACATAGGCAAGATTGCTCCATTGAATATAGTCTTTAATGCTTTATGTCCTAGCCCCACTGCATTCTAGCTGCCCTTCTTAACATGTTCATTAGGCTCATAGCCTTGTTCGTTGTTATCTCAATGTGTTTATCAAAGCTTAGTTTGCAATTGAGGTGGATTCCTAAATATTTCATTTCTTGAACTTGCTTGATGCATTCATGGTTGACGTATACACTGATATTTTTATTAATGGAGGTCCTTTTTCTTGATATTAACATTGCTGTGGACTTGGATTCATTGAATGTGATTTTGTTATTGTTAGCCCATAATTCTATTTTTCTTATGTCAGTATTTGCGTAATTTTCTGCCTCATTGTCGTTACTTCCTGTTGAGAGAAGTATTAGGTCGTCAGCGAAAGCGATAACATTAGAGTGATTTGAGAAGTTAAGGTTCAACAGTGAGTTGTACATGATAGTCCAAAAGCCAGGTCCGCTACAGGATCCTTGTCGGCATCCTTTGGTTACTTCCTTTGTAACTCTAAGCGTATTCACTGAGAACATTGCTGATCTGTCTCTGTATTACGCGCCGCGTCTGTTAAGCCCGTGCGTAAAGATAGCGTTAAATTCCCCATTGTTTAAGTGGGTTTAGGCCCGAGCGGTTGGCCTTGGTTTTGGAGGAGGAGTTCTACAATTACACATATTAAATCACAGTAAACGAAAAATAACATTATTTATTAAAACAAATACCAAACATAAAGAAAATCAAAATCGAACAACTAAAACAATGTTATTAAAGTCAGCTGAAATCGCCACATTGTCAAACGTCAAAATATTCAAAGTATTAAAATGCTAAAGTCAGAGAGAAAGCAATCATATTAAAATAATCAAAAGAATCAACTTGGGTCATTATTCTAAGTTACTTGGTCCATTCGGTCCTTTAATTAAATTTATGAAGTTAAAATGACCATTTATGAATAAAGAAATGATGTCTTACCCATGTAGAACTGCCTTGTCCCAGGGGACCGAACCCTTCGGTCCCCCCACACCGTTCTGTCTTTTTGGTAAAAATTCGCGAGTTTTATATGATAAACTTTAACTTTCTAATCGGGGAAACTTGGGTGGAAAGTTAGCTTTTTCCCTTCAATACATGTGGGGTTTTTTCCATCGGTTTTCACTTACTCTTTCACCTGATCTAGTTCAACCTTCATCTATGTCAAAATGGAAAACTTTGTCCCACTTTCTCTTATTGCAACTCCACTTACCCTTATCTAATGTGGACATCTCTGATCTTTCTGACCAAATAATGTTGATATGACTTTACATCCTGGAATCTTGTGACATGGTTTGATCAAGGATATAAAACCTTATAGATTTTTACTAGCTTTTTTATATTTAAAAGGTCCCTTGAGAAAAGACTAAATTGTATTTCAATGCGGTTATTTATTTCCTAATTTCTGATAGAGTAAACAAACATATCCTTTATCGGTTTTTTATAGTATTTATTATTATGGTAGTTAGGCCTAGTGTAGGCGTAACAATTCCCCCCCCCTAAATAAGACTGTAGGGTTGAAAAACCGTAAGTCTTTTTTCCTTATCGGATATCTCTCGCCTCTCGGGTTTTTGTCCTGACAATTATCTTATTAACACAACTTTAAGTGTTAGTGGAACTGACGTCATCAATTGGCGATTCCATCTGTCCTGGAAGTATATTGTTCTCATCCTAAGAGGTTAGATAGTTTTTATTTGTAAACTGCCCCGGATACCTGTAATTACGTCGAAAATATCGGTAAGATCTGTTTGCTTAGTGAGAACACTATACTTAAAAAACACACAAATCACACTAATGTTTATGGCTGAAAACAACACAAAAATAATATCGTTTATAAAAAAATTCTTCTCGTCTTCGTTCTTCTTCCTTAGTTAACCTTCTGTGGGTTATTTTGAAACGACGCACTTTCACTGTTTTTTATTTCCGACGCACTTACATACATTTTGTTACTTTTGTTATGCACTTTGACGGTTTCTTTTTTGTGATACACTTTTGACGGTTCGATTTCGTGAACCGGATTACTTGTAAAAAAAATTATTATCAGAACTGTGGTGTCTGCGGGTGCTAGCTTGGAGGTCCAGGTTCGGGTCTGCTTGCCTCGATGGAGGATGCGATGCTCTAATGCTCGAATTCGTTGTTCATTTTCAGCTGCCGTTGGTCCAGGTAGGCCTTTTTCTTTGAACAAAACCCAGTTAGGTCCAAGGAGAACTTGTGAAAGGTTTGATAGGAATTAATCTTGATGTGGAGTTTGTTTTCTTGACTCTTCTATAGAAATAATTTGGACTGAAGGAAGTTAGGCCAAGGTTTGGCGTTGGAGAAAGTCATTATTATTTTTTATAATTGCCTGGGTTTGTTCTTTACTGCTATTGAGGTGTTTGCCTCAGTTGATTGCGAGTCTGGACATTCATCCATCTTATGCTCCGTCACGAGATGTGTGTTGATCCTGGCAGCTGCCCTGCGTCCTTAGATGTACAGGGTGTGGTTGGTTCTCGCTGCGTTATGCTGCGCCCTGGTCCTCAGATGTACAGGGTGTGGTTGGTCCTTGCAGCGTTTGCGCCTTCTTAATCTTCTTCCCATCATGTAGTGTCGTGGTGGAGGCCGCAGGTCCAGGCGTGAAGCTGCAATCTCATGGCACTTGTTAACACTTGGGAAAACATCGATTATGGGTTTGGTGGTTATCCCGTACTACATGGGTCCGCATCCTCTTCATCATAAATGGTCATTGAATGTTTAATTTACCTCATTGCATATTTAGACGTCCTGGCTTTAGATCTCCTTGTTATCTACATATATTGTTTAGTTTGGTGCACCCATGTTCCTATTTGTTCTTTATAGCTAGCCTCAAGTTGTAAAGGAAATGCTCTTATGTTTCTGGCCTTATGATTTCTCACGATTCATTTACGCCCTTATTGCAATTCAGGTTTTACTAGGTTCAAAAAAAAATGTCCGTATCTCATCGTATTTTACCGCTAGTTTTCAAACTTTCCATTGTTTGTATAACTTTCAAATTTTGCCTCCTTTGAGTCCTGGGTTCGATCGAGTGTGCTCGTCTACACATAAATCGCTAGGGCCTTAAGATGTAACTACTACTTAGTACGATTATGTAACCTGAATTCCGCCTATCATTCCCTCGTGAGGTCCTGATTGGGAGAGCATTTCCTTTCTTTAATCCGGGATGCGTATTGCATCCTAAATTCTCTCGCTTCTAATACTTCTGGCAATTTCCCGTATTACAGCCTACTGAGTTAACTTGATAAAAATGCGTCTTTGCGTCTTAAATACTCTCGTTTCTAATTTATCTGTCGAATCCTCGTGTTACAGCCTACAAGTTAACTAACCAAAATGCGTCTAAATGGTGTTGTTTCCTTAAGCCCTTCCTGATTCGTTCGCAATATCTCATCTGGTTTCTTGAATTTCTGTATTTAATTTTCCTTTCATAACTCCCGATTATGCGTGGACTTTATTCCGTGTCTTGGGTCCCCATCTTACCTATGGGTTTAACCTCTCCCTTTTCATTTCTTATCCTTTGGTTTCCTCTTAATTTTCATTTACGTTTTTGAGTTAATTCCTGGTCTCATACGTGTAGACTTATTCCCTATCTTACTTATGGTTTTAACCTCTAAGTTCATGTCCAACCCTATGTGTTTAACTTCTAATTTCGTGCACTTCCTTAAGTGTTTAACGTTCACTTTCTCGTATTTCCCTATGTGTTTAACCTCTTTTGTATGTAATATTCCTACTTACTTGTATTATCCTTATATGTTTAACCTCTCTTTGTATGTACTGCCTAATGTGTTTAACCTCTACTTCCATATAGTCCTTATGTGTTTAACCTCTTTTGTATGTAATATTCCTTACTTACTTACTCACTGGCACTATCGAACCCGTAGGTTCATGGCCGCACGGACATAAGCTCTCCATACATCCCTATCCTGAGCTAATGTTTTCCAATCATTCCCTGTATAATCTACTTCCCTCAAATCATAGTTAATGTTGTTCTCCCACCTCATTCTTGGTCTACCAACTGGGCGTTTTCCTTCTGGCTTTCCTACAAGAAGTTTCCATGCACGTCTTTCATTCCCCATACGTGCAACATGTCCTGCCCATCGCAGTCTACGGGACTTAACTGTTCTTATTATATCTGGCTTCCTATAAAGACCATGTAGTTCATTGTTATGTAGTCTTCTCCATTCACCTGTCTGTTCATCTCTCTTTGGTCCAAAAATTTTCCTAAGAACTTTATTCTCAAATACTCGTAATCTCCTTTCCTCCCTTAAAGTAAGAGTCCATGTTTCGCACCCATATAATATAACTGGTAGAACAATAGTTTTATACATTTTCAGCTTAACGTTTTTTGAAAGGAGTTGGGACATCAAAAGTCTCTGCAATGCATAATAGCATGCATTTCCAGAATTGAGCCTATGTTTAATTTCTTTGTGCATCTCATTCCTATTTGTGATTATTGTTCCTAGGTATTTGAATTCAGCCAATTCCTCAAAATTTCCCTCATTTGTCATTAGCTGTCCATTTCCATTATATAATGTATTTCTACGTGTGACCATATATTTAGTTTTACTGATATTTACTTCCAGTCCTAATTTCTTAGTGTTACTCAATAGTGTGTGCGTGTTGGCCTTTAGTATCTCCTCGCTATCGGCCAGTAGTACTACATCATCAGCATAAACTAACAGCTTATTAATACCATTGAGTTGTAAGCCTTCCTCATTCTCTAAAGATTTAATGGCATGCTCTAGTACAAAATTAAATAGTAGAGGAGATAGTGCATCTCCTTGCTTTAACCCATTCTGGATTTCAAAAGTGTCTGAAAACTGTTTGCCTACACGCACCCTACTCGTTGAGCCATTTAGACACATTCGAATAAGTCTAACTAACTTTTTAGGAATTCCAAACTCCAGCAGGATACTATATAACTTCTCCCTCTTAATTGAATCATATGCTTTTTTGAAGTCTACATATAGTTGATGTACAGTACCATTATATTCCCATTTCTTTTCTAAAATCTGTCTTATACTAAAAATCTGATCTGTTGTAGACCTGTTTCTTCTAAATGCACATTGATGATCTCCTAGAACGTCATCAATATAGGGAGTAAGTCTGCTTACTAATACATTTGTTACAATTTTGTACGAAGTTGAAAGTAATGAGATGCCCCTATAGTTGTTGCAATCAGTTTTATCTCCTTTCTTATAAATTGGTACGATAATTGATTCCTTCCATTCGTCTGGAAGAGCTTCTTTTTCCCAAATCATACTAAGCAACCAGCGTATCTTGTCTATCAATTTTTCTCCCCCTGATTTTATCAGTTCTGCTGGGATCTCATCTGAACCTGATGCTTTATACATCTTCAATTTTTCAATTGCCATTTCAACCTCTAATGCACTTGGCTCTGCGACTAGCATTTCTGCTGTCTGTAACTTATCCTCCTCAATGTCCTGTTCTGTATGTACATTTAATAGCTGATTAAAATAACTTTTCCATCTATTTAATATACTCTTGGAATCTGCAATCATATCCCCATTTTCATTCCGAATTATGTTTGTTCTAGCCTGAAACCCTTTCTTCTCTATACTAATTCCCTGATATAATTCTCTAATGTTCCTATTTTTTGCATTCATTTCAAGATCATTAATCTTCTCTCTCAAATATTCCCTCTTTTTACTCTTTAGTAACTTGGTGGTTTCCCGTCTAACACTACCCAATTGCTCTAAATTTACCTCATTTGGCTCGTGTAACCATTTCATTTTTGCTAGCTTTCTTTTCTTTACAATGTCAGCACATTCCTCATCAAACCATTTCTTGTTTTGCCTCTCTTTTAAACAACCAATGCTTTCTGATGCTGACAATTTAATAGTATCTCTTATAGCCTCCCATTCTTTATTTATATCAGTTTCTTCTTCGTTTGCCACATTGTCATCTGAAGATTCCAGTACTTCAAATCTATTAGCAATTTTGATTTGGTATTCTTGCCGCATTTCATCATTTTTCAAGTTTTTTAATTCATATTTTACAGAATCATCTTTAGCGTTTGTTCCTCTCATAAGCGATAGCCGTTGTCTGATTTTCACCCTGACCAGATGATGATCTGAATTGCAGTCTGTCCCTCTAACTGATCTAACATCAATGATGCTACTGTGCCAGCGTTTATCCACTAATACATGATCTATCTGGTTCCGAGTTTCTCCATCTGGGGACGTCCAGGTGTATTTATGAATATCCTTATGCTGAAATGTTGTGCTCTTAACAATGAGATTCTTTGATGTGGCAAATGTGACTAATCTAACTCCGTTGTCGTTACTATCTTCATGAAGACTGAATTTGCCTATTGTTGGTTTGAATATATCTTCCCGCCCCACTTTTGCATTAAAATCTCCTAAGACAATTTTCATATGATATCGTGAAAGGCTATCAAATAAGCATTCTAATTCTTCATAGAACTCATCCTTGATCTAGTCATCTTTATCTTCTGTGGGGGCATGTACATTTACAATTATAAAATCATGTCGTTTACCCTTTAGAATTATGTATGATATCCTATCACTAACAAACTTAATATCTCGGATAGCGGATAGGATCCTCCTTCTGACTAAAAAACCCGTTCCAAATGCAGGTCTTTCTGCACCCCCATAGTATAATGAAAAGCTTCCTGATTCCTGACTACCTTCTCCTGGCCACCTAACTTCCTGTAAAGCGACTATATCCAAGGGTGATTTATCCAATTCCCGCGTTAATATCTCTAGTGCCCCGCTATTGTATAAAGTCCTAACATTCCATGTTCCTAGGAACATGTCCCTGTGTTTGAGCCTTTGGCATGGGTTCCCTGAAGTAGTCCCCGCCCGGAGAACCGAATGGGGGACTATTTGACCTCCGGAAAATTTTACCCCAGTAGAACCCATGTCCGCATTTCTTGACGGTTGTATTTTTACGGTGAAAGATCGTCACTCTTTCGACCAAGGTACTTATTTCGTCTGGCTTATCACCTTCGACCAGTCCGGCATGGGTAACCCTATCGGCAGCAATGCTACCGCCGGCATAGCTCTCAGGATCATTTAAGCACACAAGCCACTCCACCACGACAAGGTAAAGATACCATGGATACTTACTTGTATTATCTTTATATGTTTAACCTCTCTTTGTATGTACTGCCTAATGTGTTTAACCTCTACTTCCATATAGTCCTTATGTGTTTAACCTCTTTTGTATGTAATATTCCTACTTAGGTCAATCTGTCTCTCGTGGCTCTACTCGTCGGTCGCACAATCATAATATCTGTGTTTCCTTTAGTATTCTTCTTCTTTAGTGTCCCAACGTATCTGACGTCCCTGTCTATTATTCATTGTTCCCTCGTTATGACCATATCCATGTGTGCGTACGACTTTTCTTCGCGGTTTTCCTAGAATCCTGGCATCCATTCTTTTGTATTTTCTTAGAAAGCCTGTTGGTGCCTCAACGTCCGCTACTGCGTCCAGAAGGGAATTAAATCCTATCCTCCCAGACGGGGTCCGTCTCTTGCTCACCTCACTTCCTAACTTCGGGTTTATTAGAAACTCTGTTGGTTCCTCAACGTCCGCTACTGCGTCCAGAAGGGAATTAAATCCTATCCTCCCAGACGGGGTCCGTCTCTTGCTAACCTCAGTCCCTAATCCCGGCTATGTATCCTTGGGGTGGTCTAGCCAATTCATCTGGCGCGACCTTGAGGACCAGGAATGGGCTGCCTCCCAACTTGGTGACTCGACTTTTTATTCGGGCTCGACCTCAAGGGAGAGGACAGCTAGCTCCACCCATGGTCGACAGTGACTCGAGTCATTCCTAACCCCACCCCTCTCATCCTGCTGCCTCAGGATCTTTATTTCGACATTAACCTTAGGGAGAGCCTTCTTGGGCTCATCGGACGACGGCCTCATCATCGGAGTGGATTTGATCCGATTCTCTTCTGATGGTGATCCTACTATTGCCCTCATCACTCCCTAAACCCGGGTATCATGACAGTTTTCCGTGGGTCCCTTTGCCCGTAATTGTATGTACTTTCACTTGTTTCTAGTTCCTCGGATGCCTATCTCTCCCTAAACAACGATGTTCCATATGGTTCCTAACGTCAGTGCCAAGCCGGCAAGGTTTTATGGCCAGTGCCCCAAGATCATTTTGGAGTTCTCTGTCTCTAGATCATGTCATAACGGGGGTGCCCCACCTTCCGACTTGCACCTGCCTAGCTCGTTGGCGAAGTGTTCAGGCAACTCGCCAAATTTTCGAGGTCATAACCTCTCCAAAAGGGTCCTTAGTCCTTCCCAACTTGTATCTCTGTGTGCGATTATGTAAAATTTTCATGTCCGGGTGTGTACTTCTCACGTTACCTAGCCTAGATTGACCTAAGTTGTAGCCTATCCTTTTATCATCCTTCGTAGGCCTAAATATGAAGGGTCTTAAGCGATCTAGTTTCCATCTATTTTCGAAATATATCATATCCCATATGTGTGTGTGTCTACTACTCGACTGGTCACTAGTCCTAACTGACATGCTATCAAGGTATACAGAGGGAGAGATCTCGGCCGCAGATTCTTTCTCTGTTTCCTCCTGTAGGCACCTCAGTCAAGCGTCATGATCAGCTGAATATAATGATTGTTGTGTACTTTCCTTTAGAAATATTATTCAGTGTAGCCCTTGAAATTCCAAATTTATATGATAATTCTTCCCACTAGATCGATTAAGACACCCACTATCGGTGAAGTATCCTAACCTCCATCTTCTAAATTGCTATGGGGATAATTTAATTTGATTTCGATCATTTCTGCATTTCCAAAAGTTTATAAATTTTCCTAAGTTCCCAAGTCCCTCTTCCATTCTCTTTCGTAATACGTATATTTTTTCCTCAAACCAAGTTGGATAATGCACATCCTCCCTTCTTAATCTGAACTATTGTTACTACTGATTCCTTGCAGTGTTAAAATCGTTTCTACCCTCCGTGTTGGCATAACTCCTGGGTAATTGAGCCTATCCTTTGTCTTCCTCTATAGGCTTAACACACTACGTGCCTCTATCTGGACTGCTTTCACGTTATCTTCTCGCGAACTAGCCTACTACTTATTCCGGAACCCATTCATACTTAAATGAGTCCTAATTGCTGAAAATGAGATTGTGGTTTTCCGTTATCTTTCATTTTATTCATAACCATAAGTTTTATTTCTGTTAGTTCGCTCTCATCTCATTATTATTATTAGTATTATTATTATTATTATTCTTTTTTTATGATCATTATTAATATTATTATTATTATTATTATTATTATTATTATTATTGTAGTTTAGTAATTTACCGTGAATTATTATTATTATTATTATCGTTATTATTATTATTATGATTATTATTATTATCATTGTTAGTTATAAATTTACTGAGTTTTATTATTATCATTATCTTTAGTATTATTATTATCATTATTTACTTTCCTGGTGATTTATTATTATTATGTTTTTTACTAAGTTTCAGGATCTTCATTAATATTAATAGTTTTATTTCTCACGTGGATATCATAACTAGTCTCTAGCGTCCTACCCGTACTCGGCTTAAGGGTTATTCGTCGATGTTTGTTTGTCAAGTACCCTAATTTTCACCCCAAAAAAAACCATGATACAGCCGAAAGAAAATATTTCTGGGAATAAGTCTATCCTCCCTTTATCACTTCTGTGAGCATCAGTCTATCCTTCTGTTATCATTTCTGTAAGCATCTTGGTTTTACCTTCCCTCCGTGATCCTCACTAGCGGAGCTCTATGATTATGCCCAATCTCCGTTCCCTTCTTCCATTCGAGCTCTCTTATTTATACAGAATTTCCATTCTTTTGTTTCCGAAACCTAAATCTGAATTACGGATCAAGCGAGTCCTCCCTTAATTGCGCTAGCCTCCTTGACATTACTTTTGATTTATTTGACTCATGATTTAGAAACGTCTCACATTGTAGTCGAAATTTTCACAGAATGCGCCCGCCGGCATTGTTGTAAATCTCTCAACACCGCATGAGAGGTTAAGAAAAATTATTTTAAGTTATTATTTTACCTGAAGTTCGGTCGTCTTCCTTTCTATGAGTCTCGAGTAGGAAATCCCTCAGTAATGTTATTTCCCTTAGGGAGGTGTGTAGTGTCTGCTTTGTTTTTATTAATCTCAATTCCCGCTTTGATCGAGTTCTCTCTAATTTATCCGAAGTTTCCATGCCCCTTTTCCATACTCTCTGTTTTCGAAATTAGAATCTACCTTCCTCATTAGTTGAGTTCATCTTTTGATTGAGCTAATTCTCCATTCCCCTCTTTGCTCGAGTTCTCGTTTATTTCTCCTAAGCCTTCATGCCCTTTGTTCATTCTCTCGGTTTTTAAATCTAAAATCCCTTTGATTGCCTATATATGCCACTTTATCTTTTGTTAATGTCATGAGTCTTTATTTAAGGTACGTTTTCAGATGTCTAAAAAAATAATATTTATTTCCCTGTAAATGCACAATGTATAAATTTGTTCATATTCCTAATGTAATCGGTTTTGGAGTCCCTATCTATGTGGTTAATCTAACTATTACCAAAACAAACACATTCCAGAGCTTTGCTGAATTTACAGTTATGTGACCTCCTAAGACACTCAGTCTGCATGCACGTAGGCAAGACATGTCTCAAAACAAAATATCTCTCAAGATGGCAATTTCCCACGCTGGTGAGTTCCTATTTATTATTCAGAAAACTTCTATTTTCTTGAACGTTCCCTAATATTATTATTATTTTATTTGTCATCCAAACTCTTCCATGATCTCGCATTATGAATGTATGATTGTACCCGACTTCGTGTGTTGTTTATTATTTTAGTGTGTGTTCTATTATTATTAATTTTAAATCACGCAGCTAGCAGTTCCCTCTGTTTTATATCTACTTTCGATTTTTAACTGAAAAACGTTCCTAAATATAATACGGTGCTCGTCATACCATCATATCCTAGAATACACTTCCAGCGCAAATCGGTATTATTTGCCTCATGCCCTGACTTGTTAATGTCGCACGGTGGGCAGTTGTAACTTTAATCGGTTTTAAAATTTCTTCGATATTTTTAGTATGAATATTTATTTCTACTAGCATAGTGGTTAAAGTACCGCGCTACAAGCCGAAACGTCGGGGGTTCAAGTCCCGGTGTGTTTTAGGATTGTTAACCTGATCTAGACCTTCTGGCGGCACTATGGCTCTGGGATCGATTCAGCCTCTAACTGAAATAAGTACCAGACTCTTGTTCTGGGAAAAGGGCGGCCGTCACGCGGGGCTGATAACCCGGCTGACATTAAGTGCTGATTGTCTAGAAATATTGGGAGCCCTAACAATCCCGTTACCTCAAAATCTCCGGTAGGGGAAATATGTTTCTTCAAAGGTTACTTTATTTTTCACGGTTATTACTCTATTTCCAATCCTCTGTCATTTATGTTTTCCAACTCCCTAACTATTTTCCTGCTAGTTTTCGGTTATTCTTTTTTTGTAATTAAATATTTATAGTCTTATCATTAGGATAATTGTCAATTTACTTTCCCAATATGAATCATTCATTGCAAGTTATAATGCGGTTCCTTGAGCCTTATGTAGCCAAGATTAATTACCAGTGTGGATGCACGCGTTGCTACGTGGGGACTTAAATATCAATCGATTTATCTTTCTTGTATTTATGTCAATAATATTTTGATTATTAGCCCGAATATAAGTAGAATTTCATTTGATTGAGGTGGATACAGTTAGTTTTCTACGGGGTGGCTGTAATGTTTAATATAGTCTCCATTAGATGTCTCTGTTGCCAATTGAATAAAACTACACGTCTCCCACTTCCATTTTTCCCTAACAAACAAGCTACCTAGTTAATAAACCATAAAATAATTTTCCGTATCCTACCTCTATCCATGATTTAGTAAGATACCCAAGATCGTGTTTTTACGTGAATATAAAAAAAATGAATGTTTACATAGTGCAAACGTGGTACGAGTGCTTAGTGCATTAGTGGCGTAAGTATAAGATGTGTCCGCCATCTTGTTTGCTTAAATCTTTTCCAAAAATATGATAAAAATTTCAATATACCAAAAAAGATTTCCAATCTAGTGGCGTGTAATGCAACCTATGATCCCGTGGGTTTATCTCTAGTGGTGATGCTTTCAGAAATGATTTATGTGTACATATGATCGTGCCACGTCTTACCGATAGACGAAATAATAAAATATTGTCATTATACACGTGTAATTATTACCATTGGATGAGATATTGCCACACAACAAACAAACAAAAAAAAACTATTTCACTTTCATCAAAACCTCTACAAATATTCAAAAAAAGAAATATCATAACCTAGGTAAAAACAGAAAAAAAAATATCCTCTAACTGAAACAACACCAAATTAATTCATAAACCTTATGTGTATCAATAAATCAAGTTCTAAAATGAACATAACATATAACATAGCCTAGAAAAAATTAATGTACATATAAATGTCTGCCTATTAAAAAAAAATAACACCTGAAAATTATCAACAACACCAAAATTGTCGTATATTTACCCATTGTAAAAAAAAACTTTCATTATGCCTAGAAGAATAAAACATTTGTTGAAAAAACATCAATACCTAAAATATAACCTAAAAACAGCGATATATTCAAAGTTTACCCATTATCTATAAACATCCTAAATTTAGATCCAAAAACAAAATAAGATAACCTAAAGCCAGTTCTTCATAATAATGTCCCAAAGTGAAGCTTTTCTGGTTTCTCTCTGTTTCAAAAGACATAGTTTATTCATTAGTACCGAAAGTGACTCCGATTGAGAAAAAAAACATGTAGATTTTTACTGTATACGAATTGAAGGCTAATTTGTGGTTTAAGGCTCGTTTCATTATCCGTGAAAATAATAGAACATTATTTTCACGAATATCCCATCGCCAGCCACCAGAATATTACGCGCCGCGTCTGTTAAGCCCCTGCGTAAAGATAGCGTTAAATTCCCCATTGTTTAAGTGGGTTTAGGCCCGAGCGGTTGGCCTTGGTTTTGGAGGAGGAGTTCTACAATTACACATATTAAATCACAGTAAACGAAAAATAACATTATTTATTAAAACAAATACCAAACATAAAGAAAATCAAAATCGAACAACTAAAACACTGTTATTAAAGTCAGCTGAAATCGCCACATTGTCAAACGTCAAAATATTCAAAGTATTAAAATGCTAAAGTCAGAGAGAAAGCAATCATATTAAAATAATCAAAAGAATCAACTTGGGTCATTATTCTAAGTTACTTGGACCATTCGGTCCTTTAATTAAATTTATGAAGTTAAAATGACCATTTATGAATAAAGAAATGATGTCTTACCCATGTAGAACTGCCTTGTCCCAGGGGACCGAACCCTTCGGTCCCCCCACACCGTTCTGTCTTTTTGGTAAAAATTCGCGAGTTTTATATGATAAACTTTAACTTTCTAATCGGGGAAACTTGGGTGGAAAGTTAGCTTTTCCCTTCAATACATGTGGGGTTTTTTTTCCATCGGTTTTCACTTACTCTTTCACCTGATCTAGTTCAACCTTCATCTATGTCAAAATGGAAAACTTTGTCCCACTTTCTCTTATTGCAACTCCACTTACCCTTATCTAATGTGGACATCTCTGATCTTTCTGACTAAATAATGTTGATATGACTTTACATCCTGGAATCTTGTGACATGGTTTGATCCAGGATATAAAACCTTATAGATTTTTACTAGCTTTTTTATATTTAAAAGGTCCCTTGAGAAAAGACTAAATTGTATTTCAATGCAGTTATTTATTTCCTAATTTCTGATATAGTAAACAAACATATCCTTTATCGGTTTTTTATAGTATTTATTATTATGGTAGTTAGGCCTAGTGTAGGCGTAACACTCTGAAATAATTCTGTGCTAAAATGTATAGATTTTTTGGACATTTAAGTTGTTTTAGATTGTATAGTATGCTCGGCCACCATGCCGCGTCGAATGCATCTTTAACATCTAGACTTACCAGAACTACACTTTGTTTTATATTCAGGCTCTGTTTAATGGTTTTTGTAACCTCCATTACTGCTTCTATTGTTCCTTCTTGTGGGGTGAATCCAAATTGGTTGTTATTAAGTAATTTATTCTTGTACATGTGATGTAGAATTCTATCGATGAGTAGCTTCTCCAGTACTTTTCCCGCTACATTGAGGAGGCTTATTGGTCTGTATTTTGACACTTCATTAGTATGCTCCTTGCCTGATTTAGTGATTGGAACTATATTATTGATTTTTTCCACATTTTTGGGAAGCAACCTTTTTGCAAGCATGTATTGTACAGTTCTGTAAATAAGTTAGGGATTAGTTTGAATACTCGTAGTAGTATGTCACTTGATATGCCATCTTCCCCAGGTGTCTTTTTAGGATCAAATTTCTTGAGCACAGCGAGGATTTCCTCCTTTGTGAATTCTCTGTCTTCTGCTTCTTCTGGTGGGTCTATTATAAGTTTTCTAATTTCTGAATGATATTTATTATCATTTTCTTCATTGTCCTCAGGTACAAAATAATCCATGATATGTTTTACTGTACTTTCCATGTCCTTGGTATATAACCCTTGTGGCATCCTAAGTGTAGTCAAGGAAGTCTTATTTCTAGTTTTTCCAGATAGGCTTTTGTAAACTACATTCCATGGATTGGATCCAGGTGTAACTGTACAAGCATTTCTCCATGACTTTGTTTTTTCCTCTTGGAGCTTAGCTTGATATGCCCGTTTACCTTCTTGGTAGAGGTTCTTTCTCTCTTCTCTTAGTTTTGAATTGTTCTGCGTTCTTTGGTATCTTCGCCTCATTGCGTTTGTCTTTTTACATAGAATCGTTAATTTCATTTGTCCACCAAGGGACAGATCTAACCTTTCCTTTTTTTACATATATTCTTTTGTTTGTCGGAATGCCAATCTACTTGCTATTTGAATGCAGGAAAAGAAATCTTCTATGACCTCATTAGTGTGGTTTTGTTTTCTTAAGTTTCTCTGTTAGTTTCTTTTTCAACAATTATAGTATCTTTTGTTGTACAACTAAAACGTGGCTCTGATCGTTTCCATCAGGCTTTCATCAATTTTGTGAAAGTTTTCTTCTTTTATTATGTATCGTGGATAATTATTCTGTCCAGGTGTTCTGTATTCATTATTATCTGCTATTTTGAAAGAGATGAGTTTGTGGTCAGAGCAACTTTCCTCCTCTCCGCTGGTCCACTCAATAACAGATTGAAAGAGATTAGAAGTGGAGATTGTTAAGGTCAACTCGACTGCTAGCTCTACTAGTCTCAAATGTTGGGATTCCATTATCTTCGTTAATTATTATTAAGTTCCTGGTAGTTATAAATTCTTCAAGTTCTTTACCTCGTTGGTTCGTTTTATTGTCGAAACCACGTGATGCTCCTAGCATTTGTGTCAACTGCGATTAATACTCCAAAGTCCTTTGCGTGATCTATTACAGTTTCAATATGTTGTATATCTCTTTCTATGTCTCTTTCGATATCAAAGTATAAGCTCGCTGCGTAAAATGTTTTGTTGCTGGTAATGATTTCTACTACAACACAGTCCGTGTTACTTAGCTGGTTAATAGCTATTGTATCCATTTTGTTATTATTAGTTATTATTGCAGTATGTTTTCTCCCGGTTCCCCCTGTAAATGTTACAAACATCTTGGGGAGACCTTGCCAGTTGATTATTAATAACATATGGTTCCTGCATAAAATATTAAGTCTGTGTTTTGTTCGACTTATAATGTGCACTAAATTGTTAGTGCATTCCTAGAATGTTGCATGTTAAGTTGGAGACATCTTAATGTATGAGACTGGTTATTATTCACACCTATATTATTGATTTGTAGCCATATTAATAATCTGTGTTTAAGAATATACTTATTTAACATTGCCTTATAAAATATTACATTCTTTATCAAGTGAAGAGTGATTCTCATTTACCAGTGCCGTTTTATTGTATTTATTGGTGATTAACACAATTAATACATTATATATTCTTCTTTTCTTACTGTACATTCTCTAATGTGATGATTACCTGTGCAGCAGTGGACATGTTTGATCGCCTCTACACTCTTGAGCGCGATGGTTATACTTACGTCGCACTTAAAACATTTGCTTATTTTAATGTAATCATCTAAGTTGCACATGTTCCAACCCAATTTGATCTTTCTACCTAGTATTGTCCTTCCTTACTACTGACTTTATTTCTATGACCAAGTTTATGTTGCCTTTTCTATCTTTAAAAAACAAATTTTTGGCTGAAAGTCGGTCTTCCTTTATATTCAATTCTGTGTTTTGATCACATATTGCTTGCTTTATTTGATTCATTTCCATTTCCTGTGGAACATTATATATTATCATTTTAGGGTTTCTCAATTTCATTTCATTAGCTTCTATTTCTGCGCCACATGTTTCATTGATGCTGGGAGCATATCTTTTCTCTGCGTCAGATTTGGTGTTAGACTCCATTAATATATTTTCCATTTGTAAGGGATTTAAAGGTGCATACACCAGCCTTAATCTCAGTTGGGTTAAACTTTTTGTTTTATTAGAGTTTTCATATTATCTGTACTGTCATTCTTCTTAGACTTTACAATTACTTTGAAAGTTCTCGTTTGCTTATGCTTTTGGGGAATGTTCATCACAATTTCGGAATACTTCTTTTTTCCCTCGGAAGATGTCGCAGTAGCGTTGTTTTGTACTTCTATTAATTTTTTGTTTAAATCAGCAATTTTCTTTTCTTGTACTAAAGTCTCCTTTGCCATAGAATTGAAAATCTCCCTTAGCTTAGTCATAGTATCTAGTATTTTCTCTTTTAGGTCTTTTCTCATCTTTCCTCCGTTACTGTTTGTAGGGTCTCAAGGCACTGCTAGAAAGAGCCCCCTTGATCGCCCTCCATAACGATACAATTTGTAGATTAGTGTTTTACAATCTTGATTGTATATAAACAAATTGAGAAACAAAAGAACATTATATGGTTGCTAAGCAAAATAAACAAGTCCAACGAATATATTTGAAACTGAACTTACTATGAAATATTATCAAATTTGAAGAACTACTAATATTCGTATATAGTTAAATATTAAACACCCTTCACAAACACCAATAATTTACACAGTAATATCACAAGATACTATAAATAGAATGAAGAAATACAGGAGCATATAATCCACCCATAGACATCAGCCATGGCCTTCCTCATTATTATTCAATTTTTTTTAGTGTTATTGTTATTAATTATTATTATTGTTATTAATTATTATTGTTATTATTAATTATTATTATTACAAATTATTATTGTTTATTATTAATTATTATTGTTATTATTAATTATTATTGTTATTATTATTGTTATTATTATTAATTATTATTGCTAATAATTATTATTGTTATTATTAATTATTATTATTAATTATTATAATTATTAATTAATATAATTATTAATTAATATCATTATTATTAATTATTAATATTATTATTATTGATGTTGAGTGATTCCGGGTTCTGTGGCCGTGGTCCATAGTTGGTGTTGATACCAGACGTTTCGCCCTCAACTGCGGAGGGCATCTTCAGTGGCGAGTGCTTCTAGGCGTGTTTCCTGGTCGGAAGCTCTACTTAGAGTACTCTAAGTAGAGCTTCCGACCAGGAAACACGCCTAGAAGCACTCGCCACTGAAGATGCCCTCCGCAGTTGAGGGCGAAACGTCTGGTATCAACACCAACTATGGACCACGGCCACAGAACCCGGAATCACTCAACATCATGATTACCGGCCGTGAAAGCCTGCATTCAACTATTATTATTATTATTAATTAATTATTATATATTAATTTGTACTACTATTAATTATTATTATTATTTATTATTATTATTATTATTATTATTATTTGCTCTTATTATTAATTACTACTATCATTAATTATTATTATTATTAATTACATTTATTATTATTACCAATTATTATTATTACTATTATTTTATTACTATTATTAATTTATTATTATTATTATTATTATTATTATTATTATTATTATTATTATTATCTTATTCTCATTTATATATTATTCTCATTTTTCTTCTTCTTCTTCTTCTTATTATTATTATTCCTGTTATTATTATTATTATTATTATTCCTATTACTATTATTATTATTATTATTATTATTATTATTATTATTACGCTGGAGGGAAAATTTTATATAGGATCTTAACATGCCTTGGCCTAATACTTGGAAGGAAGAAGAAGAAGATTATTATTATTATTATTATTCCTATTATTATTATTATTACTAGTATTATCATTATTCTTATTATTATTCTTATTATTCCCATTATTCTCATTATTATTACTTATTATTCTTATTATTATTATTCTTATTCTTATGATTATTTCTATTATTATTATTATTATTTCTATTATTATTATTCCTATTATTATTATTATTATTATTATTATTATTATTATTATTTTATTATTATTATTATTCTTATTATTCTTATAATTCCTTCTTCTTATTATTATTATTATTATTATGCTTTATTATTATTATTATTATTATTATTCTTATTATTCGTATTTCTTATTATTATTATTATTATTCATATTTTCTTATTAATTATTATTCTTATTATTATTATATTATATTTTATTACTTCTTATTCTTATTATATATTCTTATTATTATTCCTATTATTATTTTTCCTATTATTATTATTATTATTATTATTATATATTATTATATTATTATTATTATTATTATTATTATTACTCTTATTTATTCTTATTATTATTCTAATTATTCTTATTCCTATTCTTATTTTTAATTATTATTCTCATTATACTTAAATTCTTCTTCTTCTTCTTTTTATTATTATTATTATTATTATTTATTCCTATTATTAATTATTCCTATTATTATTGTTAATATTATTATTCTTATTATTATTCTTATTATTAATTATTATATTTTTTAATTATTAATATTATTATTATTTATTTATCTTCTTAATTATTAATATTATTATTAATTATTATTATTAATTATTATTGTTATTATTATTATTATTGTTTTATTATTATTATTGTTAATTACTATTATTATTATCTAATTATTATTATTGTTATTAATTATTATTATTGTTATTCACTTATTATTAATTGTGTCATTAATTATTATTGTTATTAATTATTATTATTGTGTATTACTTATTATTCTTGTTCTTATTATATTATTATTGTATAATTAATAATTATTCTTATTCAATAATACTACCGTCGACTAGTTCCTCTTCCTTCTTTTGTTCCTCTTCTGTCCTTCTTTATTATTATTGTTTATTACTCCTTATTCCTTGTTCTTCCTATTATCTTCTTCCTTGTTCCTCTTCGTGTCCCTTCTTCCTTCTTCTTGTTCATTCCTCTTTTCTTGTTCTCCTTCTTCTTCTTCCTCCTTCATCTTCCTTCTTCATTATCCTTCTTTTCCCTTCCATCTTATTCCTCCATTCTTATTCCTTATTCTGCTTCTTCTATCCTTCTCCTTCTTCTTCTTCTCTCTTCTCTTCTTCTTCCTTCTTCTTCTTCCTTCTTCTTCTACTTCCTTCTTCTTCCTTCTTCTTCTTTCTTCTTCTTCCTTTCTTCTCTTGCTCCTTCTCCTTCTTTCTTCTTCCTTCTTCTTCTTCTCTCTCCTTTCTTTCTTCTTCATTATATTCTCTTCTCGTCTTCTTCCTTCTTCTTCTTCTTCCTTCTCGTTCTTTCTTCCTTCCTCTTATCTTGCTTCTTCTTCTCCTCTTCTTCCTCTCTGTCTTCCTCTTTCTTCTTCTTCTTCCTCTTCGTTCTTCTATCATTCTCCTCTTCGTTCTTCTTTCTTCTTAATTATTATTCTTCTTCTTCTTCGTATTATTATTATTTATTATTATTATTGTCCAACCGCGTGTCTTGAGGTAGCGTGCTGCCTTGTCACCAGCGAGCCCGGGTTTCGAATCCCCGTCGGGGCAGTTTTTCTGGGGAGGTTTTTATATGGGTTTTTGCCTCACCCGTAGACAATGTCAGGGAAAGTTTAAGGCCAAACGGTCACCGAAATCATATGGCCATCATCATCATCCTTATCATTATCATCATCATCATCCTTCACCGGTGTGGAAAGCAACGGGAAGCTGCCACAACTACATTTCCCTAGTAAAGCTGCAAGCATAGCATGAAAATCCTATGATTGCAGTGAAGGACCTCCTTCGGGCAGAATTACTATGGATGGATTATTATTATTTTTATTTATTATTAATTATTATTATCTTTGTATTATTAATTATGATTATTATTATTTATTTTAGTTATTATTTATTACTATTATTTTAATCTTATTCTTCTTCTTCTTCTTTCTCTCTTCTTCTTCTTCTTCTTATTATTATTAATTATTTTATTACTTATGATTATTTTATTATTATTCATTATTATTATTATTAATTTTCTGATTCTTAAAAATCTCAATTATTATTTTTCTTCTCTTCTTCTTCTTATTATTATTATTATTCATATTATCATTATTATTAGTTTTATTACAAATTTCATTCTTATTATATTCCTATTATTATGCCTATTATTATTATTTATTATTATTATTATTATTCATATATTATTATTATCATTATTATTACTTATTATATCTTATTATTATTATTATTTATTACGCGATTATTATAATTATTATTCCTATATTAATTCCATATACTCTATTATTATAATTATTAATTCTAATTAACAATTAATATTTTTTTAATTATTAATATTATTATTAATATTATTCTTATTATTATTATTCATTATTATTATAATTATTATTACTTATTATTGTTAATAATAATTATTATTGTTATTAATTATTATTATTATTGTTATTAATGATTAATTGTTTATTATTATTGTTCTTATTAATTATTATTGTTATTATTAATTATTATTGTTATTACTAACCATTATTGGTTATTAACACTATTATTGTATTATTATATTATTGATTATTATTTATTATTCATAATTCTTATTTATTATTATTATTATTACTATTATTCTTATTCTTTCTTAATCATTATTCTTATTACTTATTCTTATTTCTTCATTATTCTTCTTCCTTCTTACTTCTTATTATTATTCTGCCTTCATTCTTCTTCTACTTCTTCTTCTTATTCTCCTTCTTCTTCCTCTTCTTCTTCTTCTTTCTTCTCTTAGTTATTCTTCTTCTTTCTTCTTCCTTCTTTCTTCTCTTCTTCTAACTCTTCCTTCTTAATTATTATTCCTTAATTATTATTATTATATTATTTATATTAGTTACTATTATTGTCCACCGCTGTGGTCCGAGGTAGCGTGCTGCTTGTCACGCAGCGGCCCCGGGTACGATCCCCGGTAGGGGCAGTTTTTCTGGGTGAGGTTTTTATCGGGGTTTTTCCTCACCTGTAAGACAAATATTAGGGTAACTTTAAGGCCAAACGGTCCCCGAAATCATATGGCCATTATCATTATCATCATCATCATCATGATCATCCTTCTCCGGTGTGGAAATCAACGGGAAACTACCACAACTACAATTCCCTAGTAAAGCTGCAAGCATAGCATGAAAATGCTATGATTGCAGTGAAGGACCTCCTTCGGACAGAATTACTATGGATGGATTATTTTTATTTTTATTTATTATTAATTAGTATTATTATTTATTATTAATTATGATTATTATTTATTATTAACTATTATTATTATTATCATTATTATTAATATTATTACTTATTATTATTACTATTATTATTAATCTTATTCTTATTATTATTATTCTTATTATAAATATAATTATTATTATTCCGATTCTTATTCGCTCATTATTATTATTATTATTTTCCTTCTTCTTCTTATTATTATTATTATTCATATTATTGTCATATTATTATTATTGGTTATTATTATTTTTATTCTTACTATTCTTTATCTAATTACCTTATTATTATTCCTATTATTATTATTATTCCTATTATTATAATTATAACTATTATTATTATTCCTATTACTTACTTACTTACTTACTTACTCACTGGCACTATCGAACCCGTAGGTTCATGGCCGCGCGGACATAAGCTCTCCATACATCCCTATCCTGAGCTAATGTTTCCAATCATTCCCTGTAAAAGCTAACTCCCTCAAAATCATAGTTAATGTGGTTTCTCCTCCCACTCATTCTTGTCTACCAACTGGGCGTTTTCCCTCTGGCTTTCCTACAAGAAGCTTCCTGCCGACGTCTTTCATTCCCCATAGTGCACTGTCCCTGCCCATCGCAGTCTACGAGACTTGACTGTCCTTATATATCTGGCCTTCCTATAAGACCATGTAGTTTGTTATGTGTCTCCTCCATTCACCTGTCTGTAATCTCTATTTGGTCCAAAAATTTCCTAAGAACTTTATTCTAAAATACTCGTATCTCCTTTCCCTCCTTAAAAAAGAGTCCATTTTCGCACCCTATAATATAACTGGTAGAATAATAGTTTTATATATTTTCAGCTTAACGTGTTTTGAAAAGGAGGGGGACAATCAAAGTCTCTGCATGCATAATACATAGCATTTCCAGAATTGACCTATGTTTAATTTCTTTTGCGTTCATTCCTATTTGTGATGATGTTTCCTAGGTATTTTTGATTCAAGCCTTCCTCAAAATTTCCCTCATTTGTTCATTAGCTGTCCATTTCCCTTATATACTGCGATTCTACCTGGGAACCATAGATTTGTTTTAAAACTGTATTTACTACTTCCAGTCCTATTTCTTAGTGTTACTCATATTTGTGTGCCGTGTTGCCTTTAGTAGCTCCTCGCTTAATCGGCCAATAGTACTACTTCCTCAAAGCATAAAAACTAACAGCTTATAATACCATTCATTTGTTACGCTCTTCCTCATTCTCTAAAGATTTAATGCATGCTCTCTACAAAATTATAGTAGAGGAGATAGTGCATCTCCTTGCTTCACCCTTCTGGATTTCAAAAGTGTCTAAACTGTTTGCCTACACGCACCCTACTATTTGAGCCATTTAGACCATTCGTTAAGTCTACTACTTTTTAGGAATTCCGAACTCCAGCAAGAGACTATATTAACTTTCTCCTCTTAAGTGAATATATGCTTTTTTGAAGTCTACATATAGTGTTGATGTAACAGTGTCCCATTATATTCCTTTCTTTTCTAAAATCTGTCTTATTATACTAAAAAATCTGATCTGTTGTAGACCTGGTTCTTCTAAATGCAGACATTGATGAGCTCCCTATATGTCTCAATGTAGGAGTAAGTCTGTTATATTAATTTGTAAGAATTTTGCAGGAAGTTGAAGTAATGAGATGCCCCTGTAGTTGTTGCCATCAGTTTTATCTCCTTTCTTATAATTATAATTGTACGATAATTGATTCCTTCCATTCATTCCTTCCGCTGCATCTGGAGATCTTTCTTTTTCCCCATCATACTAAGCAACCAGCGTATTTTGTCTATCAATTTTTCCTCCTCCTAATTTTATGAGTTCTCTGGGATCTCATCTCTACCCTGATGCCGTTAATACATCTCAATTTTTTCAATCGCCATTTCGACCTCTAATGCACTTGCTCTGCGACTAGCATTTCTCTGTCTGTAACTATCTCCTCATGTCCTGTTTCTGTATGTACATTTAATAGCTGATTAAAGTAAACTTTGCCCATCTATTTATATACGTCCTGGAATTGCAATCATATCCATCCCCATTTTCATTTCGAATTATTGTTTTGTTCTAGCCTGAAACCCTTTCTTCTCTATAACTAATTCCCTGATATAATTCTTAATGTTCCTATTTTTTTGGCATTCATTTCAAGATCAATTAATCTTCTCTCTCAAATAATTCCCTCTCCTCTTCTTACTCTCTTTAGTAAACTTAGTGTTTTCCCTTCTAAATACTACCCATTGCTCTAAATTTACCTCACTTGGCTCGTGTAACCATTTAATTTTTGCTAGTTTTTCTTTTCTTTACAATTCGGCACATTCCTCATCAAACCATTTGCTTAGTTTTGCCTCTTTTTAATTTTTTAAACAACCTAAGCTTAATAGTATCTCTTATGCCTCCAATTCTTTATTTATATCAGGTTCTTCTTCGTTTTGCCACATTGGTCCATCTGAAGATTCCAGTACTTCAATCTTATTAGCAATTGATTTCTTGCCGCATTTCCTCTTTGTCAAGTTTTTTAATTCATATTTTTAACATCATCTTTAGCATTCGTTCCCTCATAAGCGATAGCCGTTTGTCTGATTTTCACTCTGACCAATGATCTCCAATTGCAGTCTGTCCCTCTACTGATCTAACATCAAGATGCTACTGTGCCAGCGTCTAATCAC
>JASPKZ010007971.1:600000-808760 GCA_030220185.1 Diploptera punctata | reverse complement strand
AATTCTAGGGGAACCGGAACCTATAAATTATCATAATTACCATATATCTTATAGGCATATTATTACCCCTCACTGATTTCCTATAGTTATAGAGGAATAAGAGAAATATTGTTTATTCTCATAACTATTCAAAACCTTGATCAGACCTAGCAAGAAAGGGGCTGATGAATTGCAGTCCTCTCTTCCAGAGATATACTTTTATACATTGATCAACCATAGAAGAAAGGGAGTGATGACTGTGGCATGTCTCGCTTCCCGAGAAGTATACTTTTTACATATTATCTTACCATAGCAATAAAAGGGAGGTTGAGGTTGTCATGTCCTCGCTCCAGAGAAGTATACTTTTAACATATTCAGACCATAGCAAGAAAGGGAGGGATTAATGTGCATGTCTCGCTCCAGAGAAGTATTCTTTTATAATATGATCAGGACATAGCAAGAAGGACTGATGAATGTGCATGTCCTCGCTTCAGAGAAGTATACTTTTATACATATGATCAGACCATAGCAAGAAAGGGAGCTGATGAAATTGCATGTCTCGCTTCCAGAGAAGTATACTTTTTACACATGATCAGGACCATAGCAAGAAAGGGAGCTGATGAATGTGCATTGTCCTCGCTTCCGAGAAGTATATTTTATACATATGATCAGACCATAGCAAGAAAGGGAGCTGATGAATGTGCATGTACTCGCTCCAGAGAAGTATACTTTTATACACATGATCAACCATATCAAGAAAGGGAGTGATGAATGTGCATATCCTCGCTTCCAGATAAGTATACTTTTATATACATATGATCAGACCATAGCAAGAAAGGGAGCTGATGAATGTACATGTCTCGCTTCCATAGAAGTATACTTTTATAGGATCTTAGGTCCAACCGGAACCTTTATGAATATTATAATATTACACATATATATTATAGGAATATTATTACACCTCCACTGATTTCCTAGAGTTATAGCAGGACTAAGATGAAATAATTGTTTTATTCTCATACTATTCAAAACATGATGATCAGACCATAGCAAGAAGGGGGAGCTGATGATGTGCATGTCCTCTCTTCCAGAGAATTATACTTTTATACATATGATCAGACCATAGCAAGAAAGGGAGCTGATGAATGTGCATGTCCTCGCTTCCAGAGACGTATAATTTTATACATATGATCAGACCATAGCAAGAAAGGGAGCTGATGAATGTGCATGTCCTCGCTTCCAGAGAAGTATACTTTTATACAAATGATCTGACCATAGCCAGAAGGGAGCTGATGAATGTGTCATGTCCTCGCTTCCAGAGAAGTATACTTTTGTATACTATTAATCAGACCATAGCAAGAAAGGGAGCTGATGAATGTGCATGTCCTCGCTTCCAGAGAAGTATTCTTTTATACATATGCATCAGACCATAGCAAGAAAGGGAGCTGATGAATGTGCATGTTCCTCGCTTCCAGAGAAGTATACTTTTATACATATTATCAGACATAGCATGAAGGGAGCTGATGAAATTGCATGTTCCTCTGGCTTCAGAGAAGTATACTTTTCTACAGATTATCGACCATAGCAAGAAAGGAGCTGATGAATGTGCATTTTCCTCTCTTCCAGAGACGTATACTTCTATACATCTGATCAGACCATAGCAAGAAAGGGAGCTGATGAATGTTCATGTCCTCTCTTCCAGAGAAGTATACTTTTTATACATGTTATCTGACCATAGCAAGACAGGGAGCTGATTGACTGTGCTTGTCCTCGCTTTCCAGAGAAGTTACTTTATACATTGATCAGACCATAGCAAGAAAGGGAGCTGATGAATGTGCATGTCCTCGCTTCCAGAGAAGTGTAATTTTATACATAAGATCAGACCATAGCAAGAAAGGGAGCTGATGAATGTGCATGTCCTCGCTTCCAGAGAAATATACTTTTATACACATGATCAGACCATGCAAGAAAGGGAAGCTGATGATGTGGCATGTCCTCGCTTCCAGAGAAGTATACTTTTTATACATATGATCTGACCCCGCAAGAAAGGGAGCTGATGAATGTGCATGTCATCGCTTCCACAGAAGTATACTTTTATACATATGATCAGACCATAGGAAGAAAGGGAGCTGATGAATGTGCATGTCCTCGCTTCCAGAGAAGTATACTTTTATACACATGATCAGACCATAGCAAGAAAGGGAGCTGATGAATGTGCATGTCCTCGCTTCCAGAGAAGTATACTTTTATACATATGATCTGACCATAGCAAGAAAGGAAGCTGATGAATGTGCATGTCCTCGCTTCCAGAGAAGTATAATTTTATACATATGATCAGACCATAGCAAGAAGGGAGCTCATGAATGTGCATGTCCTCGCTTCCAGAGAAGTATACTTTTATACATATGATCAGACCATAGCAAGAAAGGGAGCTGATGAATGTGCATGTCCTCGCTTCCAGAGAAGTATACTTTTATACATATGATCAGACCATAGCAAGAAGGGAGCTGATGAATGTGCATGTCCTCGCTTCCAGAGAAGTATACTTTTATACATATGATCAGACCATAGCAAGAAAGGGAGCTGATGAATGTGCATGTCCTCGCTTCCAGAGAAGTATACTTTTATACATATAATCAGACCATAGCAAGAAAGGGAGCTGATGAATGTGCATGTCCTCGCTTCCAGAGAAACTATACTTTTATACATATGATCAGACCATAGCAAGCAAGGGAGCTGATGAATGTGCATGTCCTCGCTTCCAGAGAAGTATACTTTTATACATATGATCAGACCATAGCAAGAAAGGGAGCTGATGAATGTACATGTCCTCGCTTCCAGAGAAGTATACTTTTATAGGATCTTAGGGCCAACCGGAACCTTTATGAATATTATAATAATTACACATATATATTATAGGAATATTATTACCACCTCCACTGATTTCCTAGAGTTATAGAAGGACTAAGATGAAATAATTGTTTTATTCTCATAACTATTCAAAACATATGATCAGACCATAGCAAGAAAGGGAGCTGATGAATGTGCATGTCCTCTCTTCCAGAGAAGTATAACTTTTATACATAATGACTCAGACCATAGCAAGAAAGGGAGCTGATGAATGTGCATGTCCTCGCTTCCAGAGATGTATACTTTTATACATATGATCTGACCATAGCAAGAAAGGGAGCTGATGAATGTGCATGTCCTCGCTTCCAGAGAAGTATACTTTTATACATATGATCAGACCATAGCAAGAAAGGGAGCTGATGAATGTGCATGTCCTCGCTTCCAGAGAAGTATTCTTTTTATACATATGATCAGACCATAGCAAGAAAGGGAGCTGATGAATGTGCATGTCCTCGCTTCCAGAGAAGTATACTTTTATACATATGATCTGACCATAGCAAGAAAGGAAGCTGATGAATGTGCATGTCCGCTTCCAGAGAAGTATACTTTTATACATATGATCAGACCATAGCAGAAAGGGAGCTGATGAATGTGCATGTCCTCGCTTCCAGAGAAGTATACTTTTTATACATATGATCAGACCATAGCAAGAAATGGGAGCTGATGAATGTGCATGTCCTCGCTTCCAGAGAAGTATACTTTTATACATATGATCAGACCATAGCAAGAAAGGGAGCTGATGAATGTGCATGTCCTCGCTTCCAGAGAAGTATACTTTTATACATATGATCAGACCATAGCAAGAAAGGGAGCTGATGAATGTGCATGTCCTCGCTTCCAGAGAAGTATATTTTTATACATATGATCAGACCATAGCAAGAAAGGGAGCTGATGAATGTGCATGTCCTCGCTTCCAGAGAAGTATATTTTTATACATATGATCAGACCATAGCAAGAAAGGGAGCTGATGAATGTGCATGTACTCGCTTCCAGAGAAGTATACTTTTATACACATGATCAGACCATAGCAAGAAAGGGAGCTGATGAATGTGCATATCCTCGCTTCCAGAGAAGTATACTTTTATACATATGATCAGACCATAGCAAGAAAGGGAGCTGATGAATGTACATGTCCTCGCTTCCAGAGAAGTATACTTTTATAGAATCTTAGGGCCAACCGGAACCTTTATGAATATTATAATAATTACACATATATATTATAGGAATATTATTACACCTCCACTGATTTCCTAGAGTTATAGAAGGACTAAGATGAAATAATTGTTTTATTCTCATAACTATTCAAAACATATGATCAGACCATAGCAAGAAAGGGAGCTGATGAATGTGCATGTCCTCTTCTTCCAGAGAAGTATACTTTTATACATATGATCAGACCATAGCAAGAAAGGGAGCTGATGAATGTGCATGTCCTCGCTTCCAGAGACGTATAATTTTATACTATGATCAGACCATAGCAAGAAAGGGAGCTGATGAATGTGCATGTCCCTCGCTTCCAGAGAAGTATACTTTTATACAAATGATCTGACCATAGCAAGAAAGGGAGCTGATGAATGTGCATGTCCTCGCTTCCAGAGAAGTATACTTTTATACATATGATCAGACCATAGCAAGAAAGGGAGCTGATGAATGTGCATGTCCCTCGCTTCCAGAGAAGTATTCTTTTATACATATGATCAGACCATAGCAAGAAAGGGAGCTGATGAATGTGCATGTCCTCGCTTCCAGAGAAGTATACTTTTATACATATTATCAGACCATAGCAAGAAAGGGAGCTGATGAAATTGCATGTCCTCGCTTCCAGAGAAGTATACTTTTATACACATGATCAGACCATAGCAAGAAAGGGAGCTGATGAATGTGCATGTCCTCGCTTCCAGAGACGTATACTAATATACATATGATCAGACCATAGCAAGAAAGGGAGCTGATGAATGTGCATGTCCTCGCTTCCAGAGAAGTATACTTTTATACATGTGATCTGACCATAGCAAGAAAGGGAGCTGATGAATGTGCATGTCCTCGCTTCCAGAGAAGTATACTTTTATACATATGATCAGACCATAGCAAGAAAGGGAGCTGATGAATGTGCATGTCCTCGCTTCCAGAGAAGTGTAATTTTATACATATGATCAGACCATAGCAAGAAAGGGAGCTGATGAATGTGCATGTCCTCGCTTCCAGAGAAATATACTTTTATACACATGATCAGACCATAGCAAGAAAGGGAGCTGATGAATGTGCATGTCCTCGCTTCCAGAGAAGTATACTTTTATACATATGATCTGACCATAGCAAGAAAGGGAGCTGATGAATGTGCATGTCATCGCTTCCACAGAAGTATACTTTTATACATATGATCAGACCATAGGAAGAAAGGGAGCTGATGAATGTGCATGTCCTCGCTTCCAGAGAAGTATACTTTTATACACATGATCAGACCATAGCAAGAAAGGGAGCTGATGAATGTGCATGTCCTCGCTTCCAGAGAAGTATACTTTTATACATATGATCTGACCATAGCAAGAAAGGAAGCTGATGAATGTGCATGTCCTCGCTTCCAGAGAAGTATAATTTTATACATATGATCAGACCATAGCAAGAAAGGGAGCTGATGAATGTGCATGTCTTCGCTTCCAGAGAAGTATACTTTTATACATATAATCAGACCATAGCAAGAAAGGGAGCTGATGAATGTGCATGTCCTCGCTTCCAGAGAACTATACTTTTATACATATGATCAGACCATAGCAAGAAAGGGAGCTGATGAATGTGCATGTCCTCGCTTCCAGAGAAGTATACTTTTATACATATGATCAGACCATAGCAAGAAAGGGAGCTGATGAATGTACATGTCCTCGCTTCCAGAGAAGTATACTTTTATAGAATCTTAGGGCCAACCGGAACCTTTATGAATATTATAACAATTACACATATATATTATAGGAATATTATTACACCTCCACTGATTTCCTAGAGTTATAGAAGGACTAAGATGAAATAATTGTTTTATTCTCATAACTATTCAAAACATATGATCAGACCATAGCAAGAAAGGGAGCTGATGAATGTGCATGTCCTCTCTTCCAGAGAAGTATACTTTTATACATATGATCAGACCATAGCAAGAAAGGGAGCTGATGAATGTGCATGTCCTCGCTTCCAGAGATGTATACTTTTATACATATGATCTGACTATAGCAAGAAAGGGAGCTGATGAATGTGCATGTCCTCGCTTCCAGAGAAGTATACTTTTATACATATGATCAGACCATAGCAAGAAAGGGAGCTGATGAATGTGCATGTCCTCGCTTCCAGAGAAGTATTCTTTTATACATATGATCAGACCATAGCAAGAAAGGGAGCTGATGAATGTGCATGTCCTCGCTTCCAGAGAAGTATACTTTTATACATATGATCAGACCATAGCAAGAAAGGGAGCTGATGAAATTGCATGTCCTCGCTTCCAGAGAAGTATACTTTTATACACATGATCAGACCATAGCAAGAAAGGGAGCTGATGAATGTGCATGTCCTCGCTTCCAGAGAAGTATATTTTTATACATATGATCAGACCATAGCAAGAAAGGGAGCTGATGAATGTGCATGTACTCGCTTCCAGAGAAGTATACTTTTATACACATGATCAGACCATAGCAAGAAAGGGAGCTGATGAATGTGCATATCCTCGCTTCCAGAGAAGTATACTTTTATACATATGATCAGACCATAGCAAGAAAGGGAGCTGATGAATGTACATGTCCTCCGCTTCCAGAGAAGTATACTTTTATAGAATCTTAGGGCCAACCGGAACCTTTATGAATATTATAATAATTACACATATATATTATAGGAATATTATTACACCTCCACTGATTTCCTAGAGTTATAGAAGGACTAAGATGAAATAATTGTTTTATTCTCATAACTATTCAAAACATATGATCAGACCATAGCAAGAAAGGGAGCTGATGAATGTGCATGTCCTCTCTTCCAGAGAAGTATACTTTTATACATATGATCAGACCATAGCAAGAAAGGGAGCTGATGAATGTGCATGTCCTCGCTTCCAGAGACGTATAATTTTATACATATGATCAGACCATAGCAAGAAAGGGAGCTGATGAATGTGCATGTCCTCGCTTCCAGAGAAGTATACTTTTATACAAATGATCTGACCATAGCAAGAAAGGGAGCTGATGAATGTGCATGTCCTCGCTTCCAGAGAAGTATACTTTTATACATATGATCAGACCATAGCAAGAAAGGGAGCTGATGAATGTGCATGTCCTCGCTTCCAGAGAAGTATTCTTTTATACATATGATCAGACCATAGCAAGAAAGGGAGCTGATGAATGTGCATGTCCTCGCTTCCAGAGAAGTATACTTTTATACATATTATCAGACCATAGCAAGAAAGGGAGCTGATGAAATTGCATGTCCTCGCTTCCAGAGAAGTATACTTTTATACACATGATCAGACCATAGCAAGAAAGGGAGCTGATGAATGTGCATGTCCTCGCTTCCAGAGACGTATACTTATATACATATGATCAGACCATAGCAAGAAAGGGAGCTGATGAATGTGCATGTCCTCGCTTCCAGAGAAGTATACTTTTATACATGTGATCTGACCATAGCAAGAAAGGGAGCTGATGAATGTGCATGTCCTCGCTTCCAGAGAAGTATACTTTTATACATATGATCAGACCATAGCAAGAAAGGGAGCTGATGAATGTGCATGTCCTCGCTTCCAGAGAAGTGTAATTTTATACATATGATCAGACCATAGCAAGAAAGGGAGCTGATGAATGTGCATGTCCTCGCTTCCAGAGAAATATACTTTTATACACATGATCAGACCATAGCAAGAAAGGGAGCTGATGAATGTGCATGTCCTCGCTTCCAGAGAAGTATACTTTTATACATATGATCTGACCATAGCAAGAAAGGGAGCTGATGAATGTGCATGTCATCGCTTCCACAGAAGTATACTTTTATACATATGATCAGACCATAGGAAGAAAGGGAGCTGATGAATGTGCATGTCCTCGCTTCCAGAGAAGTATACTTTTATACACATGATCAGACCATAGCAAGAAAGGGAGCTGATGAATGTGCATGTCCTCGCTTCCAGAGAAGTATACTTTTATACATATGATCTGACCATAGCAAGAAAGGAAGCTGATGAATGTGCATGTCCTCGCTTCCAGAGAAGTATAATTTTATACATATGATCAGACCATAGCAAGAAAGGGAGCTGATGAATGTGCATGTCCTCGCTTCCAGAGAAGTATACTTTTATACATATGATCAGACCATAGCAAGAAAGGGAGCTGATGAATGTGCATGTCCTCGCTTCCAGAGAAGTATACTTTTATACATATAATCAGACCATAGCAAGAAAGGGAGCTGATGAATGTGCATGTCCTCGCTTCCAGAGAACTATACTTTTATACATATGATCAGACCATAGCAAGAAAGGGAGCTGATGAATGTGCATGTCCTCGCTTCCAGAGAAGTATACTTTTATACATATGATCAGACCATAGCAAGAAAGGGAGCTGATGAATGTACATGTCCTCGCTTCCAGAGAAGTATACTTTTATAGAATCTTAGGGCCAACCGGAACCTTTATGAATATTATAATAATTACACATATATATTATAGGAATATTATTACACCTCCACTGATTTCCTAGAGTTATAGAAGGACTAAGATGAAATAATTGTTTTATTCTCATAACTATTCAAAACATATGATCAGACCATAGCAAGAAAGGGAGCTGATGAATGTGCATGTCCTCTCTTCCAGAGAAGTATACTTTTATACATATGATCAGACCATAGCAAGAAAGGGAGCTGATGAATGTGCATGTCCTCGCTTCCAGAGATGTATACTTTTATACATATGATCTGACCATAGCAAGAAAGGGAGCTGATGAATGTGCATGTCCTCGCTTCCAGAGAAGTATACTTTTATACATATGATCAGACCATAGCAAGAAAGGGAGCTGATGAATGTGCATGTCCTCGCTTCCAGAGAAGTATTCTTTTATAGATATGATCAGACCATAGCAAGAAAGGGAGCTGATGAATGTGCATGTCCTCGCTTCCAGAGAAGTATACTTTTATACATATGATCAGACCATAGCAAGAAAGGGAGCTGATGAAATTGCATGTCCTCGCTTCCAGAGAAGTATACTTTTATACACATGATCAGACCATAGCAAGAAAGGGAGCTGATGAATGTGCATTTCCTCGCTTCCAGAGAAGTATATTTTTATACATATGATCAGACCATAGCAAGAAAGGGAGCTGATGAATGTGCATGTACTCGCTTCCAGAGAAGTATACTTTTATACACATGATCAGACCATAGCAAGAAAGGGAGCTGATGAATGTGCATATCCTCGCTTCCAGAGAAGTATACTTTTATACATATGATCAGACCATAGCAAGAAAGGGAGCTGATGAATGTACATGTCCTCGCTTCCAGAGAAGTATACTTTTATAGAATCTTAGGGCCAACCGGAACCTTTATGAATATTATAATAATTACACATATATATTATAGGAATATTATTACACCTCCACTGATTTCCTAGAGTTATAGAAGGACTAAGATGAAATAATTGTTTTATTCTCATAACTATTCAAAACATATGATCAGACCATAGCAAGAAAGGGAGCTGATGAATGTGCATGTCCTCTCTTCCAGAGAAGTATACTTTTATACATATGATCAGACCATAGCAAGAAAGGGAGCTGATGAATGTGCATGTCCTCGCTTCCAGAGACGTATACTTTTATACATATGATCAGACCATAGCAAGAAAGGGAGCTGATGATAGTGCATGTCCTCGCTTCCAGAGAAGTATACTTTTATACAAATGATCTGACCATAGCAAGAAAGGGAGCCGATGAATGTGCATGTCCTCGCTTCCAGAGAAGTATACTTTTATACATATGATCAGACCATAGCAAGAAAGGGAGCTGATGAATGTGCATGTCCTCGTTTCCAGAGAAGTATACTTTTATACATATGATCTGACCATAGCAAGAAAGGGAGCTGATGAATGTGCATGTCCTCGCTTCCAGAGAAGTATACTTTTATACATATGATCAGACCATAGCAAGAAAGGGAGCTGATGAATGTGCATGTCCTCGCTTCCAGAGAAGTGTAATTTTATACATATGATCAGACCATAACAAGAAAGGGAGCTGTTGAATGTGCATGTCCTCGCTTCCAGAGAAATATACTTTTATACACATGATCAGACCATAGCAAGAAAGGGAGCTGATGAATGTGCATGTCCTCGCTTCCAGAGAAGTATACTTTTATACATATGATCTGACCATAGCAAGAAAGGGAGCTGATGAATGTGCATGTCATCGCTTCCAGAGAAGTATACTTTTATACATATGATCAGACCATAGGAAGAAAGGGAGCTGATGAATGTGCATGTCCTCGCTTCCAGAGAAGTATACTTTTATACATATGATCAGACCATAGCAAGAAAGGGAGCTGATGAATGTGCATGTCCTCGCTTCCAGAGAAGTATACTTTTATACATATGATCTGACCATAGCAAGAAAGGGAGCTGATGAATGTGCATGTCCTCGCTTCCAGAGAAGTATACTTTTATACATATGATCAGACCATAGCAAGAAAGGGAGCTGATGAATGTGCATGTCCTCGCTTCCAGAGAGGTATACTTTTATACATATGATCAGACCATAGCAAGAAAGGGAGCTGATGAATGTGCATGTCCTCGCTTCCAGAGACGTATACTTTTATACATATGATCAGACCATAGCAAGAAAGGGAGCTGATGAATGTGCATGTACTCGCTTCCAGAGAAGTATACTTTTATACATATGATCAGACCATAGCAAGAAAGGGAGCTGATGAATGTGCATGTCCTCGCTTCCAGAGAAGTATACTTTTATACATATAATCAGACCATAGCAAGAAAGGGAGCTGATGAATGTGCATGTCCTCGCTTCCAGAGAAGTATACTTTTATACATATGATCAGACCATAGCAAGAAAGGGAGCTGATGAATGTGCATGTCCTCGCTTCCAGAGAAGTATACTTTTATACATATGATCAGACCATAGCAAGAAAGGGAGCTGATGAAATTGCATCGATGTTGTTTGACTTTTGCTTTCCTCTTCAGATCGACATTTGGACATTTTTTTGTGATTCTTGACCGAGGCAGAATAAACATTATGTCATTATGCGCCTCGACCGTGCTATGGTTCATAAATACAAGAGATTCGAATCAATCAAAGTAACCATTCCCATTAGAGACCACATTTACATGGAATGTAACGACAATGTGAGTTTAATACACCATAAAGCCCACATTGAAACAACTAGCGATTGGAATGAGCACATCAAAAGATTCCGTGCGAAAACATCACCCTTCAGTGTCATCAAGTGTTGCCAAGACAAGTTAAAGTTGTAGTCTTCATTCCTCAGTAAAGAATACAAGAAGAAAAGTTAATTGAAAATAAGAGTAATACGAGAAATGGTAGTTCACAGAATTTCTTCTAGAACGATCAAAAATCTTACCACTTGCAATGGCTCCTGGGAGTCCTATGTTATTATTAACAAAAATGTAATGCACTAACTAAGAACCAGCCAGAACCTTCATATTCAACTACTCGTAGCAATACCAACGGGGGGGGGCGTACTTTATGCCCACTTTCTGTCAATTCAATAATTATGTCTTTCAATTATTTCACTAGAAGCACGAATTTAATAGTTATTGTCAATCATTGTCTCTAGTATTGAAATGCCTAATTGTTTGTAAATTTTCATTGTTGGTTATTTCATGAAACAATAATCTGTTGTAGTGCTCATAAGATACCCTCCTCCTATGGAAAAGGAAATCAATGGAGAAATACCATTTTTAGATCTCAACTTAAAAGGAATGAAGAAAATAAGATAGAATTTGGAATTTACAGAAAGAAGACACATATAGATAACTACATAAAAGCTTTAGGTTTCAATCACATAGCTCACAAAGAAGCAGTTTTCAATAGTTTGACACATAGATTAGTGAACATACCAATGAACAAAGAAAATTATGAAAAAGAAAAAGAACACATAATCAACGTAGCCACAAAAAATGGTTTTGCTATAAAAATGATACTCAAAAAAATAAACAAGTTCAAAAGACAAAAATTTATTAATCAAAGCACTCTTCTAAAAGTAAAAGAAGATAATGTAAAATTTAGAAAATTCACATATCATCCATTAAAACACCACAAGTTTCAAAAAATTTTTAAAGATTTCAACATAAGGTTAGCACCCAAAAATGACTACAGCAACAGTAGACTGATTAGACCTAATAAGAATGAGAAAATTAAAGAAGAAAACAAATCAGGGATTTATCAAATTAAATGTGAAGAATGTGAGAAATTCTACATAGGAAAAACTAAAAGAAATTTGAAAACTAGAGTAAAAGAACATCTCAGGAATGTCAAGAAAGGGGAAGTAGAAAAATCTGCAGTGGCTGTCCATGCATGGTCTGAAAAAACATCTTATCGAGAAAGAAGCAAAATTATTAAAACAAATAGAAAAACCAAAAGAACTTACTGTTTGGGAAAAGATCTACATTCAAAAGAGCGAAAAGAAGAAATTAATGAACTTTGAAATTCCCGGTGAGAATGACCTGGTTTCGAGGTTTTTCAGTCAGCCAATGGAAGGACAGAAGGACAACTCTTCAAGACAACAGAACAACGGTCGTGATGATACTGAGGATGGAACAGAAACTATGTTCCGAAACTGGTTTATAATCAAATAAGAAGAACAATATGAGGTGAGTGATAAAAATATTCTACCTTAATACCCTCCTCCCCGTTGGTAGTTCTTGTGATTCACATCATGCCTTGAATTTCATTTCTTGTCTTCTTCAGTTGTGGTTATGTATATCTAATTCTGTTTTTACCAACAACGGAGTTAGTTTATATAATTTATTCTTTCATTATTGATTGGTCTGACAGTTTGTTCTCATATAACACTTTTTTTTTACTTATTCAGTATTCAGTATTCTTTTGTGAAGTTACAGTAATTCACACATTTAAGTAACAAAATTATTTCAAGATGTCTCGATCCTTTGACTGACAAAGAAATTATGGATATATTTGATAATTAAATAGTTTCAGATTTTGAATTTGATGATAGTGATGAGGAAGTGAGAGAAACAGAAGATGAAAGTATTGTGCATGAGCAAGTTGACGAAGCATTTGATTGCCTTCTGACTATGATGATGAAGATCATAATAATAGTGTGTAATTGAAGCTGACATTGGTGCCAAATATGTTACAGCTAGTGAAAGAATTTTCACATCAAATCCTCCTCGGCCTACAAAACATATAGCACAAAATGTTTTAAAAGAATGAGAAGGACGAAGAAAAATGAAGATAAAGTGAAAACCATTGGAGAATAATTTGAAAAATTCTTTACATCAGAAGTTATAAACATCATCATAAAACACACCAATGAAAAATGAGCAAGAATAAATATACCAGCAACAAGATTATACCTTCTTATCTATATGAGTTTATGCAAGTTTATAACTTCTTATAACTTCTTATCTATATGAGACTATAAGGTTACAGTCACACCTATATTTCAGATCTCTAATCTAATATTTCTGGCAGATTCATATTATATACTGCAACTGTTGGTAGGACCAGGTTTCTATAACTAACTACAATAATTAGATTTGATCATAGAGAAACCCAAAAGGAACACAGGAAACAAGATAAGTGTGCAGCAATAAGAGAGGTGTTTGAAAAAAGAACCAAGCTTTGCCTATATGTTTTTCTGCTGGGATTCATACAGTAGTTGATAAAATGCTATCATCATTACATGGAAGGTATCCGTTCAAAGTGCAGGTGTAAGAATGAAAAATACAACAAAATTAGTAAAACAACAATAATGTATGTCACAGGTATACATGTGGGAGGCATAGCAAGAAAATAGTGATTTATTGAAAATGTTAACAGAGTTTTGAGGAGAGTGATGAGTGACACTTACTCAGGGATTCATCAATGATTAGATTTGGGTATTGACCTAAATTTATTGTTTGTACAAATATCAATCATTAATTTGCACAAATGTTCTACTTACATTGAGTCGCAGACTTCTATATCAGCCTAAATATGTAATGTCATCAATGAAATCAAAATGTCAAATATGTTAAATATTACATAAATAACTATGACTTTCTATAGCATTTAATTTTAAAACAAATATGTTAAAATGTGTTAAAAAAGTTACTCATATATATTGTTTTAAGTGGTGGTGATAAATTAGCCCCAGTTGGTAGTATAAGTTTTGAAAATTAGAAAAAAATGTGACGACCTACAACTGTTGAAGAAATTCTGTTCTGAAAATGCTTAAATCTATTTTTCAAGATTACCCATATCAATAATGAGTAATTTGGTATAGACATTAAATTAATTTCATTATTGTTTTTATTAATTACATTTTTCTAAGGCAAACAGTTACGTATAATGTAATACATTCTGTAAATTAAGTGGACTATGATTTTTCTTTTTGCAAACATGTGTACCTTGACTTTTCATTGTTGATAAACAGGACCGTATAACACTTGACATTTTTTTAAAAAGAAGGTTCTGTTAGAAAAACATCTTAAAACAGTTCTAGAAAGAAAAAAGTTTTCTGTATGTCTGATGTACTTCATCTGCTGTGTTTCTAAACTTCAAATTACATTACTGCAAGATATAAAAAGTGGACTTACATTGTTTTTCCCTTGTACTTTCAAGTACAAATTTTGTGAATAAAGTTTTTACAAAAAATTATCTACCAAGAAGAGGTGAACATACAGTTAAACGGAAGGGACAACTTTGTGAAAAACTAGATATAATAAGTAAAGTCTGATTGACTTCCATGGGCAGGACATGTGGCGCAAATTGGGAATGAGAAAGGGGCATGAGGACTCACTGTAGGTATACCAGAGGCGAAGTGCCAAAAATGTAATGAGAAAATAATGTTAATCATTATTTGAAGGAGGTACATTATAACGGAATAATTTAGGGGAATAAAACAATCCCAATACAGGCATGTACCTCCGAGTTCTACAGTGCCAGTTAGATATAAAACGTATTAATTAATTTAATATACGAGTGATTTTGTTCATTGTTAAATGGATTCAAGTTATTAATGGAATTGAGAATAACATATAATTAAAAAGATTTGAAAATTTGGCAAATAACTTTATATTTTTTTTTCTGAAAGGAGTAAGAGGTAAGATTTAAAAAAATATTTTTTTGCTTTAAATTTTAATGATTAGCATAATTTTCATTCAATTCATTCACGGGGACCGATATAAGAATAATGATAAAAATTTTGCATTGCGTTGCACGTCGTTGCCAACATAGCCAAAGATAGTACTAGATGTCCTCACATTCCACTGCGCTTTCTTCCTGCGGTTAGAGAGGGGCAATGGGGGCATTCAGTAGCCAAAGCGCTGCAAAAGCGCTTTATCTGCAGCATACCATTCAGAGGGCAATAAAGCGCTCTAGCGGACTTGCAGCTACTGCAGCGAAGTAAAAGTAGGCTGCAGACAGAAAAAACCGCTGCATCCATTGTGATTGGCTGGTTCATTCAGTTTAAACATGGCGTCTTTGTCCATAAACAATTTATGTTTGATGTACAAATTTTGTGTTATTTATGTCTGGACATTAATATATGAGTTATTCGAGGTGGCTAACCGTTTTAGACGAACATAAGTGATATATTAAGTAAAACTAAAGACAGTGATAATTTTAAGATTATTATCAAGATCAAGAATTTACGATTATAACCTCTTTTCATGCAAATCATTGTGTTATTGACGAGTGAATGTTTTTATTATGAAAATTGTATCCGCAGATGATTCATTCGCTAATACCTGGTGCCAAGTTAATTATAATTTTTGTTTTAAAGATATATGAAATAAATTAGAATAGTATGATTGTGTTCATGGGGTCATTTCTGGAAGTGCTACAGTGGTTGTCGAACCAATTTTCTCTACAGATAAAACGAACATTTGTACTATTCTTTAAATGTGCAACACAATAAGAAATTTGTGGGAAAAAGTCGGTTTTATGTCTCTCAGGGTGTAATGGACAAAGAGATGAACTGTGTATCTTATGTTTGTAATCTTTTCTGAATAAAGAGTTTTGTGAAGTATCGGCCATAACTTGAATTCAAATATTACAATATTCTAGATTTCTTATCTAAATTTGACCAGTGAAGATACAAATACTCAGTGTGATGTGCACGAATAAAATTAAATTACAGCTAGAGTTGGTTAATGTATTAACAAAAAATTTTGCACTCTGCATAGGATTTTAATCACAGCTGATCCATTATTATTTAATCTCCAACTTTTTATATACTATGTCCTATCATTGAGATACTGAGAGCCATTTCTTGAACCAGGTATGAATAATTTTCACTTTAATTCCCAATTTATCGTAAAATGAAATGTGGTCTTATATCTTTTAATTCAAATGCATGTAGTCTCTCTTATGGGATATTGCTATTCACTGTATACTACCATTAATCTTGGTGGTAAATGTTTTTCATATTATTATAAATGATTCAGTGATATACTATTTAGTGTAACACTTAACTTTACTAAGAAAGTGGCATTGCTAATGTTAGTGATTATATTAAATAATGTCTTTAAGCATGGTGACTGAGAGGTTATCTATAATTAACTGCTGTTATGACAGAATTTCACATATAAGGTTGGAAATTACATATAATGTTTTGGTTTTATTTTAGCCATAAAGATTATGGTAGTTACTCTTACAAGTAATTAATATTTTAAGATGATGCAAAAAACATTAATTAATCAATTATTAAGAAAACTGTATTTAAATTATTATAAATTGATATTCTTCTTTGTTTTCATTTCTATTCCGTAACAAATTTAAATAAAGATGAAGTATGTTTGAGGTTTAAAAATTACAATGATGCCTTCCTATATACAATTGTTTGGTTGCTGTACTTAGGTCATGTCTTGCACCACTTATATTCATTTTGCACATATGCCTATATTTCCTGTGTTTTCTAATGTAACCCCTATTCCTCATAGATTTAAATATAGGCCTAAAAGTGTCAAATATTATGTAAGAAATGATATGAATAAAATGGCTGAACAATTAAATAAAATTTGCCCTACAGCCCACCTGGCAATACTATTAGTGTGGTTATTAAATATATGTGTTATGTGATGATGAAGGAGCAATATATGCATCACATAGGGAATTCGCAGGAGTGATGTTTAAATATAATAAGATAATTTCAAGTTGAGACCAACTCAGGGTCAGATCGAGAGATTAAATTAAGCCCATATATTTATATAGGTCTATAATTAACTAGGGTGCAGGCTGACTACATCTGATGAACAAAATAGATGAGATGAAAATGGGGAAAGGTGGAATAAAATTGTGGTAGGGGAAAATGGGAGAAACCCCGAAAGAACATGCCGCAGATCCGTTTCCTCCACTACAAAATCTATGTATAAATGACCGAGACTAATCAAGATAAAAAAAGCTACTCTTACTAAAACACAAATTAATAATATTAAACTAATAATAAATATTATAAATAAGATTCTCGAGAAACCAGCGGTGAGAGGCGAGTGTCTAATCGCTTGCGTCACGGAGCCGCCTGATACATTAATAATTAAAAAAATACAAATTTTCTCGTTATAATAATATTTTATTTTAAATGATCTATTCGCCGATTTCATAAATTACATACATTAAAATAAATCGTAAAATCTGTATAACCCTATTAGCATTATGATTAATTTCAATAGCATCGCGTAGTAATATGAGTAATGAGCCAATGAACAAATTTAAATTTGGCGGTATAGCTGCATGCAGCGGTCCATTCAACAAACTCCTTAAATTTCCGCTGCAAATGGCAGCCATTTTTGCTAAAGCGCTAGAGCGCTTTATTGGCAGCTGAATGCGCCCAATTTACTGTTAACAGATTGAATAAGAGTAGTAGAGGAAAAAATGTGTACTTTAAAAATTATTAAATGTTTTAAATTTAAATTTGGCGTATGTCTGGCAAATGTTTATTACGGTATGTTAATCAGTTTGGTGCACTTGCAGGCACATGATCCTGGTTGCAGGTTTGTGTTGAATCCACTTTGTCTTCCAAATTCTATGCACATCAACAAGGTATTGTATCACATTTATTCACGTCTTGTAGTTCTTATTTACGTCTTTTAATAAGGGTTTGTATGTAATATCTTCCAGTTCAGAGGATTTGGAGGAAATATGAAACTTTTAGAAAAAGATAAAGTATTATTCGCGATTAACCGATTGGTTAATTTCTGATTGGTACTCCCACTGTTTAATGTGATTTTTTGTATTCAAAATTACATTCATGCAATTATATTAGACTTCACTCGCAATACCATAACCTATCAACATACTAAGACATGCATTCTAGTATTGGCAGAAATATATATTAATAATTGCATCCGTATTTTCTCCATTTTAGTTCTTTCTCATGCACTGGTGTGCATAAAGAATTGCTTTTTCACCATGTTACTGTGTTTATTTAGGTCGAAGTTTCTATCAAGTCACTAAATTTTTAAAATAACCATGGCAAAATTTGTTAATTCAGTTACGATTTCGTTTTTATTAACTATTCCTACTAACACTTCTTAAAACATTGTTTACAACTATTTATGAAACTGCACTTTTTGCCGCACCATGAATTTTTCAAAGTCCTATAAATAATAATGCTCATGCACAACGGTTATGAACTTCCTCCATAGATTGCACCACTACTTTTTTCGCTATGGCAAAGGACACTCTAAATGAAGGTTAAACTAAAGATATAAAAATGGTGATTATTCAAGTTTATGCTATAATATATGGATGCAAAATGTGATCTCACTATGATATAAGGTAACTTAATATAACACGTTAACAATGCAGTAGTCTGAATGTTAATTACTGAAGTAAAGAGTTTCAAATATCATGCAACTGATGATGTAGTACAAGAATGTATCGCTAATTGTTCCAATAGAAAAATCAATAAGTATATTATTAAAGTTTTATTTCCAATTTGGCTCAACTTTAATTATCTCCCACTTGATTTTCCATACTATATTATTGTAGCTCTACGTACTACTTCTGTCTTTACTAACATTTCTTGCTTTTTTAAAAGTTTTGTAATGATGCTTATAACATTCTTTTACAACTATTAAATACATATCTATGTATGTAATGATTTCTTCAAAGTTCTGCAGAATCGTTGTGTGCATGCAAGAATGCTTAAAGAATCTTCCACTAGATGGTAAAGATATCTGTAAAATCGGAATGACCAACATTAAATAATATATTTTAGGAAATGAAAGTTCACTCACTTTATTTTGTTACATTATGATGGAACATGTTAGTGTACATCAGATTAATGTACACCTCATTAAATAATATGCATTCATTTTTTTACGTTAGGAAGGGGAAAGTTGGGGTACACCCATTTCTGAAAATTGTTTGGGAATTTATTGCAAAAGTTGGTCATATTAATTTTACAGCTACATGGTTCCACCTAGCATCAACTCCATAAAAATTTCAACATGTACACAGTTATTTTGTAGGCATTAGGAAATCTATTATAGAAATCAAACTAAAGTTTTTCCAGATTGTTTATGATACTTATTAATATACACAAATTCTCTCAATCATTTCTTGTAACTTCTACTTAAGTGCAGTGGGCCTCTTTGTCAATAGAAGGCAGTAAGGTATGAATAACCTTTACAATAACAAATTGCACCACTACTTTTTTCGCTCAACAGTACATTACCTTTCCCTTCATTTTCCATAGTATGTTCTTGTAATACTGTTACTCTATGTAATTCTTCTGTCTTTAATAATAGGCCTACTTTGTAATAATTTAAATGTTTTTCAACGATACTTATAACATTATTTTACAATTTTTAGCTATTTATTTACTTGAAAGAAATATGGTACACTAACACTAAATATGGTTTGAAATTATTTTCAAATGGTGGCAACGTTGGAACAACAAGGGAAAGTAGCAAGCAAGTAATTTATCCACGAACATGTTTTACGTAGATATATAAATATAAAATATTGTAAAGAAAGCTTGAAGATCATTGGAAAATGTTTAAAACAGTACAAAACATGTTTACAAGTGTTTAGTGCATCAGTGGCATAAGAGTGTAAGTGTAGAATTGTGAGAGACATAAAAGTCAGTTTTATGTCTCTCAGGAATTCTTCGAAGTTCCACAGAATCGCAGCGCGCATGCGCAAATTGCTGTAATGGCTAATATAGACTCCGGTAGATGGCTCTGCAGTCGGCGTTACCAACTTTGGGAATAAATTTCCAAATCCAAAAAAAAAAAATGAACGTTAACTAACTTGCCATTTTCTAACTAAAGAAAACAATTTACATGCATATTATTTCTTCCCAAATGCTTAAAAATGGACGTAAACCAACTTCCCATTTCCTAACGTAGCAAAGCAATTTACATGTGTACTATTTAATGAACTATAAACTAATTTTACGTACACTAACACTAAATATGGTTTCGAATTATTTTCAAATGGTGGCAACGTTGGAACAACATGGGAAAGTAGCAAGGAAGTAACGTATCCACGATCATGTTTTACGTAAATATATAAATATAAAATATTGTGAAGAAAGCTTGAAGATCATTGCAAAATGTTTAAAACAGTACAAAACGTGTTTCTACTACTCGGTTATCATTAGAACATTTATTTTCTAATTTATTTTCATTTTGCCCTATATTTTAAGTTAGTTATTTAATTTGTAGAAGAAGCTATGTTCTATAATTATATTATTGTTATTCCACCTTAGATAAATTAGTTATTAAAATTATTTTGAATTCTGTCGAAGTTCAATTAAGTGTGACCTTGTGGTGTGAGAACTTCCATATATATATATATATATATGTATGTATGTGTGTGTAATTTTCTACTTCATTCAAAGTTTATTTACTTTAATTTATTTACATATTTTTGATATATATTTTTTTTAATTTTGGTATTTGATCTATATGTGCGGTAAATTTATAGTTTTAGGGTTATTGGCTGATATATTTGAAGTGTAACTCCCTTATTGAAGTTGTGGAAATTTTCCACGTCATTGCATCAATCACATGACCTAAATTTGATAAACCGTTTGGTAGCCTCGCACACGGACACATTCTAAAGCTAAATATTCTCCCGACATATGTTAACATTCCCGCTATGAATAAATTTGTGTTATAGCTAAATTGAGAACAATTTCCTAGTTTACCGTTCTAAATTGACAAAGACCTACTTTACAAACATCTGATTGGCCCAGTATGCGAAAACTCATTTACTAAATTTCTGACATTTAATCCAAGGTTAAAAATTAAAAAAGTTAGGTACTCCCCTTTTAAGTTGAATAATAAGTTTGCGGCGACAGTGAAACCAACCTCTATTTTCATTTTTCCACTTATCGTCCAAATACCCAACCTTCACGCGCAGTCGCCATCTTGCAAAGCTAGTCACACCACGGTTTTGAACCCGAGACTTCTTTCGCTAAATCTACTCGATAATACCCTATTAGTTATCCCGTAAATTATATATATATATATGTGTGTGTGTGTGTGTGTGTGTGTGTGTAATATATTTGCGAACCGTAATTTGCATTTATTTGAACGAAGTCTGTATGATTTTGACTTGACGTTATCGCCAACCTACATCGATGAGTGACTCTCACTTGTTCCTAATTCTTACGACGTTTGTTTGCTTTGTGCACGCCTACTACACTGTAAAACCATGCAGAAACGATCTGTTCGAGAGAAAATATCGGAAATAATTCCTACCTCTTCTTTCCAACGTTCTCTAATATTGCGCTTTATGTAACTGTTATGCTGCTACGTCCGAAGGATGTCTTAAATTCTTAAATAATAATCCGAAATGTTATAGATAATTAATTACAATACTATATTCCATGTATAAATATTTCCAACATAGATTTCTGATGATTATTATGCTCACCCAGTTACGTGGACATCCCGTTATTCTATTTGCCATCTCAAGCAACATAAATTGATTCACTACGTAGACATATCCTGTTATGTATGGGCCACGTTCAGTATGGGTTTTTGCCAATTTTAATGGTGTATTTTTCTATTCCTAATCACTTCTATCACAAATATTTATCGTGAAGAAATAAAAAGTACATATATAATGTAGAAAAAATGTACATATATAATCTACCATGCATAGATGTTCAAAGCCTGTATCTTGTATAATATAAAATCAGGCTTTCCTCTCTTTTTTTTTTTTTTCCATTTGCTAACAACAGGGGGGAAAAATGGTTGCTCACAGAAACATTTACAAATATACATCGAAACTTCCCACACATATCTCTCTCTCTCTCTCTCTCTCTCTTGAATTATTGTTTAATTTAAATATCAGTTGAATATGAATATCTTTCCATAGTTTATTTAATTACTATTAATTAATAAATTCCTTAATGTTCTACATAACTTTTGTAGTAAATGTACTGGCCGATTTTAACCTAAAATGTACGTATCTCAACATATTAATATTTACTGTATTCTAACGGTCCAATAAAAACTGCAAAGGTTCGTTTCCTTTTTCAAAGAATAATAAAATATTATTTATTCGATATATACCACCGACTGCCTACCAATATTACGAAATGAAGGCTTTCTTAGGGCTTAAAGGACCTTTGGGACATGGATTAATGGGACGTTTTTAGTAGCATGAGTTTCTTTACGGTTTAGGGTTTTACTTACCATGAAACTAGCCGAGCCTTAGTATGGATGTATTAGTTATAAAGGTATACGTGTCTTCGAACATAAATAAATCGATTCTTAACTTAGATATTTTATTTGTAGCATAAAATGATTACAATAACCTTAAGTAATTCTAACCCTAAATAACCAATCTAAGCTAATATTAAGAAATCCTACATTCTAACTTTCCTGAATTTCGAAAGGGAGAGAGAGAGAGAAATTTTGTTACGAATCTAACCTAATTTGCATTCTCGTAATTATCTAGTAACATTAATTTTTTTATCATATAAGTTGCTACATGAGTACAAAGAACAATCTGATATATTGCTAACTTAAGCATCACTTCAGCAGACCATGTTACACAGAGGATGTTTACTTGTATTGTGTACAGAGAGTTGAGTATGATGAGAGTATGTTTAAGTGTTTGTGTGTTACCATGCCAGCCATAAATTCAAATAAATGTATTGTTGCAATATGTGAGTAATTACTTGACAGGAATATATATTATGGTTTTTTCCAAAAAAAATGCGAAAAGTACCTTAAAAATAAAGGGGCTTCTTGAGCTCAAAGTAACCTAAAATTAGCATATTTACAGTGTAAAAGTGTATTAGTCATTGCTCAGACAGTATAGCCAACTTTTCACAAAAACCCAGTAACAAAATAGTGAACCTAACTTAATCTAGTGTTATGACAATAACTCAACCTAACTTGCACACTAATATAGATGGACTCTCCATATATGTGAGTAAACATGTTATTTGGTTCTACTGGAACTTGTGTCATGAAATTGGCCAACATGATGCTATATATCACTTGTTCTCTCATTGACTATTCATGGTGGCGTAGAGTAGCCATGTGTTGTATCAGAAGTGAAGATGAATGATATCCTGTGTCACCCACCACTCCATTTCAAGACAGAACTGGAAGACCTTGTTCTACCAGCCAGGTGTTAGTCACAATCATCCAGCCAGTATTGGGGTGACATGTGGTCAGCATGTGAGGTTCTCCAGCTGTTATAGCTGGTGTGCTTAGTCTGAAGGCGCTATTATTGTAGCTGCCCAAATTACTCACAATGCTGGGTGGGCACTAATCCTATACTGGCCCAATTTTCATGATAAAATTTCATACTTCCTTGGCGACTTGAGCCAGTGAAAGTCCAATACGCCTGCACCAATTTATCCTAGCTTAACCACTTGGACATGCTGCAGAAAAATCTTATGTAGAGAAAAATTGATGGATTTTTTGTATTTTATTGATCTTATTGACTTTTTCAGAAAATCTGATTATAATGAATTGTAAGTTTGCTGTTGAACGTGAGGGTGATCCATCAAACACAGAACCTGGACCACAAGTAAGTTACTGTGTGAGATTATATTCATAATACGTAAATTAATATATGTGCACCAGCCATCTGTAAGCAATGGTTTACACAAATAAAGAACTGCTTCAACAGAGATTTGAACTTACGACCACTATATGAGAGGGATTTATGAAATTTGACTTAAAATGACCAGCATGTAAAGTTGGCGGTTGAGGGAGAAGTGTTTCTGTTTAATCGTGTTTATGTCATATACAGGATTTCCCAGAATAATTTCAATGTTTTCAGAGGAGTCTTTTATGATAATTTTAAGAGAAAGTAATTGTGGTCTGCAGTGGCTAATTCCAAAGTTATGAGGTGTTTTTGAGATTGAACTTGATTGCTGATTAGTGGGAGTGTGGTTTTTTAAAATGAAATAGGGCAGAAGGAAGGCTGGAAGACAAAAACTTAGATCATTAGATAAGTTTGAAGTAGGCTGAAGACAACTCAAAGTTAAAAGATGGAGACAGAGAGCTAGTAATAGGGAAGAATGGACAGATGTTGTGAAGGAGACCAAGATTCTTAGAGGACTGTAGAGCCAAAGAAAGAAGAATGAAATAGGCATATGCATAATATTCAGAAAATTAATTAATTTGATAAGAATTATGAATCCAATTTTTTTGATGAATAACTTATTTTTCTGTGAAATATGCATGAAAGCAAAAAAAAAAAAAAAATTCCTTTTACTCCTTCTGCATGGTTTGTCATACTTATACAAAACTGGTGTCTTTCCTTCAGTGTGTTCGTTACTCACCCAGTAACTTATATTAGATATATATTAAATTTTGAATAAATAAAATTTAGTTAAAATGTATTTATGTTCACATCTTGCTCATAAATTTTCTTTGCTCACACAAAGTTTTGCATTTTACACATACACAGTGTGAAGTTCCACTAGTATAAACAATGAGTGACCATATTTACCCGTTGTTTAGATTCACACAATTCATGTGTTGTGATATCACATTTAGTAGTTTTAAGCATAGAAAATCATAATGATTGATTAATTACAATATCTTGATTTGGAAGATAAAGAGATTGGAATTTATTATTAAAATATTCATTGAAAGGAAACATTTTGAAAGTTTCAAGGTCATTGGTAACCAACTAGTTTTGTGTAGTCTTGAAATCAATGGTACCATCGAGCATGGAGATCATGGCCGCAAGGTCACAACCTCTCCATACATGCTTATCCCAAGTAATGATTTGCCCCTATATAATTTTGTATTCTTACCACATGCCCTACGCACAGTAGCCCTCGAGACTTGAACTGTTTTATTACAACTGGATTTCATAAATATCACGTTGCTCAGTGTTAAGTTAATCTTTTTATCTTAGTTTCGTACTAGATTTCACAATGAGACAATGTGCTAATCACATCTCACTCTTTGACATATGTTGGTAAATAAGCATAAGCAACGTTAATCAAAACAAATAGCAAAGTGAAAGGATTAAGAAAATATTAATTATATCGAAAGAAAGGAGGAAGCATATAAAACGAAATAAGGAATGGAAACTTTCATCGGTTATTTACAAGTTATATTTAATTGTAATTATACTTTTATCAAGATGAAAATTAACGTGTGTATTACTTTAAATTGTTATTTTCTTATACTTTATAAGTCTAAACTTTGCCTGTTTATCCTTCTTTTGTTTTTAAATTTAAAATTATCAAATTCCCTACATCAGATTTGCTATGTACAATTTTTACAGACATTGGAAAATGTAAAACTAAGTTATTTTGAATTCATTTAAATAAAATATATTAAACTTGGAGAGATAAACTTTTACATTAAATTTTTATTTGTGAAATGGATTCATTATGTAATTACAGAAATTGTTTTGTGTTGAATTGAATTACCTTGGTTAAACTAGGGAGCACCCATGTGGGACGTATGCAATACATACATGCCTTACTATTTATTATTATTATCATTATTATCATTATTATTATCATTGTTATAATTACTACTCTTATTATTATTATTTTTTATTATTATCCTTCATTTATGTTTTTAAAATTTTGTTTCATAATTCTACATATCAAATTCGCCACGTACAATTTTATGGAAGTTAGAAAATGTCAAACTAAAATATTGCAACTCCATAAAGTATTTTCTTTTGAGAATAGCAATTTTTGTGTATACACACGAGCCATGTCAGTTTCAAAAGAAAGTTTAGTTATGAGACCACATAGTGAGACACTTTACAGATATTTCTTTTCGGCTAAAATAGGACATTTACAATGTTGAAACGAAAGGTATGGCTGAAGAGAAAAATACAAACGTATCTATTTTCATTAATAAGTAGCCGATTCACTCCATTTGCCTGTCGTAAATTATGTCATAACATAGTGGGAGATTTTCCTTACCACACCAACGAAAAAAAAAAAGAAAAGGATCTACAGTGTGTTTAACAAACTAGTTATAGGCGTTGGAAATCATAAATGTACCAACGTGTACAGATACGGCAATCTGTGCATTTGGTAATTTATAAGTCCAGCGTTCTAATGCGGCCTTCTGCATCTGAGTTGGGATCATCATGTTTAAATCCTCACACTGACGGGTTAAAAATAATATACCAGTTGATTGTCTGTGTGTGTATCTATTCCAATGCTTAATGGGCGAATACTACTGTTTCGATGACACTTCTCAGTTAATTTGGACATTTTACTTTTGTTCCCTTTTCACCTCCCCTCCCTGGAGATTTTGGTGAATGTGAACTTAAACAGCATCGGGACAGTGAGTATTCATCTTAATGACCATGAAAACTGTAGATTGATAGTAATATCAGTCATTTATGTATATTTATATACGTCACCACTTCTCAGCCTGCTAGGGGTCTAATTTTGACTTAAATTTCATTGTGATTGTGGCCATTCAACTTAGCGAACACAAAAACCATTGATTGGACACTCATGACTGTAATTTTGGACATATAATTGTTTAACCGTTCTCACTCCTAAGGGCGCTAGGACTCAAGTGTGGATTTACAAGACGTCTGTATTGTTATCAATCAGTTTTAGCGACCCCAGAATCTATTAATTAGACAATAACTATGGTGATGCATTTTGGTCATGTTAATTTTCACTCAGTTCTATCCTCAGATGTTGTAAGAGTCAAAGTCAGGTTAATGTTACATCTGAACAGTTACCAATCAGCTTAGCAAATCCAAAAACTTGGGATATGATTGTGTACTAATCTCTGTCACTGTTGTCATTTTGTATTTTGCCCTCAAGAGGTTCCGGTGTTCAAACAGGTTTAAGTACCATCAGGACTCATTTGAAACAGGATAGATGCACGTAAAATATGAAATTTTTAAACTAATCACAGTCACCTTCATAAATTTTACTTTTCACCTCTTCCCCTCGGTGAAGTCAAAGTTTGGTTTAAAAGTGATTAAACTTCGTATCTATGAACGCATTCTACCGTAAAAGTCGTTCTTAACATGTACTCAGCTGAGAAAGTTCCATCCAAAGACTTTTTTCGTACTCAAGAATCTGTTCATGCGATAATAATTGTCGAAATTCCGTAAGCTACCCTGACCTGAGGTGACTGCGATTTCAAGCGTGAAATTTATGGCTCCTTCAATATATATTTTTTTCTTAATTTCGTAAAATATTTACGTCATTGTCTCTTACGACTTATGTGTCTCTTATTTTAAATATATAATTAGTTAATATCATATGTTTCTTCAAATATGTCGTAAAGATTTTGAGGTTTGGCCTAATAATACGAAACTTCGTTAAAAATAATCTTTCATAATTAGATAAATGAATGATTTTTCTATTATTTTGTATGTAATTATAGTTAGTTATACATGAGTTTAAGCATAATTTGCACTTTTTTTGTTAAATAAATAATAATGAATGACATAACAGCATTTTTACTTAGTTTTGAATGGGGCGATAATACGAATATCAAAGAATTAATAATTTAATTTTAAAATAAATTGGTATCAAACGGAAGTCTAAAATAATGATTTTTCTATTATTTCGTATGTAATTATAGTAAGTTACACATGAGCTTAGGCCTTATTGCACTTTTGTTTGTCTAATAATTAAAAATGAAGTACATAAAAGCATTTTTACTTAAGTTTTAATGGGTGATAATACAAATATTTAATATTTTTTTAATTAAAATAATTAGGTTTAAACTAACAATTTTGCACATCATGATAACAAAATTTATTTATAACGAGGATGGTATTCTGTGGTGATAATTTAACATATTTCAGAAATTTTACGAGAAATTAGCTTGTGCCTATTTTTCAGTTTTTTAGAGGTTTTCATAATATGTGTGTACATTTCACAAAATGATATATGGCAATTAATTTTGGTAAGGTATCGTCATTCAGGGGTTAATGATTGATAGGGGTATTTCATTATATTCCGGTATAAAATAATCGCAACATTACTAAAAAATCTTTCTTGTAGTCTAATATTTATCATAGACAGCCTAAACATCTTTTTCCATTGCATTATAACTCTGTCAAATATTGCAATAAGATATATATATTTTTTAATTTACACAAGTTAGTAGATATAACTCTGTATAATTTTTTTTCAGCTGACATAAAATCTTTGGAAATATTGCATTTATGTAATACTGAGTTAATATCCCTATCGAACAACAGTATGTATATTTGCTCACACAATTAATCCAGATATTTGGTATCTACTTAATCTCCAATTCCATGGCATGAGAGGTCTACAAGGCCCTTGACCTATCTGCTGGCTTCATATCCACATATAAATCACAGAGGTGGATGATCATCTAGCCAATATTAAGGTGAGATGTAGTCAGCATATCGGATCCCCAGTCATTATAGCTGGTTATCTCAACCTGGAACTGCTACTTATTTTAGCTACCGAAATTCCAACAATATTGAGTGGGCAGCAGTCCCATATTGACCAAAGATAATTGAAAAATAATTTCTGCTCGCATGGCGATTTGAATATGCACCAACACATCATGTGTTAAACTGCTTGGCTATACACAGAACTACCCACTTAATCTTGTCAATACACTTCTTATATGCGGTTTTAATAACTCAAAAAAAAAAAAAAAACTATCCCATGAGGTTTTAAACTCAGATCTGCAGATCAACAGGCAGGTGTGTTACCATCTGACCTAACATAAGAGTATTTAAAAAAGTGATCCCACTACAGGCCTCAGGAGGCCCTTGGGGTAGTAGGAGATTAAGGCTCCCACTTTTTCTTGACAATCGGCACTTGATGTCAGCCGGGTTGTCAGCCCTGCGTGACGGCCGCCTTTACCCCAGAACAAGCGTCTGGTACTCATTTCAGTTAGAGGCTGAGTCGACCCCAGGGCCATAGTGCCGCCAGAAGGTTTGGATCAGTTTAAAAATCCTGACCCCACCGGGACTCGAACCCTCGACCTTCCGGCTTGTAGCGCAGTGCCTTAACCACTACGCTACGGCCTGCCCCCTAAGAGTATTTAGTTAATGCAATTATTTTGAATTAAACAGTGCTACTAATATGCAGTGTGCCACATTATGCCTTTGTTAAACTACAGCATAATTATACTTCTTCCTGTCATGTGATAGACCTAGGGGTCTGTTATGGTCTCAATCCAACGTTTGAAGGGTCTGCCCAAAGATAATAATTATACAAACAGAGCAAATCTGCTTCAGATACATCATTTTTAAATTCATAACATTTGCATACAGGAAAGAGGATGATAATCTAGCACTCAGTAAATCTCATTTAAAAACCATTTGTCATCAAACAGATTTTTTTTTTAAATTCTGTGATAAACAATTTATTAAATTTTAACATCCATTTGTGACTCTAGGTATAACTGTAGTAGATTCTAGTGTTATCAGTATCTATATTTTTATTTAAAAAAATAACAAATAGAAACTCTTTATCTGATGGTTTAAGGCTATTCAATTTTGTACTAGAGCAGGTAATCAAATCTCTAGATGCTAACAGAAGAGGTATAATTAAAATAGTATTAATACATTGTTGGTATATATTGATGACACATTATTATCAGGTGATCTGATAATAAAGTTCTTAATACAAATTTTAATCAAAAAGAGATGAACAGACAGGTGAATGGAGGAGCCTACCTAGCAGAAAGCTACACATAATATTTATGGGGAACGTCCACCGCTGTCGTCTCAGGGTAGCGTGCTGCCTTGTCACGCAGCGGGCCCGGGTTCGATCCCCGGTCGGGACAGTTTTTCTGGGTGAGGTTTTTATCGGGGTTTTTCCTCACCTGTAAGACAAATGTCAGGAAAACTTTAAGGCCCAAACGGTCCCCGAAATCATATGGCCATCGCAATCATCATCATTCATATTCATCTTAGGTTAAGCGCCCCAACCTCAGAAGTGGGTTACGAGTACGCCATGCCAGGAGAGAAACCAGGAATGTCGAAAGACAAGCCTGGGACATTTGAAAAAAAAAATATGGGAAACCAAATGTAATGAGAATGGTTAAGTTTCATAGACTGCGTTGTGCAGGACATGGGGATTGAAATAGGGGCAAGGAAACTAATAATAGTAACCATGATTTGAGGGAGGTAAATTATACAACGAATGACTGGAAACCATTATCTCAGGATAGGAGAGCTTATGTCTGTGCAGCCACAAATGTCTGGTTTTGATAATGCCAGTGATTTGTTATTAGATAATAATATTTCTCAACACATTTTTCCCATCGTGTTGCGGGATTGCTGCTGTTGTCGGCCGGCCGGAGCGTGGCGAATCACTAAGGTTCACGCGTCCCTCTTGGAAGAATGTGCACCACCTGGAGACATTGCTACGGTCCATACAATCATCCCCATACACGCCACGCATGTCCCTGTGAATTTCACTGGGTTTATGCCCTTTGGCCCACAAAAATCGAACAACACTTCTCTGTTCCTCACAGGTGGACGACTGTAGCATGCGCGCCATCTTTGTTGCATAGTTCAAGCTTCTCTCGAAAGAGGTGCACCTGAGAAAAAAATACCATCTGTAGTGAAAACTTCAAACTATATCTCTGTGAAATTTCAACATTCCAGCTGCAATACCAAGGCAGAAAACAATTATTGTGCGTTACTTTCCGATCCGCCCTCGTATAATTAAATTTTGAAAAATAATTTAGAAAAGTCGACTACCTGCCCTATTTATACATTTATCCGCAACGTGGTCTCTGCGCGGTCAGCTACTTCGTAAATTATATCTGCCTTCTAGTTGGTTAGCATTAGGGTCTTCCATTGCACCAATGAGGTTGCTGTCTGATGTTGTAGTAGATTGTTCTATTAGGGGTTTACATCTGGCTGTTTTTAAGACTGGTATCCATGCTTTGTTGACTTTTAACAATTCTTCCTTTCTATTGTAATTATTTTGATGTCTGAATATTTCAATGGCTTTTCGTTGCAGACGGGACGGGAAAAATAGTGTATGCAGTTAGATAATATATCTGTGTTGTTGTATTGTACTGTATGGCCTTCAAGCAGAGAGTGTTCTGCTACTGCCGACTTTTCCACTTGTTTAAGACGGCTGTATCTTTCGTGTTCTTTAAGTCTGGTTGTGATGCTGCGTTTAGTGGTGCCTATATACACTTGGCCGCAACTGCACGGGATCCTGTATATGCCTGCTGATTTATGAGGGTGAAGTTAATCCTTAACCGGTCTGAAAAGGTTTTTGATTTTTCTGGTAGGCCTATATACTGTTTTTATGTCTTCTTTCTTTAGCAGTTTTCCAATACTGTCAGTTACAGTCTTGATGAAAGGTAAGAATGCCCTGGTTGATGTTTTTTCTTCCGATTCCTTGTTGTATCGTCTGGGATGGTTTCCTTTGTTGATTTCATTGTTGGTATATCAATTGGCTGTGAATACTGTACGGAGTTTTTAATAATTCAGGATGGCAAAGTTTCTTGGCGTGATTTGTCAATGTTTTGATGATACCCAGTTTTTGTTTGGGGTGATGTTTGGAGGTTTTATGAAGATATCTGTCAGTATGCGTAGGTTTTCTATATATGGTGAGATAAATGTTGCTATCTTATTCTCTTCTGATTTAGATGTCCAGAAAGGCTATGCTGTTATCTTTTTTCTTTTTCTACGGTGAATTGTATATTGGAGTTTATGTTGTTTACGTGCGCAAGATATTCTTCTATTTCATCTTCTCCGTGGTTCCAAATTACTAAGGTGTCGTCTAAATGTCGAAGCCATGTCTTGGGTTTAAGAGGGGCAGTCTCTAAACATTTTTGTTCGAAGTTTTCCATAAAGAAATTTGCAACTACTGGCCTCAGGGGACTACCCATAGCTACTCCATCTATTTGTTCATATAAGTCGTTCTTGAATAAGAAATAGCTGGTGGTTAAGCAGTGTTCGAAAATATTAGTGATATCTTGAGGAAACTTGGCAGCGATGAGCTTAATGGTCTCCTTTATAGGAACTTTAGTGAATAGTGAGACCACGTCGAAACTAACCATTAGATCGTCCGGTTGCAAATCTATCTTTTTTAGTTTATCTAAGAAGTCCATCGAGTCTTTGACACACTGTTGGTTGTATGGGGTTTTAGAAGAGTAGATAAATATCTAGCTAGGTTATAAGTTGGTGATCCCATGGCACTGACGATCGGTCATAGATGTATATTGTCTTTATGGATTTTAGATAGTTAATAGAGTCTGGGTGGCAGGGCCTCGTTCTTCTGAAGTTCTTTCCTCATGTCGTCTGGAAGTGAGGATGCTTTGATTAAGTTGTTAGTAGCAGAACACTCTCTGCTTGAAGGCCGTACAGTACAGTACAACAACACAGATATATTATATCTAACTGCACACACTATTTTGCCCGTCTGCAACGAGAAGCCATTGAAATATTCAAACATCAAAATAGTCACAATAGAAAGGAAGAATCGTTAAAAGTCAACAAAGCATGGATACCAGTCTTAAAGAAAGCCAGATGTAAACCCCTAATAGAACAATCTACTACAACATCAGACAGCAACCTCATTGGTGCAATGGAAGAACCTAATGCTATCCAACCAGAAGCAGATATAATTTACGAAGTAGCGGACCGCGCAGAGAACACGTCGCGGATAAATGTATAAATAGGGCAGGTAGTCGACAAATTTGTCAGTCTCAAGACAACCCTTGAGGATGCCGCACGCAGTCTCTGACGTAAGGTCGAGGAACCATAAGCCTCAAGACCACGGCCAACAGCGCGGAAATCTTCTACAAGATCACCGTAAGAATTCCGGCCATGAAAGCCTAAGTCAATATACTCGTACCCTCGATTGAAGTTTAGATTTGTTGTAATGATACAAAACCAATAAAATGCTTTATTAAGTTCCATTGAGGTGTTAGTAACAATATAAAATTACATTATAATCCATGGTGTGACAGGTCTTCAAGGCCCTTTGCCTCTTAGCCTTGTGTTGGCCTCACATCCATATGTGTTAATCACAGAGGTGGACGTTCAACCATCCATTGTAGGGTGGCATGTAGTCAGCATGTTGAGTCCTGTAGCCTTTATAGTTGGTTTTCTCAACCTGTAGCTGCAATTGTTGTAGCTGTCAAGTTACTCGTGGTCCTGTCCTGGGTTTGTTTCTTTTTCAAAATTTTATGAAAATATTCTTCCTCCATTGAGACTTGACTTCCATAGCTCTGCACCAAGGAACAAAGCTCCACTGTGGCCCGGGACAGAATTATAATAGAAAATTTTGGTTACCCGTTTGGTTCAGTTTACTTGACATGTTAAAACAACCATCTGCTGAAGATTGTAGCCAGTTCGTAAAAACCTAGACATTTTTTCTTCTTCACACGGGCTAGGCAAAATGCCTGTTCCGCCTCACAGTTGTTCTGTCCATCTTTTGACTGGCCTTCCTACATTCCTTGAACCTCTTGGCTTGTAGTTAAACACTGCTTTTGGTAATATTGTCACGTTCTTTCTTTCTACATGTCTAAACCATTTTTCTCTATATCTTATGATTTTTTCATATAATGGGTATATATTTAACTCTGTTCTTTTATATTCGTTCTTTAACCGATCCATTCTTGTACAGCCTTTTGTTCTTTTAAGGAAGTTCATTTCTACACTTTGTATTCTACTTTGTAATTGTTTGGTCATTACCCTTGTTTCACTCCCATAAAGTAATGCAGGAACTGCCAACGTTTTATAAAATTTCAATCTAGTATCTCTTCTTGTTTTGTTCTTTAATGTTTTATGTATAGTTCCACATATCATATGAAATGTTGACAGTTTCACATTTATGTCTCTTTCAGTTTTTATGTTTATAGTAAAATTAGAACCCTAATACTTAAAATTTGTTACTTGTTCCAGAGGTTTGTCGTCTATTATGATTTTTGATCTTACATGTTCACTTCCCCAAAATGCCATTATGAATAAAAGCAACATGCTTCTGTAGGTATATTCTTTCCTTTTTTAAATATTTGCTGTATATTATAAATTATCTGTTGTTGTTCGCCCCGTTCTAAAGGCACTTTGTTCTTCTGCTTCTATTATTTTAAGTTCTTTATTTATAATCCTTGCATAGATTTTATAAATTGAATTCTCGAAATGAATATATCTCTTTAAAACATAAAACAAAACAAAGGTGGAAGTGAGAAGTACAAAAAATTAGTACTGGGATAATATATGCTCGAATATAGATCATTCGATTGGATGTGCTAGATCCGAAGAAGCTTGGAAAACATTATAAAATATCAGGAAATCAGAAAGAAAGAAGATAAATATTCAGTTGATAAGACCATCAGAATGGATGCAGCATTATAAAGGTTTAATTCAAGAAAATAGAAATGAGTTTCAACTTCAAGATACGGATGTAGAATATAAATTTGACACTCCAGAGATAACAGAAAATGAAGTAAAAAGAGCTTAGAAAGAGGCAAAAAATGGGAGAGCACCAGGACCAGGAAATGTTCAGATGAAACTCCTAAAACATGGAGGAGATATTTTAGTAATATTTTTAACAAAACTTTTTAATAAAGTTGAAATTGGAGATGATATCCCAGAAGACTGTAATTTATCGTATATTACTCCCATTTTTAAAAAGGGTTATAAAAACTGTGTTCCAATTGTAGAGGTATAAGCGTGTTACCTTCAACAGCTAGGATTTTTAGTAAAATTATAAATTTTAAACTTAAGGAGATAAAAGATAACTTAAGAGAAGAACAATGTGGATTCCGGAGTGGAAGATCATGTATTGATATATTTTCTGTATTATACAATTACAAGAGAAAATCCTAGCAAAAAATAAAGAACTACATATGACCTTTATTGATTTAGAGATGGCATATGATAGTGTACCTCGACAATTGTTATGGACGGCAATGAGAACTCTGAATATCTGTGATAAATGGATTAATATTGTTAGGAGGATCTATGGTAATACAAAAGCTAAAGTAAAAATACAGAATACTTTAACATAGGAATTCACAGTCAATAAAGGCCTTAAGCAGGAATGCAGTTTATTACCAATTCTTTTTACCATTTATTTAGACCAGGCTCTTAACTTGTGGATTAAAAAATGTTCTGAAAAGGGTATTCCTATAGGAGGAAAAGTACTGCATTCATTGTTGTTTGCAGATGATCAAATAATTTTTGCAGGGTATGAAGATATGAAATTTATGATAAATGAACTAATGGAAGAATATAAAAAATGGGGACAATATAAATTTAGAGAAAACAGAATAAATGTGTTTGGGAAAGGATGTGGATGACCTCATACTTGAAGCAGGGAAAATAAAAAAGTGTGATTTTTTAAATATCTTGGGTCAATAATTACAAGTTTAGGTACCTGTGAGAGAGATGTACAGACTAAAATTGCAATGGCAAAAAATGTAACTAAGACATTACATGGAATAATTTGGAATAAAAATATTACAAAAGAAACTAAAATGAAGATTTATAAGAGCATAATTCAGAATATTTTGTCATATGGAAGTGAAACTTGGTCTTTGACGGAATTACAAAGGAATAAAATTAGAACAGTTGATTTTGATTATTTTAGAAGAAGCCTCCGATAAACAAGACAGAATAATATAATTGTAGGCTTTCACAGCCGGCGTCTTGATCCATATTTGGTTCGTCGTCCGTGCTTATAGGCCGTGGTCTGGTTGTCTTCTTACTCGACGTTTCGTCTACAGCTGCGGTAGACATCATCAGGAGATACTGCGTGCTCTCTGTGAACTCCTCAACAGTCGGCTGCAGACTGGCTGGTCGTTGGAAACTGTCTCTCTATAGCTAAACCCCCGGGTGGTGGGGGGGGGGGTTTCTGCGCAGACCGAGTTTTGTGCTGTTGTGCCTTTTGCAGAAGTCATAGGCTTCGTTGTCGTGTTATGCAGTGCTGGGATCCAAATTTTGTTTATCTTCATGGTTTCTTCTTTTTTGTTGAAGGAATTTTTATGTTTATATATTTCAATGGCTTCTCTGTGTAATCTGGTGTAGTAATGTGATGTACAGAGAAGCCATTGAAATATATAAACATAAAAATTCCTTCAAAAAAAAGAAGAAACCATGAAGATAAACAAAATTTGGATCCCAGCACTGCATAACACGACAACGAAGCCTATGACTTCTGCAAACGTCACAACAGCACAAAACTCGGTCCGCGCAGAAAACCCCCCGACCACCCGGGGTTTAGCTATAAATAGAGAGACAGTTTCCAAACTACCAGCCAGTCTGCAGCCGACTGTTGAGGAGATCACAGAGAGCAGGCAGTATCTCCTGATGATGTCTACCGCAGCAGTAGACGAAACGTCGAGTAAGAAGACAATCAGACCACGGCCTATAAGCCCGGAAGACGAACCAAATATGGATCAAGACAGAATAAAATAAGAAGTGAATTCCTTTGGAGAGAAATTAATGTCACCACATCTGTTGTTAAGAGGATTGAAAATCAAATGCTTAAGTGGTATGGCCATGTACAAAAAATGGAAAATGAAAGATGGCCAACAAATATATACCAATGGTCACCCCCAGGAAGAAATAAACATGGCAGACCAAGATGGAAATGGAAAACCTACGTCAGAACTATAATGGATGATAGGAATTTGGAAGAGGGAGATTGGAATGATAGAGATAAATGGAAACTGAAGACGGCAAACCTATAAGTGGGGGAAAGCCGAAGAAGAAGAAGAAGAAGAATTAAGTAGGCTAATTCCTCTATAATTTTTACATTCTCATTTATCTCCTTTTTTAAACAATGTTATGACTTCAGCTATATTCCAGCTTTCTGGTATTCTACAGTTTCTCCAACATTCATTAAATAAATGCAATATTCTCGAATATAAAAATGTTCCATCATATTTTACAAGCTCCATATTTATTTGATGAGGACCAGCTGCTTTTTTATTTTTGGTTTCTTTTAAATATTATTTAAGTATTTCAAATGTAATCATATCAGTTTGAATTTCTCCTTTTTCATTATCTGATATAATTCTTGTTTTTCATCTTCTTTTCTTCTTTACATCACAAATTTTTATAGTGTTCTAACCATCCTTCTTTATTAATAACATCTATTTTTGCAGTATGCTTTTCCGATTTATTTAAAAGTTTTGTAACTTTATATGCAAAATTTTGTCTGCCATGAATATCGTTTTCTTTTTCACTTATAAAATTATTCCAAGAACATTGACGAGCTGTCCTAATAATTTGTTTAGCTATATTCCTTTTTTCTACATGCTGTTGTCTAGATTCTTGTGTTTTTTGTTGAAGCCACTGTTTATATGCATTTTGTTTTTTTATTGGTAATTCTATTTCTTCATTCCAAATTCTTACTTATTTTCTGCTTCTAATTTTTTCCCCCCTATTACTTCCAGGGCTGCTTTGTCAATGCAACTTTTAATATTATTCCATTCTTCATCTAATATATCTCCAGTTGGTGTTTGTATGAAGTATTGTTGTAGTCTTTGTTAATATAATGTTCATATACTTTCCTCCTGCAAAAGGAATACTTTGTATACTTCTTCATTTGTCCGTTTATTCCTGATTTTACTTTTTTTTTTCCATCTTGACCACAATTTAAATTTATCCATTACCAAAAAATTGTCTGAATCAATATCGGAGCCTCTATATACCTGTACATCGTGGAGTTGTTGTCTTAGTTTATCATTAATTAGAATATAGTCTATTATTGTTCTGTGTCCTCTTAAACCCCATGTGTATTTATTTATATCTCGTTTTTTGAAGAATGTGTTAGCAATTTTAAGATGGTAATTGCTTGCAAATTGTCTAAGCTGTACTCCATTTTCATTTAGGTGCTGTTCTCCAAATTTTCCCACTATTCCTGGTATTGGAATATTGTCTACTCTTGCATTAAAGTTGCCGCATATTACAACATAATCATTTTTATTAATTCTTTTAAGTGTTTTTTTTAAGATCTTCATAGAAAATTTCATTTTTATCTTTCTTATTCTCAACTGAGGCATAAACACCTACTACTGTTAAATGTCCTGTATCAATTATCTTTAATATTGCAATTCGTTCATTTACATATGAAGGGTCCAGGGGAAAAATGATGAATGTCACATTAAACTCAAACTGAGATAAATGAATTTTAAGTTTTGAAACGCTATATCATTTCACTGTAAACATTATTTCTAAAGCCTTATAAAACGTAACCCATAGCTTCTTTAAACAGTTTTTGCCTTTTAAATGTTACTAGGGAACAGTACAAACACTAGGAATATGAAACCTCAGTTTTTGTGATTTTGAGACATTTATCGTTTTTCCCCTGGACCCTTCATATGTATAATATTCAATCTTAGATTTCCATTTATTATGTATCAATATTGCAACCCCATTTCCTGCTCTTAAATTTTCAGGTACACCACTATAAATCATTGTAAAGTTATTTAATTCTTTAGTCCCTTTAAGTTTGTTTTTTGTTTCAGTTATGACCGAAATGTGAACATCTTTTTCATAAAGTATTCTTTCTAATTCTGTTTCTTTACTTCCTAGACCTCTAACGTTCCAAGTAACCATATTTATTGTATCGCAAATCCTTAACCGTTTATCCTTTTTCTGCTTAAGTCGTCGTCGTCTTTTAAGTCCGTCTGGCTGAACACTGTGAGAGAGATGAGTTGGGAATTTTTTTACATGGTCAGGTTACCACATTCCCTATTGGAGCAGGGATTTATTTTGGAGTTTCCTTCTCCTAGACAGGTTGCTAACCACAGCTTTGTAGTCCCATCTACACCTTGTCGTGCAATTTTAAAAAAGAAATTGAGCAAACTGAAATTTAAAAAAAGAATTGAGAAAACTGAACCTTACGTGTGTTCACTTTTATAATTTAATATAATGTTGACAGTCTGTGATTTTCATTTTACAGGATGTTAAAGTTGAAGTAAAATCAGAAAGTGAAGAACAGACGAACTTTGTTGATATTAAATGTGAGACATTTGCAACTTCTGAGGAAGCAAAACTCCAGGTAAAGTTTTAGTTGGTATGTTTAGAATTGTACAGTTCAATTAACGGATGTTTCTACTTGTGACAACTACAACAAGAGTACAATGTTGCCACTCTTATAGGGGAGATGATGGGGGAGAATTAAGTCCTGAGAATTTGTATTTCAAACATGGTAGCATTTACTGTGAACAGTAAAAAATTCCATGATGCAGGAACTCCATAATCTAAGTGAATTCCTCAGCAAGTCAAATTTATGGTCTGATATGACTGGTTTATGGAATGTACATTTCTTTTGTTAATTAAATGACATGTATCCAGTAGTGAGAAAACAGCATCGAAGCTGGTAGAGCAATTGGACAATATTTTTGTAATTAAGATTCTAATTTTGTACAATTCCACCAGCTTATTTGAAAGATTTTTGGCATTCTCTGCTGGAATTGGTAGAATTGTAACCCTGTTTGAGGTTGGGATGCTTGGAAGGTGGTGTTACATTACTGCTATGATATGATAAGTGATAACAGTGCACCAGAAGAGACCTTAAAAATGAACTTAATCTAAATTCCAAACCAGAGCCAACCTCTAAAATGATTCAATTTCAGGAATAATTCCTCTGGTCTGACCGGAATTGAACTGGGGACTTCGTGAACTCTAGTCAGAAGCTCTGACCACATGCAAGAATCTGGTCACATTCCAGATATTTTCCATTTAAAACCAGCAACATACCATCATGTATTTATATGATGACAATCTTAATTTGTTTGCAAAATCATTCATCATCTACAGCTGAATGAATGTCATATTCTGAATAAATGCACCTCCAGTCAAGAGTTATGCTTGCACGCACACACATATAAGATTGGAAGTATTGAGGTTGAATTTATAAAATTGTTTACATAATTTTATAGATCGAACCTTGTAGACATAAAAAATTACCATCACATTTTAATCAATCAATTTGGTGTTTACTTGATGAAAATCCATGTTCTTTATTTAGAAGATAAAAGTATCAAAGTTTCATATGATTTATCTAATTTTTTATTTTAATCAACATTCATAACAGCTGTTTTCATACACTTTATCTTCTTTAGATGAATGCCACAAATACAAATAAATTTTCTTATTTATATAGTTATTGAACTTGTAAACAAATGCAACTAAGCAACACTTTAAAAATAAATGAGAGCAATTAATGAATGAATGATTCATAATTGAAGAATCTCATAATGTTATTTCCAATCAGTAACAACAGCAATGTATAAAATACTTCATTTTCTTATACGAGGATCATTTGATTAAGTTCTCAGATTGAGGTAAAAAAGAAATACATACTTATTTTAGGAATTCTCACTATGAGGTATATTCATTAGGTAGAATATGTTTATCACTCACATCATATTGTTCTTCTTATTTGATTATAGACTAGTTTCGGAACATAGTTTCTGTTCCATCCTCAGTAACATCACGACCGTTGTTCTGTCGTCTTGAAGAGTTGTCCTTCTCTCCTTCCATTGGCTGACTGAAAAACCTCGAAACCAGGTCATTCTCACCGGGAATTTCAAAGTTCATTAATTTCTTCTTTTCGCTCTTTTGAATGTAGATCTTTTCCCAAACAGTAAGTTCTTTTGGTTTTTCTATTTGTTTTAATAATTTTGCTTCTTTCTCGATAAGATGTTTTTCAGACCATGCATGGGCAGCCACTGCAGATTTTTCTACTTCCCCTTTCTTGACATTCCTGAGATGTTCTTTAACTCTAGTTTTCAAATTTCTTTTAGTTTTTCCTATGTAGAATTTCTCACATTCTTCACATTTAATTTGATAAATCCCTGATTTGTTTTCTTCTTTAATTTTCTCATTCTTATTAGGTCTAATCAGTCTACTGATGCTGTAGTCATTTTTGGGTGCTAACCTTATGTTGAAATCTTTAAAAGGGAAAAGATCTACATTCAAAAGAGCGAAAAGAAGAAATTAATGAACTTTGAAATTCCCGGTGAGAATGACCTGGTTTCGAGGTTTTTCAGTCAGCCAATGGAAGGAGAGAAGGACAACTCTTCAAGACGACAGAACAACGGTCGTGATGTTACTGAGGATGGAACAGAAACTATGTTCCGAAACTAGTCTATAATCAAATAAGAAGAACAATATGAGGTGAGTGATAAACATATTCTACCTAAGAAATACATATCTCGTTGAAACTATTTTCAATTTAGTCTCCCTGTACACTAATGCACTCACTTAGTCCAGCAATGTTCCAATGCCTTGATCGCATCTCGAAAATTATATTCCTCCAATCCTGCAAAATACTCCTCAACTCCGGCTATCATTTCTTCATTTCAAAGAGAGTCTCCATCTGTCAAGGAAGATTTTCACCTTAGGGAAGAGATGGTAGTCATACTTAGTGAATAAGTCGGGTGTGGCAACAATTTCTACTTCAGTTCGTGTATTTTTGCCATGGCAATGACACACGTATAAGATCGTGCAATATCCTGATGGGATAAGACTTTCTTCCCTGCTAAACCTGGCCCTTTTTGTGCGTATCTTTTGTTGTAGTTGGTCCAGGAGATTAGCTTACTGTTTTCCCATAATTGTTTTACTAGTTGGAAGATAATCTATCAAAAGAATCCCTTTTGTATACCAGAAAACTGATGCCATGAACTTTCCAGCCGACGTATTGTCATTGCTTTTTTCGTAGTGGAGAATCAGCATGTTTCCACTGCTTTGACTGTTGTTTTGCCTCTGGGGTATAGTAGTGGACCGATGTTCATGAGTGGTCACAAACCAGCACAAGAAATCTTGTTAATTTCTGTGAAAACAGTTCAAACATTCTTAAGACATTTCCACTCTGATGCGTTTTTGATGCATTGTTAACATCGTTTTTTCATACCCAATTCATCACTTAAAATGTAATATGCCCATTCAGATGACATCCCTACAGCTTTAACTGTCTCTTGAAATTTAGTCGGTGATCTTTAAATACCATTTTGCAATTATTTCTGGAGTAGTGGCACATCTTGGCCGACCACTACAGAGATCATCGTCTAAGCTGTCCCCCAGACCACGTTTACACTTGGTTGTCCACTTGCCAACTGTTGAATATGAAGATGCAGAATCCCCAATGTGTTCTGAATATTTGTGTGAATTTCTTTTGTTTTCATGTCTTGTTTTGAATAAGTACTAGCTAATACCCGGCGTGCACTGCTAAACCTAAATAAATGAAAATTAATGTGCTATTATATTTAGTTGATAAGTAAAAGGAAAAATAATTATAAATTTATGTTTTTTAGATACTCCATGCTGATTACCTGGCATTGCCTGGGAATCTATTTATCCCGATTTTCTTGACATAAATGAGCTGAAATACGAAAATTTATGTGTTTTATGTTTAGTTAAATAAGTAGTGCGAGAAATTTATATCGTAATTATTTTTAGATATCCCGTGCTGTTTACCCGACGTTTTCAGGAATCTACTCATCCCGATCTTCTAGCATAAATGAGCTGAACTACAAAAATTAATATATTTCTTATGATTAGTTGAATAAGTAAAATTAAAAATACTTATAAATGTATATCGTAATTATTTTAAGATTTCCCATGTTGATTACCTGGTGTTGCCTGGGAATCTACTTGTCTCAATCTTTTTGGGATAAATGGGGTAAAAGACAAAATTGTTATTGTGAGTTATCCATAAAAGAATACCTGTCATGTACTACTATGCTTGTACAGGAATCTACGTACTTGTCTCAATCTTCTTGGCATCAATGAAAGACAAAAATGGTTATTGTGAGTTATCTTTAAGAGATAAACATGTGGTGTCGTGGACGTTTTTGTAGAGCTTTTCGAGATATTCAATTCTGTGTACATTAATTTTGTGTATTTGTTATGTTTGAGGCAGAATAAGCCAATAAAGCATCCAAAGAGCTACTTTTTTTTAACGTTTTCCACTACTAAGGTTGGTTTTTAAGGGTGTTGGATTTGAGTATTACAATGCTGTTATAGCCTATGTTGATCCCGGGAATCTCCTGAACATTCTGCAGAAAGTCCCATCATAATCCGATCAACTGTATGGCCACACATAAAGTATGAACAAACAAACAAAAATTCATTTTTTATATTAGATTTTACTACCACTTAAATCTCAGTATTTTCCATCTCCACAAATAACTACACGGGAACAACAATGAACCTGCATCCACAGCTCTCCACCCAGAGCACTGATTTGCCAAGCGTTTACTGCTAAAGGCTGACTCATTATTATGCGGGAACCTGGTTGTGCTGGCGCTGACATATTGTGATGATTCTGAGAACTTATCAAACAATCCTCGTAAATTTAAAGGACATGATTAATTTAAATCCAATTGGGAATTCAACTACTTATTGATCTTTTTAAATTGATTTTAATTAAAATAACAGGGTCATCAGTAAAATCCAGCCATCAGAATTGGAGGTTCACCCGAAATCCAAAATAAGGACAGTTTCTCTAGCAGTAACATTTTTACTGGATACATATAATTCTTCTTCTTCTTCCTTCCAAGTATTAGGCCAAGGCCTGTTACGATCCTATAGAAAATTTTCCCTCCCCGGGAAATTCTCGTATAAGACTTGAAAGCATAATAATAGTCCCTTTGATTGGTTGCTGGCCAAAGGAAGGCAAGACCAGTGATGGGGCTGCCATCTTATAGCCTCTGGTCAGGCTTTTCTGGAGAAGAAAAGAAAATAAAGGAAAGAAGAAATGGAAGAAAGGAAAGACTCCCTAGCCCTCGGATGCCCTAATAGCGTCGGGGTCGAAAAAAACAAGAGTTAACCAAGAGAGGTTAGATAGTAAAGTTAAAAGAGTGCAAAACACAAGTAAGTGGAAGAAATGTTTTGCTCAGCTTGGGCACCTTGTGGTCGCCATCCACATATCCCCTAGATGAGGACCCCTGAGGGTATACATATAATTCAATTAAGAAAAGAATCATTTAGGTAGAATTTTTTATCACTCACCTCATATCATAATAAAATGATGTGAGTGATTAAAAATTCTACCTAAATGAATATACCTCATAGTGTGAATTCCTAAAGTAAGTAAAACGAATCATTCTGCAATTCATGAAAAGTTGACTTGCTTAGGAATTCACTTAATTTATGCAGTTTCTGCTGTATTGACGAATACATAGCGTATTTGCTTGCGTAATTTGCACACTTTTTAAATTTACTTTTGCCACCGAAAAATTGGGGTGCGTAAAATATATGGATTTTTTAAATTATAGGACCTGTTTTGAATTATCTCACATATTTACGAGTTTTAGGGTCGCAAAATGCCCTACTTTCTCTTCTTGCATTATTTAGCATGTCTTTTTGTTTCCTCCAATAACCAAGTTGGATTCGAGAACTCTGAATTCTCTTTCTGCTGCATGAAATGTTCTGTGAAACCTATCATTTGCAGTGTGATGCTGTGTAATTATTATTTTTCTTTTCCATCTTGAAATACAGTATAAATGCAAGTGTACAATACACCTGAAAGTCAAATGAAATACCAGTATTTACTTTTCTAAAACTTGTCTCTACCAAGGGCAAGCATTGATAAAGTAGCGGGACTTTGGGTTTCTGTGTAAAGCAGATAGTTCCGTTGCTAATAAATGACCTACATTGGAATGCAAGAATTAACAATGTAATTCAGTGAAGGAAATTTGCTACTACACTGAAAAGAAAATGTAGGTCCTACCTAAAATGTGTTTGCAAAATGCACAGAGCAAATATAAAGTTTAAAATAATCCCTTAAAAATTAAGTGTACAAATACGCGGGGGCGCAAATTATGCTAGCAAATACGGTACATATACATAGATCTGCTGAAAATTTGTCTGTCTGTTTGCAGGCTACATCAGATGCTGTGAAGAATGAAATTGATAACAAATTTATTAAACAGGAGGTAACTGAAAATTTGGTAAGTTTACCTTTTATGATAATTATATCAAAGGTAAAAAGTTTATTTGGATTTAGCCCTTTACACCATTCGTCATAAAAATATGTATTTCTCACCTCACTAGTTTTATGGTAATCATCACTACTCCCTGACTCTCTGGGACTCCATGTTCAGAAGAAGAAGCTAACCCTGATATGTGAAATATTAATGTGTTATTCAACAATGCTCTTCAGTTCATTAGCTTCCCAATTGGAATATGGGCATAGAAGGAATGAAAGGGATGACAAATTTTACTGAAGTCCCTGTTATTTGAGATTTTTTAGTTCTTTAAAGTACTGTGCATCGATTATATAAATAACACTGAATGGAGATTGTAACAACATCACATCTGCTGTTAAAGTGTATCTATGAACCAAAAATGCAAGTTGAGACATATCATATCATGCTACCAAAGCAAACTCCATGAAATAAAAAAATTTCCTTCTTACATGGAATCTATCCTTACAGAAATGTAATAGTTACAAATCAACTAACCTGATTGAGTACTGGGTGTGGTTATTTGAGCTGTGTCCTCTCAACGGTGAGTGATGCAATACCTGACTTAATGTAATACGTGTCTGCTCTCTCACTTATTAGATACAGGTATCAATTGCCTCACAACTGAAACAATTTGCTTGTGGATCATTACAATTTACTCAAAATTGACATATGTTACAAGAGAGTTAAAGATTTTTATAACAAGTGGAAATTATATCTTGTTAAGTGATGTCATGTGACATAATTTCCATGAACCAGTATAATCTCTTAGTAACTATGAAGAAATGTATGAACATAATAAGAATCAATTATTTTGAACTATTGAATGATCTTTAATATTCATAAGACTAACTATTATTGGTTAGATTCATTCTCAGTATTTCGGTGAACTAGTTCAGTATATTTAATTTTTAAATTTTCATGGTTTATTAAGCAGTTTGGTGGTTGAGGGGGCAAAGTCCCCCTTCATGCAGTTCTTCTTAAAGAGAAAATATTCTAATTTTGGACCATGTATTATATATTATTTAATACATAACATCCCATTTCCGATATACAAAGAATAAGATTTGATTGTACATCAGTTTTAAACACATCTATCTTGAATTTAAAAGCTAACAAACATAAATACACACCATTTTTTTTATTTATTTCTTGATTTATTACGGCATGTTCCATTACAACAGATGCAATACTACATGCCTTATAGCATAACATATTATATACATAGTTAATATATCTAACATTAGTTATCGTTTAATCGTATATCCTATTGTTTATTGGTTGTTTGTCTTTTGTTAATATTGTCTTGATAGAGTCTGTTTATTGTCTAGAGGTTATCTAAATTAATTGATTTCATATACACTATAAATTCACTTGTGTATTCGCTTACTAATTTTTGTACATTATAAGTCCACTTTCCATATTTACCTAACATTTTCCTTTTTAAATTGTTTCTTTCACTTTGTACTTTAGAGCATTCAAATTATATACGGAAGACTGTCTGATCTGCTACTCCACACATACACAAGGGGAGTCCTTGATTTTAAATATATAGAAATATGTGTTTAGCTTTCCATGTCCGGTTAAAAATGTCGTTATATTTCCCAATAGTGGAATATTTAATTTTAGCCTATCTTTGATACTTGGGAAGAATAACTTAGTCACCGCTCCGTTTGTTGTTCTGTTCCACTTGTTTTCCCACTTATGTATGCTGATATCTTGTAGTTCATTTAATTTAGGGCTGAGCGGGATCTGCTCATAGGAAACTGGCTCGTCACTTCTGGCTGCTTATTTGGCAAGTTTGTCTGCAATTTCATTGCCATATATCCCTACGTGAGCCTTGACTCAGGATACTGCTAGTGTTCAATGGTTGCTTATCAGATAACGTAGTGTCTGTCTGGTGTTTTCTATTAATTAGTTAATTAATTAATTAATGGTGGTTTCTGGTATTTTTTTTAGTGAGTCTATTGTAATTTTGCTGTCGGTATATATAGCTAGAGTTTTTGGAGAATTTGGTCTCAGTGTTGCTTCTGGTATTCTTTCTAACACTCTCATAATTGTGAATTGTTCTGCCTGATTGTTGGAACATCTGTCATCTAGTTTATATTGTAATTGTTGGACAATCTGACCATTGTATAACACTAATTGTTGGAACATCTGTCATCTAGTTTATATTGTAATTGTTGGACAATCTGACCATTGTGTAACACTGCAATTCCTGAGCCAACTCTGCCCTCGGACTTGCTGCCATCGGTGTATCTTTCCACAGCATAATGTTTTGTTCGGTCAACATCCTCTATGGCAGGAATATGTGATGTGTGAGGCCATTCCATGAGAGGCAGTATAGTTTCTAGATTATCATTCCCTATTCCTTTTATATCATAGGTTTTGGATATTTCTTCGTCTTCCCGTGCCAAACCTCCAAAACCTACGGTCTTGGGCATCTTCGATGCTTAGCCTTCTAGCTTGCATTACTGTCTTCATGTTTTCCGTTTGGCACGGGAAGACGGCAGCAGCTGTAAAAACCCGAAGATAGATAGATAGGATATTTCTTCTAGTTTGATGATTATAGGTGTCATACCTCTTATCATGCAGAGTGCTTCAGTGGATGTAGTCCGGAATGCCTTCGTGATTTTCAGATTTATCAATCGCTGCACCCTTATGAGTTTCATGCGGTTAGATTTTTCTGGAGGCTTTTGATCCATACTGGAACCCCATATGATAATAGGGCAAAATTGCTCCTTTGTAGATTGTCCTTAGAGCTAAATGATTAAGGCTCCAGTCAAGTTTTGCTGATTTTGCTAAGGCATTGATAACTCTTGTACTTTTGTCCGCAATGTGTTGCATATGAGCACTGAAGGTGAACTCGTGCAGTAAAATTCCTAGATACTGCATTGTGCTCACCTGTTTCAGAAGTTTATTGTTTAGAAATATGTTTATCCTTGTGTTAATCTTACGCCTGTTTCTTGTTACCGGCAGAACTTTGGATTTCTGTTCATTAAATTTAATTTTGTTATTCTTGGCCCAGTATGTGATCTTCTGAAGTTCAACGTTGGTGAAGTTTTCTGCTTCAAGCAAAGTTCTGCCTTTTGTCATTATTAACAGGTCGTCCGCAAATGCAATGAATTTGGTGTGGTTAGTATATTCCAGGTTGAGTAGAGAATTGTACTGGATGTTCCACAATCCAGGTCCATAGCAGGATCCTTGTGGACAACCCTTTGCTACTGCCTTTTCTATTTTAATATTATTGATAGATAAAGTCTCGCTTCTCTGGTGAAGATAGCTCCTTACTAGGTTGTATAAGGGTTCTGAGGGCACTTAAAATTCTACAAGGCATTTAGGATGCTGGGCCACCATCGAACGCTCCATGTATGTGCAGACTAACCAGTACTACAAATGGATAATCTTTGAAGCTTTGCTGTACGTACTCCTTCACTGCCATCGTTGCATCTACTGTGCTTCTTGTTGGCGTAAATCCAAACTGATTTTGGTTCAGCAAGTCATTTGAATAGAAATGGTGCATGATCCTGTCTATTAAAAGTTTGTCCAGTACTTTCCTACCATATTTATTAGGCTTAATGGTTGAAACTTTGAGACTCTGGACTGGTGTCTTTTCCTGGTTTGACGATCTGTATCAGACGTGCCTTCTTCCATTGTTGTGGACAGTGGCCATTGTTTAAACACCTGTTGTAGATGGTTGTCATGTACCTAGGGAACAGTCTGAAAATGTGCAGTATTTACTATTTATTCCTTCTTCTCCTGGTGCTTTTTTTGGATCCATTCTTGTGAGTATTCCCTTTCTTTCTTGTGGCGTAAACTCTCTCTCATCTGGTGTATCTAGGTGGTGGCAGGTTTCCTCTCACAGTATTTTATAATCATCATTATCTAGACTCTTCTTGTCTTCCTGTGTGAAATTATCCAGCTTGTAGTGTAGCGTTTTGTACATGTCCGATGTTACCGAGTCATCAAGTTTCTTTAGAGTAGACAGCAGTGGTGTCTTCTTCATTTTCCCTGACGACATGCAGTACGCTGCATTCCACGGATTGTTGCTTTCCAAGAGTTCATTTTTTTCTTTTTTTATATCCCTTTCGTATTTCCTTTTGACCTCAATGTACTCGTTCTTCCTTTGTTCTCTGAGAAGCTGATCATTTGTTGTTTTCTGGTAGCGTCTTCTGAGCGCATTTGTTCTTTTACACAGTATTGTGAAAGCGTCTGACCACCAAGGAACTGATTTCTTCTGAATACTTCTTGTAGGTTTGCTGATACACACTTACCTTATTATTTTTTGTCTAGCATGAGTTATTTGTAAGATCACATTTTGGTTAGGTAGATTTTTATATTGCTTCAGTTATAAATCAACCTTAAATAAAATTAACGATCTTGAAATGAATGCCAAAAATAGGAACTTTAGAGAATTATATCAGGTAATTAGGATAGAGAGGAAAGAGTTTCAGATGGCACCAAACATAATTTGGTATGAAAATGGGGTATGATTGCAGATTCCAAGAATATATTAAGAAAAGGAAAAGTTACATTAATCATCTATTAAATGTAAATACAGATCAGGGTATTGAAGAGCATAATTTACAGACAGCAGGAATGCCAGTTGCAGAACCAAGTGCATTAGAGGTTAATATGGCGATAGAAAAATTGAAGATGTATAAAGCATCAGGTTCAGGTTCAGGTGAGATACCAGAAGAACTGATAAAATCAAGGGGTAGGAAAATTTATGGGCAAGACACACCGGTTGCTTAATATGATTTGTGAAAAAGAAGCTCTTCCAGATGAATGTAAAGAATCAATTACCGTGCCAATTTATAAGACAGGAGATAAAACTGATTGCAACAGCTACAGGGATATCTCATTACTTTCAGCTTTGTACAAAATTCTAACAAATATATTAGCAAGCAGACTTAAACCTTATATTGATGACACTCTAGGAGATCATCAATGTGCATTTAGAAGAAACAGGTCTACAACACATGAGATTTTTAGTATAAGACAGATTTTAGAATAGAAGTGGGAATATAATGGTTCTGTACATGTAGAGTTCAAAAAGGCACATGATTCAATTAACAGGGCAAAATTATATAGTATTCTGCTGGCATTTGGAATTCCTAAAAAGTTTGTTAGACATACGTGAATGTGTCTAAATTGCACAAAGAGTAACGTGTGTGTAGACAAACAGTTTTCGGATACTTTTGAAACCCAGAATGGGATGAAACAAGGAGATGCACTATCTCCTCTACTATTTAATTTTGTACTAGAGCATGCCATCAAATCTTTAGAGGATGAAGAAGGCCTACAACTCACGGGTATTAATAAGATGTTGGTGTATGCTGTTGATGTAGTACTATTGGGCAGTAGCAAGGAGATACTAAAGGCCAACACGCACACACTATTGAGTAACACTAAGAAATTGGGACTAGAAGTAAATATCAATAAAACTAAATATATGGTCACATATAGAAATACATTATATAATGGACAGCTAAATGAAAAATGAGGGAAACTTGGAGGAAGTGGCAGAATTCAAATGCCTAGGAACAATAATCACAAACAGGAATGAGATGAAAAAGAAATTAAACATAGGCTCAATTCTGGAAAAGCATGCTATTATGCATGACAGAGACTGCTGACGTCCCAACTCCTTTCATAGAACCTCAAACTGATATTTGATACTATTATTCTACCAGTTACATTATATGGGTGTGAAACATGGACTCTTACTTTAAGGGAAGACATGAGATTACAAGTATTTGAGAATAAAGTTCTTAGGAAACATTTTGGACCTAAGAGAAATGAACAGACAGGCAAATGGAGAATACTGACATAACAGTGAAATACATGTTCTCTATAGGAAACCAGATATAATAACAGTTAAGTGTCGTAGATTGCGATGGGCAGGACATGTGGCACGAATGGGGAATGAAAGAAATGCATGGAAGTTTCTTGTAAGAAAAGCAGAGGGAAAATGCCCAGTTGTCGACCAAGAATGGGTTGGGAGAATAACATTAACAATGATTGAAGGGAAGTAGATTATACAGGCAATGATTGGAAAATATTAGCTCAGATAGGGATGTATCGAGAGCTTATGTCCGCGCGGCCATGAACCTACGGGTTCGATAGTGCCATTGAGTTAGGTAGTCAGTGTGATCTTTACTAATATAGCAAATGACTTGTGGATAAAGAATGGGAATGACATCACGGTTACGTCCAAATTGCAATTATTCAATTTTGTGAACATATTTGTACATTTTCTTATCTAAATCCAAGTAATTTTCTATGTGAGAAGAGATTTCGATATCATGGAAAATATTACAATTCAATTTCAATTTTCAAAGTTCAGATAGTAACATATAAGGCTTATTAAAATCCTAATTTCTCAATGTGGCTAGTTAGCCAGATCGTTATGGTGTAGTGTTATTGATGTGATGGTCCAAGGTTCGAATCTCACTATTATTCATGGTAAGTATTTGTGTAATTTATATCGTGTAGTAATGTGGTTTGGATTGTATAGAAATGGTAGAAGTAGAATTGAGGTAGATGTTGAATAGAAAATAGGATAAGGGAAAAAATATATGATGTGAGAATAGGAGAAATAAAGACATCTAGTAACAAAATACATAATTAATTTTTTCCTGTAAAGATCATGTTGAAATGAACGAGAATGATTAAGTAATTCAGTTATTAATCTAATTCAAGAAAGAAAAATTAACGCTCGAACTGGGGCTTGCACCCTGAATCTCTGATTCTGTATATCTGTATGATACCAATTACCCCATTTGAGCACCAATAAGAACGTCAACATTTCTTTTGACATACACAATTCTCTTTTATTTGAATGTTGATAGCTGTCCCTACCATCACACTCATTGACATCTTCTATTCAGAACTATTTTTATTGCGAATTTATACATTACTTGTTATCAGTAAAGCTTCATAAACCTTCAAATTGTATTCTACCCAGGATTTAAAATCTTAATGAAAATGAAAACGTCCAAAATATCAAGCTTTACCACTAAAAAGTAATGTATAAATTCTCAATAATTATAATTTTGAATAGAAGATGTCAGTTGGCGTGATGGTAGCGAGAGTTATCAGCCTTTGGACAAACCAAAATTGTATAAGTGGAAGGAAATGTTGACATTCTTATCGATGCTCACATGGCTTAATTAGATTCACACTGATGTACAGAAACAGAGATCCAGGGTTCAAGCTCCGGTTCGAGCATATATTTTTCTTTCTGAAATTAGAATTTATCCAGGATTGCAAATGTTAATTTAACCCATCAGTGTACACCGCCCGCATAAATAAAACGGTTCTTCTCTGCAGAGTGACGGGCACCATCCGCATGATTTCTTTACCGAAACTGGTTCTTATTTTCCGGGAATGATTCACTAAATAAATGATTAAATAATTTAATTTTGTAGAGGAAAGAATACACTTTTATTTGATATATGATATTAATAATATAACTTATTTTCAAATTGTATATTTTATTGCTAAATGTGGGTATGTTTGAAGTGCTGATTGAGCATGTTCTATATCTGACGCATTTGATTTATTATCATTCTTTGTAAAAATATACATTGATAACACAATTTGTGAACTGCAGTCTTATAGAGGACATCTCAAGCTTTCAATTAACATACAATTTATATTTTATATATTTCTTGCTCATGTAGTTCCTGATTGTTTTTATGGACTGCATTAGAGACTGTTAGTCCTGTTTCTCTGCTCTCTATTTGGAAACCATGAAACTATTTAAAACTTTGTTTATATGGCTAGGTTGGTGAAAGTTTCTTCTTTCAAATGAAATATGCGATACTTCTATGGCACCAAATTTGTGAAAGAAATTGTAACTTGAATGAGTGGCTCTGTTGAATCCTGTTTGACTAGCTCGAGGGTGGCAGTGTTTCGCCATGGCCCCTACAAATAAACATAGTGAAAATATTACAAAATGCTTAGACGAGGAACTGGAAAACAAACATAAAATCTATTGTAGAGTATAATATAAATATAGGATCCTTGGATCTAACAGACTAATTTTGTTACATGTATATTTGTTTGAATGGAAAAAAATAAAAACTAGTACATGAAAATATTTTCCGTCTTGTAAACATTGCTAATTGAACAGCATGATTATCTGTAGGGAGAATTCACCAAAAAATATTTTTCGCATTGACCTTTATGAAGCGTAACTTGTGTAGCATAGGGGTGGGATTGAAAGAAAGGTTCTTGGATGTCATTCAACAGTACTGAGATTAGTTACAAGGCATTTTTTGTGAAGAATACCACTGAGAAGAAATCAAGCCCTCCCTAACAAAATATGTGTTGTGTGTTATAAAAAAAATATACAGAACAATAGAGTATTTAGATGCTCTGACTATGAAGCGGGATTATGTATGCAGGTGTGCTTCAAGTCAATTTCAACTAATTTAATTTTAAGGTGAAATTTTATTTGTATTGTTGTAGTCTACAATTATTATAATTAGCCTCACATTTAGCTAAATACATTTTAAAATTTATGTTTGAATATTTTAAATATCAAACAAGATATAAACGTTTTACAAAACTTTGTTCTCTAACTTACAAATTTAAATGCCATTCCAAGAAATCCTCCCTCAGCTGAGAACCGTAGGAGATTTAAATCCCCCCTCATGCTGATGGGTTAAATAAAAAACATTTGCAAATATAGTTCACTTATTAAGATATATTAAAATGTTTCATACCTCTCCTGATAACCAGTCTTCTAAGTATATCGTGATTTCAAAATGTTGGCAGCCCCATCTTCACTACCCTCTTGTCAAATAACAGAGGGAGAGGGTACTGAAGATGGGGCCAGCAACAGAGGGAAGAAGAAGTAGTTTTTCCGATCGACATAACATCAGTCGTCAAGAGGATACTGAAGATGGGGCCACCAAGGCTTTGAAATAGTGATATAATTAGAATGCTAGTTATGAGGAGAGTTATGAAATATTTTAATTTATCTTAAGTTAAACCTCATAGTGATTATTTCTATAAAAGTTCAATTCAAGTTCAGTTATTGCTCATTAATTATTTAATTTATCCATCATTGAGATGTACGAAATCAATAATAAAAACTTGGAAAAAGCCGTACTGGCTGTAATGTATAATTCCCAAATATGTCTTCTTAATAAAGGAGCCGCCATTTGCAAGATAGAAGCATGGCTTCACAGCATTTGGTGGATGGGAATTACAATGTATATAGAGAAAGATTTGCGTTTAGGTTGGTACTTGCTCAGGTAGCTCAGTTGGTAGAGCACTTGGTCTAGATAACCAAGGGTCCCGGGTTCAAGTCCCGGTCTGAGCGTATAATTTTTCTCTTCAAATATGATTTATCCATCATTGAGATGTACGAAATCAATAATAAAAACTTGGAAAAAGCCGTACTAGCTGTAATGTATAATTCCCAAATATGTCTTCTTAATAAAGGAGCCGCCATTTGCAAGATAGAAGCATGGCTTCACAGCATTTGGTGGATGGGAATTACAATGTATATAGAGAAAGATATGCGTTTAGGTCGGTACTTGCTCAGGTAGCTCAGTTGGTAGAGCACTTGGTCTAGAGAACCAAGGGTCCCGGGTTCAAGTCCCGGTCTGAGCGTATAATTTTTCTCTTCAAATATGATTTATCCATCATTTAGATGTACGAAATCAATAATAAAAAAATTATTTAATTTGTTTGTACAACATTTCTTCATAATTAAAAATCTGTTAACTCTTGTGAAACTTACTATTTTTCTCCCACTACAAGTCATATTTATATAAAAATAATATTTAATTTGATATTAGCTCATTTGAATCAGAGCCAACTGTTAATACTATGTACTGTTGGCTATGAGATAAACAATTAAAATGAAGACAACAAGTTGAGTCATTGTCGATACGGAATAAATAAACGTGAATTTTTTAATGAGAGGAGTGTAATTCCTGGGCATTGGTTCCTTCAGTATTGAACTACAGCCATGTGTGCTGTATTTTAATTTAAAGCATGTGAAACAACCTCGAGATTGAAAAAAAATGCCTCTGTGCAAAATTTGTTAGCTCTTTGGTACCAAGTTTTGAAATGCAATACAAATAACTTTAGATGTTAAAGAGTGGTCTTAAATAAATGTATTCTTGTCAACCAGCAATTTTTGTTTTAAGTGATCGATGGAAGATGATCTATTAGTTCAATGTAAACACTCATTCTATAGAACAGTTTACATGTTATAAGTACAAAACAACTGTGAATGCAGTAAAATTTAATATGAAGTTCTTGTCCATTTCCAAATAGATCCATGTCCATCCAGTATGGAAGACAATTATATTGTAATGATATGCAGAACTATAACATTCCTTGTCTGGTAATGCTATGTAGTAAATCAAATAATGCCATTTCTTATCTAACCTATGTCCATTACAGGTTAATACTCACTAATACTTGATTTTTAAAAAATTGATCTTTATAGGAAAGAAATTTTCTTTTTTAATATTGGTAAGTGTGCATTTGCGAAAACAAAAAATTAACTCTTAGGTTGGTCTTCTGGACTGATTGGCCATGTTCCAGTTTTCCTTAAACTCAATGTTTCATTTGTTGCTGCAGTTATATGCTTTGTGAACTCAACTGTCAGCTACAGACTGGCCTGGCATCCATCCGTCTGTCCGTTTTTTGACAGCATTTTTGCCATTCAGTGTGTTGTTTACTGGGAAGTTTTTTCATCCCTGGACAGCTAAATGTCTCCTTATTTATAGGTTATGTTCTCTAGGCTGTTCGTTTCATGTGAGTTATTTTCTGATTCGTTGCCCCTGACAACAGGAGTAGAAGTCATAGGCTTGTTCCTTGTGTTTAGTAGAGCCAAAATCCAAATTTTTGTTAATTTTCATAGTTTCTTCTCTTTTATTAAATTCATTTTTGTGTTTGTAAATTTGAATAGCTTCTCTATAGAGTCTAGTATGGTAATGTAATGTTTTATCCAAAACCTGGGTTTCATTGAATTTCACAATATGTTCTTTGTTTTCAATGTTCCGTTATGGCCAATTTACCGGTTTGTTTTAACTTACAGTTTCTCTTGTGTTCCTGTAATCTTGTAATAACCATTCTTTTGTTTGTTTCTATTTTCCACAACTACATAGGATACAATATACTGACAGCATTTAATAACTCTCATTTATCTTTAGTTAGATGCAGTACATTGCCGATATTCTGTGTTAGTTTGAAGATTGTCAAGATCATATGTTTCTTCAATATTTGTTCCATTTTGTCTGTCCCTGTTGTAAAGTAAGGTAGGCAGACCTTACTTTACGTCTCCTCTGTAGTTGCAATATGGAATCCATATATCTGGACTTTATGATATGTCGAAAAACAACTTTGCTGTATCCATTGGGTCGAAGGCTGCTTGAAGATCATGAATTTCTTCTCAGATATATTTTGTTTCAGATATCCTTTTTTGCATGGTCAACAAATTAATACATTCTCACAATCAGATGATGAGAAATTTCATGTCAACAATGATCATGTATCTCGTATTTGAAGAGAAAGATTATACACTCAGACTGGGACTCGAACCCAGGATCTTTGGCTTTCTAGGCCAATCCTCTACCGATTGAGCCATCTGGGCAAGTTCCAATCTAAATGTAATTTTTTCTCATATATACATATATATATAAGAGAAAAAATAATTTGCATTTGGATTGAAACTCATCCAGGCAGCTTAGTTGGTGGAGCATTGACCTTGAAAGTCAAAGGTCCTGGGTTTGTGTTCCAGTCTGAGCATATAATTTTTGTCTTCAAATGTGATTTACCAATCATTGAGATGTATGAAATGAATAATAAAAACATTGATGTGTCTCATGTTTCATCTGTTTTATATTTGAGAGGTTTATGTTGAAAATTGAAAACAAGTTGCTATTGCATTATTGCTCTTGTAACTGTTTTTGTGGATATGGATGCAAGAATTTCTTAAGGTCAAACTTGGGCCTTAATACCAGCTGCACTGTCACCAGTCAGCTTATCAGTCCCGGAAACAATGAATTAATATAGATGACAGTTATTTTATTATTCACTCCTAACCTCCTCCCTCTTACCAATGCTTAGGGTTTAGACTTGGATTAAATGTCACTGGGACTATGACCAATCAGCAGAGCGACTCCAAAAACTATCTTGGTCATTTAGGCCATTTTGTTTTTCACCCGGTTATTTATACTAGGACCAATTTCTGGCTTAAATGGAATCTGGACTGTCAGCAGTCAGCTTAGCAACCTTAGAAGCTATAAAACTATGGATTTGATATTATTTTCAAACTTAGGATTTTATTTTAAAATACAATAGGAAGAGGTTTGTTTAATAATTAAGACATTATTTCTGTACATTCTTACCTCATATGGTTATTTTTGTCGAACATATGTTTTAAGACATCTGAGCCCTAACGTCAGTGATTACAGACTGAATTTTCTCAACTTGTCGGCACTGATTCTTGATTCTTGATTCCTGCTCTTTCTGCCTCTGGTCCAATAAATTTACTAATGAGGTTCCTTTCTCCGGGAATTTCAAAATTCATAATTCTTTCCTTCTACTTCTGTATGTAGATATTTTTTCCCATATGGCGAGTTAATTTTTGTTTTCTAACTGTTTTAATAATTTTGTGTTTACATCTAATTTGTGTTTGTTTTCATCTGGTCAGAAAAACACAAAATAGATATAAACACAAAATTATTAAAATGCTAAGCTCTCCTTCCTCACTTCATATTTGAACTGACACATACATCACCAAATAAGGAGAATATGTTTCCCATATTCCAAGAATCTTGATTTTGTTTCTCTCTCTGTGTTTCATTATTGTTACTCTCTGACCTGCAAATATTAGTTCTTTGTTCAGTAGTGTTTCTGTTTTTCCTTTAATCAGATGGTTAATATATATTTACTTATTTCTATTTGCCTTATCACCTTTTCCATCTATTAGCCTCATAAAGTCTCAGTCCATTGCTCAAGTAGTCCTCCCAAAATTTCTTTATTCCCTCTATACTATATAATCCAGCCTACTTTATGAAATCTCAATGGCAAGAAAATATACTCATAGACTCAAAACATTTTTTACAACATTCTAAATTATGTGGCTACAGAATTAATTACAAACATTGATTTGTATCTTTAAGAAATTACAAATAAGAACTGCAATAAACCTGATCTACAGGATAGGAAATTGAGAGGGAAACAAACTATATGAATCTGAGGTTTTTGATCGCTTGTATACTATTCTCTTCTCTTTGTGATCAATCTCCTACAATGTTGGAGAAGCTTTCAGGTAGATTTTGTGCTTGGTGTACCAATTTGCTCTTCTATAGCCTGGTTTTTATTTCTAGTATAACACAGTGAAGGAAATAGTATTTATATCTTTCTAACATGTTTATGTAAATGGAGTGTTTGGTGCTCAAAATTAAAAATAAAGAGAATTATGTGTATTATAGTCAATATGATTTATGTGTCCACCGCTAGGGTCTCCTTGTTACACAGCGGGTCCGAGTTCGATTCCCCCGTTCAGGACAGCTCCTGAGTGAGGTTTTTTCGGGGTTTTTCCTCACCTGTAAGACAAATGTCAGGAAGCTTAGGGCCCAACGGTCTCTGAAAATCGTCTGGCCATCATCATAATCCTTATCACTATCACCATCATCATCCTTCACTGGTTTGGAAAGCAACGGGAAACTACCACACCTATAATTCCCTAGTAAAGCTGCAAAGCCTATAGCATGAAAATGCTATGATAGCAGTGAAAGACCTGCCCTCAGACAGGAATGAATGGATGGACGATTTATGTATTATAATTATTACTTTTATTAACAAGTAGGATTTTGATTCCTAGAAGTAAAACCAAACTACATGCTGCATAGATGAGATTTTATATCATCCTCTTTAGTTTCTAATTAGACTGAATAAGAAGGGAAATGTTGACAATTATGAAAGATTAAAAGTTCAAAACATAGCAGATAATATCCAAGCATATAAAAAACTAAAAGCTTACTCCATGACACAAAAAGTTAAAGCTATTTGCTAAACTTACATCTGTATATGCCGCTTGTAGGTGTGGAAGATCATCCAGCCATTATACCTGCTTTTTCAACCTGGATTAGCTACTTATGGTAACTACCCAATACCTTATGATGCTGTTTGATTACTGTTCTCAAGCTTGTAAAAACTTATAAAAAATCTTCCTCTATGGAATTCAAATCAGGTTGTACCCAATAGCTCTGCTTCGTACTATGATGCCGTAGGTCATTTGACTACAGAACAAAACACTATTACATATCATCCACAGAATGGATTGAAATTGTTTACCAAAGAAATTCCAGTATCTACTTATGTAACACCAAAATGCTCAACTGAGCATAAACCTAAAATATCATGTTATTATTAATTTTAATATTTTAATTATTATTATTATTATCATTATTATTATTATTATTATTATTATTATGATTATGAATGAAGAATTTCTTGTGGTTAGATTCACGTGTTTTGTTGTCCACACAAAAGACTTCTGGGTGGTGTTTCTTTTGAGGCAAAAACAGGTCAACAAATGTCCTAAATCTGTGAATGTACCGTGATGAAGATTATTATTATTATTATTATTATTATTATTATTATTACAACTACTACTTTCGATATTATTAAATTGTCACTGTGATCTGTAAATTATTTAGAGTTTTCCTGTGGATAAGTATTTGTAATAAAAGGATTTAGTGACTTGAAATATTTTAGTTTAGACTGGAAATTCATAACACATTTCATATTCCAGTACTGTTCTCATAATTTTTATTTTATTTTATATGAGTTTTAATACTTTTTTATAATAAATATTCAATAACTGTAAAAAAACACCTGAAATATGCTCACATTCAACCTGTATTAATAATAAATAAGTTGTAAGTAATACTGTATATCCGAAAATGTAATGAACATGGGACATTTTATTTTAAAAAATTATGAAATGATTGAGGTAAAGACAAATGGAATACAATTATGAATTTCAAACACCTGTACATGTTACCATCTGCATTCTCATATAAATTTGAAATAAACTTTTAACTCCATCTTTTCAGAATTTTCTGGTGGGAGTTAAATGAACTTTGACATCATGTCTTGCTCTCTGGAAACAAAAAAAAATCTGTTACTGTTTTTCGGAATGTATATCTTTCACAATATTGTAAGTTCTCTTGGTCTATCCAAATTGTTCAATAGTTTAGTTTTTCGCTCAATTTTATGATCCTATATCATCTAACAATACGCCACTGCCTTCAATTTTTAAATTTGCTCGTTTTTATTATCGCTTTTTTGTTTTGGTTTATCTATGTTTAACTATTTTGTGAATTATGTATGGGTTGCGTCTACTGCACTGTAACATACAACAAATTTTAGGAAATTTAAAGTTGCATTAGCACCAATAAGCAAGTTTGTCTTAACCCTTTAGTGCTCCAATTAATTTTTTTGTATTTTTTTCATCGTATACTTTATCCACAAAGTACCCAAAAAAATTATATTAAATAATGTTGTGTTTACTGATTGTGTAAAAATGACCGTGAAATATATGTAATGCTAGGCACAGATTGGAGTAAAAATTAATAACATTAAACACACCATGTAACTTATCATTCACATAATTAACATTAGGAAATAAATTATTTCAATCATTTATGGAGTGTGATACCCAGAAAAGCAATCAATACATATCCCACATCACATTTAGTACATTGCTTTACCAAAATTCTTCCATATAATCCTATCAATGGTCTAATGCTATTGATGTATGTCAAAGTCAACAAGATATCCTTTACGGGACTTTATATCCAAATCGAATGGATTTTCCTCTTATAAACTGATTCAATCCATATCTTCCAAAATATTTGACCATGCTCTCATTGTACGATATTTTTTTGTTTTCCCCCCCCCCAGGAACAAAAAAGCACCAATCAAGCCGTTTTAAAAGCGGTCTAATTTTCCACAATTTGTCTTGGTTTTCAGGGTTGAAGTCATCATTAGAAATATGTATAAATCTCAAGATCTGTTCAAACTTATTCCTTCTCATAAGATAAAAATTAAAATATACCTGTTGGCAGGTGCTGTCGTCCTCAGCTTAGTTAAAGTGATGTATATAAAATATTAACTGTAGGCTTTTCTCAAGTTAACTTCCATCATCAGCAGTAAGACGAGTATGCACTACTAGTAGTTAAGATGATGTAGACATTTCAGGTCCTGACGCATCTCCAGTAGGAACTCAGGACCTGCAACGTCTACAGCATCTTATCTACTAGTGCATACTCGTCCTGCTGATGATGGAAGTTAACTTCCGAAGAGCCTACAGTTAATATTTTATATACATTATTTTAACAAAATTGAGGACGACAGCACCTGCCAACAGGTACATTTTAATTTTTATCTTATGACTATTCACCTCAACGGAACTTGTTATGAAATTTATTAGTATTATTCCTTCTCATTGCATTGCTCACTATTAATTGTGAGTGTTACCATTATTCTCTCAATACATTCTCTTATAAGATAATTGATTGTACCCACTATGGGTTTAAATAGCGATAAAACATCTAATTTTGGCTGCTGATATGTTAGGGTGGGTACAGCTATTATGCAATGCATATCTATTAGATTCTTCTACTATAAAGTTAGTAAGTTAGTCAGTTAGGATAAGTTCAAAAGCTTCATTTAGATTTTTTTCTTCATGTGACGGTAAATAACAAGCGTCAAATTCTCTATTGATATTTTGAAAACCACCATGCACCCAATGTACATTTTTTTGTGTACTGTGTATACAATGGAGGAACTCTTGTTTCTGATGCACCATACAGGGAATTTGCTTCATTTTGAGGTGGTTCAGGTAGTATTTCTCTTCCATTGGCAGTTCATACTTCAGCCACATAAAGGAGTTGCGTTCCACTGAGATTATTTTTAGGAGTCCCACCTGCGTCCTCATCTCCTGTATCTTCATCAGTCAAGACATTTGATACAGGAGGGACAATAAAAATATCTTCTATGTCATCATTTTTCTCACCAAATAAAGTGTCTAGAGCTTCCGAGACTGTAAATCCCGGTGCTAGGATCTTTGCAAGTTCCATAAAAATAAAGATCCTAATTTCTACTGCCATAAAATTATTTTAAAAGAGAGAAACATTTTATGAATTATACTGGCAAACATAAACTGGCATTTGATATAGAAATCTGCTTACATTACTGTCTAGTGTAAAATTTATGTTACAGCAAACTTCAATAACACCCTGTGTCATTTCTAAGTATTCATAACAATTAAATGTATCCTAAATGTGAATATTATTCAATTATCATAACTTTTGTATATATTTCATTATTGTATATATTATTTCATTTATTCTAAGTCTGTGTCCACGGTGTAGTATAAATTATGTCATCCGAAAATTAGTGATAAATATGCATCCACTGTTTCGCACTATGAACTGATACAAAAAAAATCAAACACCAGACTGAAAGGTTACACTTCCTGGAACACAACAATGTGCAAATTACATAAACTTTATACTGTCAACAATGGGTTTGAGGTGTTATTGTTTAAAGATGTAGGTGTACATTAATGTAATGCTGGAAAATAATGGGTTAAACAGTATGCTAACATATAAAGTAAAAATAACAGTTGGCAAAAATCAGGAATTTTTCAATGTATTTATAAGGACTGCAGTAAAATATGCATAAGAGAAAGAATTGTGCTTGTTCTAAACATTTCAGGAACATTAAAAATGTAAAAATTAAAAATTGTGGTAGCTACTCATTGTTAGGTTTAGTATCACAAAATTTAAGACTTTACTGAACTATAAAACACCTGGAAAGGCCATAGCACCCACATTATGAAAAAATAAGAACAGAAAATTGAAAATTGATGTTCGTGGATATGCACAATTTGATCTAAAAAAATGATTAAATCTACACCATGTAGCACAAGAAAAGCTTTTTTGAAATGTCTTTTTTTTTTTTCAATCTCTGAAACATGTAAAAAAAGTTGATATTTGATGAGGTGAAGTATAATGTTTGCAATTCATATTTGAATTCTATATAGTATTTTACCTCATTACCATATGTATGTGAAAGTTGCATAAATATTATCAGTGTTACTGTGCAAGCGATGGTGCTCTTTGGTGTGTTTGACTACCATCCGTTTTATAAGACTATAAAGAACTAAAATGAATCATACTATCAATACAAAAATGAAGAGAGGACAGAATGACATATCATATTGCAGCTGAGATTTTTTTTATCTTTCCGAGTGAATGATACTTAATTTGTGCAACAGTGCGTCACATCTGTTAGTTAATGTAATGTTATATTTTCAGATGGATCAAACTGAAGAGGAACATGGTAGAATGTACAGTCTTAATCATTCTTCACAATCAGAAGACACTTTGTTTCCATGTAAATCTTTAAAATGTTCCGTTTGTAATAAGCCATTTTCTGACAAGTACATATTTGATACACATTTACTTCTGCATAGCAATGAGAAACTATTCAAATGTTCTCTTTGCAATAAGTCATTTTCTCAGAAAGGCCATCTTAATACAAATTTACTTGTGCATAGTAATGAGAAACAATTCAAATGTGCAGTTTGTAATAAGTCATTCTCTCAGAAGAGCAACCTTAATACACATTTACTTCTTCATTGTAATGAGAAACTATTCAAATGTTTCATTTGTAATAAGTCGTTCACTGTGGAGGCCCATCTTAATAGACATTTACTTGTGCATAGTAATGAGAAACTATTCAAATGTGCAGTTTGTAATAAGGCATTCTCTCTGAAAGCCCGTCTTACAAGACATTTACTTGTGCATAGTAGTGAGAAACTATTCGAATGTTTAGTTTGTAATAAGTCATTCTCCCTGAAGGCTCATCTTAATAGACATTTACTTGTGCATAGTAATGAGAAACAATTCAAATGCTCTTTTTGTAATAAGTCATTCTCTCGAAAGGACAATCTTAATACACATTTACTTGTGCATAGTAATGAGAAACTATACAAATGTTCTGTTTGTAATAAGTCATTTTCTCTGAAAGCTCATCTAAATAGACATTTGCTTGTGCATAGTAACGAGAAATTATTCAAATGTTCAGTTTGTAATAAGTCGTTCTCTCTGAAGTCTCATCTTAATAGACATTTACTTGTGCATAGTAATGGGAAACAATTCAAATGTTCTTTTTGTAATAAGTCATTTTCTCGAAAGGACTACCTTAATGCACATTTACTTGTGCACAGTAATGAGAAACTGTTCAAGTGTTCCGTTTTTAAATAAGTCATTGTTCCCATCTCAATACTCGTTCGATTGTATATAGTAATGAAAAACTATTGTCATGTTCTGCTTGTAATAAACGATTCTCTCAGAACTCCAATCTTAATACACGTTTACATATGCATAGTAATGAGAAACGATTCAAATTTTCAATTTGTAATATCTCATTCCCTGAGAAGGGTCACTAGATAAGTTATGAGATGTCCAACAATGGGCCATGATAGAGTTCCCATACCTATAACTTCTCCAGTACATTCTATTCACTGTTGCATCCTGCGAAATCAATTCTCGAAGCAGTCAGTCTCAGACATTGCATTAAGCTCCTGTAGGCAGCGACAGCATCTTTTCATAGCAAATCAGTGTCCTCATATGTTGTTCTTCATGGTCGGAAACACGAAAAAGTCTCACGAGGCTATATTAGAACTGTAGGCTTGATGAGACTTTGATTTCACCAGAGTTTTCCAGAAACCTAATTGTTGCTTTGGCTGTGTGCAAAGAGGCACTGTCATGGTGGAGGAGAATTTCCTGCAGTCCACTCCTTGGCTGCTTTTCCTGGATATTTGAGAAGACTTTTGGGAAGACAGACTTCTGTATACCATTTAGCAGTTCTCTCATCCTCTAGCACAACTGTTGCCAGATGACCACTTATTGAGAAGAATGTGGCCATCATTTTCTTTCGTACACTCCTTGACCTTTTGACTTTGGTCAGAAGCTGCTCATCTGGGAAGACCTACACCGGTGATTGGCGCTTTGTTTAGGAGTCATACTGGTAGATCCAAGTTTCGTCACCTGTCACCATGTCTTCACACCTGGTGGGTGTCTCCGTTGTTGATAGTCTCCAGCTTATCTCTGCACCATTCCACCCTAGTGTGGTACTCCTCTTCTGACAAGTGGTGTGGCACCCATTGAGAAGAAATTTTCCTCATTCTTGAGTATTGTTGCTGGATGGTGGAAACATTTGTCGAACTAATCCCTAGGGCCCCCTTGATGTTCTTGTAGGTCAGTTGCGGATCTTCCTTAATCAGAGTCTTCACTGCAGAGACTTATCTTCTGTCACCACTCTTGTTGGCCTCCCACTTTTCCCTACACCTTCAAGGGATGTTCTCCCCTCTTAAATTAAGCAAACCAGTGGAAAACTCTAGCACATGAAGCATCACGCTCCCCAAATGCTCATGTGAGTCGCTCAAGTGTTTTTGACTCATTTAAATGGCATTTAAAATCATATAAAATAATAGCACGCAAATACTCCCTCTCAAGCTCCATACAACACTATTTTTTTCACCATGCACAGACTATTTCACAAGGGTGCTGCATTTGACGTTCGAGGGTTGGGCTTTCAAGTGGTATATTAGAGTATTGCATTCCTGTCAACACACTGTTCTTCCTCTAAACTTATCTAGTGAGCCTTGTATTCAAAAGTCCTGTTTGTAATAAATCATTCTCTCAGAACTCCATTCTTAATACACATTTACTTGTGCATAGTAATGAGAAGGTATTCAAAAGTTCTGTTTGTAATAAGTCAATTTTGTCAGAAGTGCTATCTTAATAGACACTTACTTAGACATGATGAGTAGGTAATGAATATTTGAGTGGAGCATATTTTAAAAGATGTAGTTATTATTAGTTTAAAACTCGTTTTATTATCCGATACTTCAGTAATATAAAAGATTGATAGCAAGTACAACCAGTTACTGTTTTATTGAATTTCTTATACTTGATTATTCACAATGTTTCAATATTTTAGATATTTGTTAGCACTTCAAGCTCCCATAGAATTATGCCATCAGCTTTGAATAATTACATCTTGAAGTTTTATGTAATTGTCCTTAGTTTTTTTTTTTGTGAGTATAGTTTCTCTTTTGGCCTGGTTATCAATAACTGAAGGAACAGAGAATATATCAACTCTCCAAGAGCGACAGGCCTAGAAGGCCCTTGGATGATCAGCTGGCTGCTAGCCTCATATCCACATGTGTTAATCACAGATCTAGCCAGTGTAGGGGTGACATGTCAGTATGTCGGATCCCCCAGGCGTTATAGCTGGTATTCTCAATATACGAGTATGAAGGAACTTTTAAATTAATGCCAGGAGAAATCAAATTTCTTTTAACTTTTTGGAGAAATATTTTTTTAAATTTCAAAGTTGGTTTCTTTGCTGTGGAATAACCATTATTTCTGTGATATTACTGTTGATTTACATAATTTATATATATAAATTAACATCTGAATAAAAGGTATTTAGAAAAGTTGCTTTTGTAAGTATTTTCACATCTTTTCCAGGCATAGTTTGTATCTTAATATCTGTTCACTGCTATTGGGAAATATTTTCTCATTTTGGTAGATGGTGAGACAGTCTGTCATTACTACTTTGTATTGAGTTGATACAGGTTGTTGTAATGTCTCCATATGTAGCATCTATATAAAAATATTGTTAAAATAAATTATTAAAATCTATACATCACATTTATTAAAAATGTTAAATATTGTTATCTCATGTACAAGTTATTTTTATCTTTATAAACTGTTAAGTTAATTCTCCTTAGCTAGTTACAATAATATTGTGTATATAGGCCTATCCTTTATACCTGATAAAAATCAGGAGAAGAAAATTAACGGACAAGATACATCGGCTGCTTAATACGATTTGAGAAAAGAGGTTCTCCCGCATGAATGGAGAGGATTGATTATCATACCAATATATAATTGCAAGTAAAAGTAAAGTAAAGTATTCCCACTACAGGCCTCAGGAGGCCCTTGGGGTAGTGGGACGTTAAGGCTCCCACTATTTCTAGACAATCGGCACTTGATGTCAGCCGGGTTGTTCAGCCCTGCGTGACGGCCGCCTTTACCCCAGAACAAGCGTCTGGTACTCATTTCAGTTAGAGGCTGAGTCGACCCCAGGGCCTAGTGCCGCCAGAAGGTTTGGGTCAGTTTAAAAATCCTGACCCCACCGGGACTTGAACCCTCGACCTTCCGGCTTGTAGCGCAGTGCCTTAACCACTACGTTACGGCGTAATAACTGTTAGCTACAAGGTCTTTATAGGATACCAGTTATAAGAAGAAGAGTTAAGTCTAGTATATGTAATGGACAGGACATGTGGCATGAATGAGGAATGAAAGAGGACATTGGAAACTTCTTTAAGATAACACCTGACGAGGAATGAGATGGGAAAGTAACATGAAGCATAATTTGAAAGAAATAGATTATACAGAAGACGATTGAAAAACAGCTGAGGATATGGAAGTATGGAGAGCTTATGTTGGCGCGGCTATAAAGCTATGGGATTGAGAGCAAGTAGGCATAGGGGTCGAATTGTGTTCGCTTGGCTGGTCGGGTTGAGATCATTTGGCGTGTGTGGGTGCATGGGTGATCCTGCATTTCCAAATCCAAAGTCTAGTCTAGTTTAGCCAGTGAGTTAGTTAATTAGTTACATGTATACTTCAGGGCTATGGTCTTACTATACTTCATGTAAAACACGGTTCTTAAAACTTGAATAAATATTTATACCAATCGGAAATATTTCAGATCTTTCTTTCTTTAAGAAGTAATATCAAGTAAAGATATACTTAAACATAAACAGGGAAATATCATTCAAATTGATGTTTTTTTAAGAAGTAATTTTGCTCGGAAAATTCATCTTAAAACTATTTTTAATTTGCTCTTGTTGGTTTCATTAGTTGTTTAATGTGTTGTTCAGTAGAATTCTATCCCGGCGGAGTAGCTGACAATTCTGTATGTTCCTATTACAAAATCGGTATTCTCTCCCTAGTTTAATTTCGTCAGTCCCTGGGTATCATATATAATTCGTTAGTTTTTTTTACAAGTGAAATAACTCACTCACTCTGCACAGTGGTATATTATCATATTTGTAGCAATGTTATTTGGCTGCCTATAAACTTGTTAAAATGAGTATATATCATGTTGAGGACTGACTGTTACTAATCCACCAGGTGCATGTACAGAGTCCATGTGTGGGATATAGAATAGTCCTAACATAGCTGATATGTTTTGTGAGATGTGATCATATTGGGTACCTGAGAGTACAACTGACCCAGGGGTTATAAATGTGTAGTCTGGTCCTCCAGGTTGAACTGAAGCCGACAACCTCGTCCTGCGTTAGTTTGCACCTAGATGCAGTCGACAATCTCAATATGAGTAGTCAGACTGAACCATGAAGGAAACGACAAATTCCAAATTGAAAGGAAACATGATCAATATATATGGGGATTTAAGACGTTGGAAATGTAGGAATTGAATATCATTATAAGAAGCCAGGGTCCTTTAGAAACGAATAACCTTGTAGAGTAGTATTGTAGTATGTGCGGTGGTTAACGCTAGGGCCCCCTCATTCGGACAAACACTTCGAGTTCGTAATGCTTTGTACATTATATACAGGGTGTCTCCAATCCGTCGGGTCAAAATTGCATATACGATAGAGGACACCTAGTTTTACATTATGATATAAGTAACCTATGGCCGGAAATGCATAGTGTATCTTTTATTTAAAAAGAAAAACGTACATTTGTAAGCAAGGAATTAAATGGTCGGAACTTCATAATTCGTGTGAGCGATAACGACGACTGTAGGCGCTCGCTAGCACAACAACGAAACAACTGCCTGTTCTGTTGTCATGGTAACGTTTATGTTTAGAGTTCATGGACAGTAGAGCATTACTCGTTCAAGCATTATGAGGAATTTGGGTAGCTACAATAAGTAGTGACTGCAGGTTTAGAAAACAGCTGGGGTCCCAATATGCTGATCAATTGTCACTGCTATATTAGGTGAATGATAGTCCATCTCTGTAATTAACAAATGTGGATGTGAGGCTAGGAGCTTGCTGGAAGGCCAAGGCCCTTTAGTTGTGTCATGCCATAAGTAACTCCTGTGATAACACATGCAAACGTACAGTTAGAGACAGACATAGATCCAATACTTTCTCATTCTTAAGATCTTTTTTTGAAGTTCTGATGCTTCCTGAAAAAGTTTCGCGTTTCCCCAGTGAGATATGGCGCACATTTAGAAAATCCCTGGATTAAGGAATTCACAATTAAATGATCCACTTAACATGTGATGTGCTTCTAGGCGGAGTGGAATGTGAATGATGTGGTAGAATATTGCCTACCTCTAGTTTACCTAGAGGACTAGAACCAAACTTGACTCTGCAATGCTAAGAGTAACAAACATGCATTCATACTAACAGACATTTTAAATGTTCTGTGTTGAAATCGTTTCTCAGAAATACCATCTCACTAGACACTCATAGCTTCATTTTTTAGTGTTTCGAAGTTATGATTTTACGTGTTTTTAACACAATATCTGGTTGTATAGAAACATTTTAAATATATCAATGAAAATTACAAACCTTGAGGTAAAATATCCATATAGAATAAGAAGAATAACTCACTGAACTTTAATGCAAAACGTATTTATTTCTACAGCTCGGTACATAACTTGGATGTGGACCAGATGAGTTCTCCCTACCAGCAACTCCGATGTTTATATTGTCAACATAAATTTTAGAATTCTACCCTCCTTTGCAGATAAGTGAAGAACAGTCATCTTGCAATAATTTTAGAGTGAAGAAAGATGAATTGGCGAGAGTTAGTAAAACACTTTTTTCCCAGGTAGATTTCGTATCTGACCCACTGTGCGGTGCCCACCCAGCATCGTGAGACATTTGGGTAGCTACAATAAGTAGGGACTCCAGGTTGAGAATACTAGCTTTTTAACGGCTGGAGGATCCGACATGCTGACCACATGTCACCCTACACTGGCTCGATGATCATCTACCTGTCTGATTAACACATGCGGATGTGAGGCCAACAGCCGGCTGGTCAGCCAGAAGCCTTCCAGGCCCGTCGCGCTTTGAGTTTTTTTTTTTTATACCAAGAAGCGTGCTCTACCATAGCGTTCATCCGATTGAGATGGAGCTTTTTGAAAAATGTTCAGGAGATTCCGGGAAAGAACATAGGCTATAAGAGAGTTGTAATACTCAACCACTTCACCCCTAAAATTCACCCTTTGTAGTGAAAAATGTGAAATAAAGTCCCTATTTTGACGCATAAATGGCTTACGCTTCCTAAACCATAACAAATAAACAAATTGATGTACACAGAATTGAAGATCTAAAAAAGTCTACAAAAAAGTAGAATATAACAGCGCACGGCTGGTGGTAAAAACATATTAACATTTATTTAGGACTAGTAGCGCATGTCGGGTATTAGCTTGTGTGTGTGTGTATATATATATATATATATATATATATATATATATATATATATATTCATAAACTAGAAACTCTAGGGATTTTTTTTAATACCAACATCTAAAAATGTCATTTTTGGTCATCTCAGAGTACCCAGTCCCCTTAAGTTAAGGACTTGCAGCTAGCATTATTCAGAACACCTAGCTATTCTTGTGCAAGTGACAGTATGGACCTTGGAATAGTACTTACTAAAAATGTGGAAAAATATGTAAGGGTGAGTTTAGCTTTTTACACGCTTTATATTAGCTTGACCTCTATCTATCTATCTATCTATGTAACAGAATCTTTCAACGCGATTTTCACCCACTTAAAATAATTTGAACGACTTTAAAATGTGTATACTTGTATAGGACCCGTGAGAATACAATAATTTCATATTTATTTTCTAAAATCCTGGCCAGAATCATCAGAAAATCAAAAAAAGTGTCTTTGTATTTATGTAACGGAATCTTTGAACACGATTATCACCCACTTAGAAACATTGGATCGTCTTTGAAACTTTGTATACTTGTAAAGGATCCGTGACAATACAATAATTTCATATTTTGTCTCTAAAATCCTGCCAGAATCATCAGAAAAAAAAAATGAAAACTGGTATAATAGGTTGCGGACTTGTCGACTTTTCAGTCAATCGTTGTAAGAGCTCAGTTGGTAAAGCGGTAAACTCTATTGGTATATAATTTCAGTAATCCATAGGTCGCTGTTTCAAATCCGGCCTGGAGGACTCTTTTTTTTAAAGTGTACTACTTTTAGCTCATACTATAATGCTATCGAATTTTAAGATATTTACATTTTTATCTTGTTCTGTAAAATATTAAAACTAAAAAATAAATAATAGTTTCAAAAACTAAAACAACACGCTTTATTAGAAAACCGAATAATAATAATAATAATGATGATGATAGTGATGATAATGATTATGATAATGATGACAATGATGATACTGATGGTGGTGATGATCATGATGATAATGATAATAATAATAAATTTTATTTATTCTGGCATAGTTAAGGTCATAAGGCCTTCTCTTCCAATCAACCAGCACAAATACAAATAAATATTTGACAAATATAGATATACACTATACTAATTATAAACAGTTAAAGATACATTAAATGTAGCAATGTAAATTTCTAGTACAAACAACATTTTATAGGATAATAACAATAATGATACTTACTTACTCACTCACTGGCACTATCGAACCCATAGGTTCATGGCCACATGGACATAAGCTCTCCATACATCCCTATCCTGAGCTAATGCTTTCCAATCATTCCCTGTATAATCTACTTCCCTCAAATCATAGTTAATGTTATTCTCCCGCCTCATTCTTGGTCTACCAACTGGGCGTTTTCCCTCTGGCTTTCCTACAAGAAGCTTCCATGCAAGTCTTTCATTCCCCATACGTGCAACATGTCCTGCCCATCGTAGTCTACGACACTTAACTGTTCTTATTATATCTGGCTTCCTATAAAGACCATGTAGTTCATTGTTATGTAGTCTTCTCCATTCACTTGTCTGTTCATCTCTCTTTGATCCAAAAATTTTCCTAAGTACTTTATTCTCAAATACTTGTAATCTCCTTTCCTCCTTTAAAGTAAGAGTCCATGTTTCGCACCCATATAATATAACTGGTAGAATAGTCGTTTTTTGAAAAGAGTTGGGAGATCAAGAGTCTCTGCAATGCATAATAGCACGCATTTCCAGAATTGAGCCTATGTTTAATTTCTTTGTGCATCTCATTCCTATTTGTGATTATTGTTCCTAGGTATTTGAATTCAGCCACTTCCTCAGAATTTCCCTCATTTGTCATTAGCTATCCATTTCCATTATATAATGTATTTCTACGTGTGACCATATATTTAGTTTTATTGATATTTACTTCCAGTCCTAATTTCTTAGTGTTACTCAATAGTGTGTGCGTGTTGTCCTTTAGTATCTCCTTGCTATCGGCCAATAATACTACATCATCAGCATAAACGAACAGCTTATTAATACCATTGAATTGTAAGCCTTCCTCATTCTCTAAAGATTTAATGGCATGCTCTAGTACAAAATTAAATAGTAGAGGAGATAGTGCATCTCCTTGCTTCAACCCATTCTGGATTTCAAAAGTGTCCGAAAACTGTTTGCCTACACGCACCCTACTCTTTGTGCCATTTAGACACATTTGTATATGTCTTAACTAACTTTTTAGGAATTCCGAACTCCAGCAGGATACTATATAACTTCTCCCTCTTAATTGAATCAAATGATTTTTTTAAGTCTACATATAGTTGATGTACAGTACCATTATATTCCCATTTCTTTTCTAAAATCTGTCTTATACTAAAAATCTGATCTGTTGTAGACCTGTTTCTTCTAAATGCACATTGATGATCTAGAATGTCATCAATATAGGGAGTAAGTCTGCTTACTAATATATTTGTTAGAATTTTGTACGAAGTTGAAAGTAATGAGATGCCCCTGTAGTTGTTGCAATCAGTTTTATCTCATTTCTTATAAATTGGTACGATAATTGATTATTTCCATTCATCTGGAAGAGCTTCTTTTTCCCAAATCATACTAAGCAACCAGCATATCTTGTCCATCAATTTTTCTCCCCCTGATTTTATCAGTTCTGCTGGGATCTCATCTGAACCTGATGCTTTATACATCTTCAATTTTTCTATCGCCATTTCAACATCTAATGCACTTGGCTCTGCGACTAGCATTTCTGCTATCTGTAAATTATCCTCCCCAATGTCCTGTTATGTATGTACATTTAATAGCTGATTAAAGTAACTTTTCCATCTATTTAATATACTCCTGGAATCTGCAATCATATGATACTTACGATAATAATAATAATAATAATAATAATATAAATATGATAAATTATACGAGAAACGCCAATTAATATATATATATACAGGGCAAGTCAAAATGTTGTGCAGGTTTTCAGAAATTTATTATGTGAAATGTAATGAACATATAATATCGTGAGACATATTGTATGAAAGGTAAACTCTCAAAGTTTAGTTGTCCACTTCTAAAGTTCCGCGTTCACCCGCAAGATGTCAACAGCAGAGCAGTAAGGAAAATGGCGTTGACTGGGGATCAGAAGTCTTTCTGTGTGCTTGATTACCATGTAAACCAACTCTGTGACTAGTGTTCAACGACATTTCCGTACCAGATACGATAAAGACCCGCCGGATGGGAGATCCATTCGTAAGTGGTACACACAATTTAGGGATTCAGGCTGTATCTGTAAACGAAATCGACTGGCCGTCCGTCGACGAGTGAAGAGACAGTCGAACGCGTTCGCACATGCTTCGTGCGGAGTCCACAGAAATCCACCTACCGGGGAGCGACAGAACTTCAATACCACAAAAAACTGTATGGCGGATTCTCCGGAAACGTTTACAGATGAAACCCTACCACTTGCAACTGGTTCAAGCCTTAAAACCCGCCGATTATGCTTTGCGAGCGTCCTTCTGTGTTGATTTTCTCGCATTAATGGAAGAGAATGAGTTCCATGAGAGGGTAGTTTACAGTGATGAAGCGACTTTCCACTTTTCAGGAAAAGTGAATAGACACAATGTAAGGATTTGGGGAACTGGTAACCCCCATGCAACTCTGGAACATCAACGCGATTCTCCGAAAGTGAATGTCTTTTGTGCCATTTCCCATGCAAAGGTTTATGGGCCCTTTTTCTTTCATGAACGTACTGTGAACGGACATGTTTTCCTTGATATGCTACAACAATGGCTCCTTCCGCAGCTTGAAGCGGATAGTCCAGATTTCATTCTGCAGTTGGATGGTGCCCCTCCACATTACCATGGCAGTGTTCGAGACCATTTGAATACGGCTTTACCACAACGCTGGATAGGCCGTGCATCTCAGGGTGATCAACAACTCATTCATTGGCCACCTCGTTCACCAGATCTAACCCCGTGTGATTTCTTCATGTGGGGTCTTGTAAAGGATCATGTTTACGTACCACCACTTCCAACAACACTGCATGAACTGCGTGCCCGCATCACAGCAGCCATTGCTGATATCGACCGCGGACTGCTACAGAAAGTTTGGCAGGAGATTGAATATCGGCTTGACATCTGTCGTGTAACAAAAGGCGCCCACATAGAACATCTGTGAATATTTAAAAAAAAAAAACTTTGAGAGTTTACCTTTCATACAATATGTCTCACAATATTATATGTTCATTACATTTCACATAATAAATTTCTGAAAACCTGCACAACATTTTGACTTGCCCTGTATATACCTTACACTGGGTAATAATGAAGTCGAGGTTAGAGCAAATATAAATTTAGATTTCTTTTAAAAGATGCCAATGTCGGAACTAAAAAAAATAAAAATAATTTTAATTTCCAACACGCTTGGGATAAAATTAAAGTGGTCATCAAAAATATCATCCCCAACACATATAGAATTAAACTAGCGTTATCAACAAAAATAAAATAATTTTACCATCAAAAGCGTGGGATGTTCTATATAAATTAATATATTTGATAGTAAACAGATATTGGTAAAAGTAAAGTCTCTAAGAAGGAAACGTAAAAACTATAAAAACCACCCCACACTTTTGATGGTAAAATAATTTTTTTACAGGCTTTATATTAGCTTAACCTGTATCTATCTATGTGACGGAATCTTTCAACGCGATTTTCACCCACTTAGAAACATTGGATCGACTTGAAACTTTGTATACTTGTAAAGGACCCGCGACAATACAATATTTTCATATTTGTTTCTAAAATCCTGGCCAGAATCGTTAGAAAATAAAAAAAAAGTGTCTTTGTGTCTATGTGACGGAATCTTAGAACACGATTTTCACCCACTTAGAAACATTGGATCGACTTGAAACTTTGTATACTTGTAAAGGACCCGTGACATTACAATAATTTCATATTTTGTTTCTAAAATCCTGGCCAGAATCATCATAAAATAAAAAAAAATGAAAACTGGTATAATAGGTTGCGGACTTGTCGATTCTTTAGTCAATCGTCGTAAGAGCTCAGTTGGTAGAGCGGTAAACTCTAGTGGTATATAAATTCAGTAATCCATAGATTGCTGATTCAAATGCGGCCGGGAGGTTTTTTTTAGAAGTTACTTTTAGCTCTTACTACAATACTATTGAATTTTAAGATATTTACATTTTTATCTTCTGTCAAATAATAAAATTAAAAAATTAAAAATACATTTTTAAAAAACTAAAAGGACACGCTTTATTAGAAAACCGAACTAAAAGAATGAAAAATAATTTTAATTTCCAAAACGCTTGGGATAAAATTAAAGTGGTCAACAAACAAATCATCTCCAACACATATAGAATAAAACTAGAGTTATCGACAAAAATAAAATAATTTTACCATCAAAAGCGTGGGGTGTTCTATATCAATTAATATATTTGATAGTAAACAGATATCGGTAAAAGTATAGTCTCTAAGAAGGAAACGTAAAAACTATAAAAACCACCCCACGCTTTTGATGGTAAAATTATTTTTTTACTGGCTTTATATTAGCTTAACCTGTATCTATCTATCTATATATCTGTCTGTCCATCTATATATCTATGTAACGGAATCTTTCAACGTGATTTTCACCCACTTAGAAACATTGGATCGACTTGAAACTTTGTATACTTGTAAAGGACCAGTGACAATACAATATTTTCATATTCGTTTCTAAAATCCTGGCCAGAATCGTTAGAAAATAAAAAAAAGTATCTTTGTAACTATGTGACGGAATCTTTGAACACGATTTTCACCCACTTAGAAACATTAGAACGACTTGAAACTTTGTATACTTGTAAAGGACCCGTGACAATACAATAATTTCATATTTTGTTTCTAAAATCCAGACCAGAATCATCAGAAAAAAAAATAAAACTGGTATATAATAGGTTGCGGACTTGTTGACTCTTTATTCAATCGTTGTAAGAGCTCAGTTGGTAGAGCGGTAAACTCTAGTGGTATATAATTTCAGTAATCCATAGGTTGCTGAATCAAATGCGGCCGGGAGGTTTTTTTATAAGTTTATTACTTTTAGCTCATACTACAATACTATCGAATTTTAAGATATTTACATTTTTATCTTATTCCGTAAAATATTAAAACTAAAAAATAAATAATAAATTTAAAAAAAACTAAAACAACACGCTTTATTAGAAAATCGAACTAAAAATGAACATTAATTTTAATTTCCAACACGCTTGGGATAAAATTAAAGTGGTCAACAAAAAATCATCTCCAACACATATAGAATAAAACTAGAGTTATCAACAAAAATAAAATAATTTTACCATCAAAAGCTTGGGGTGTTCTATATCAATTAATATATTTGATAGTAAACAGATACTGGTAAAAGTAAAGTCTCTAAGAAGGAAACGTAAAAACTATAAAATCGACCCCACGCTTATGATGGTAAAATTATTTTTAGAGGCTTTATATTAGCTTAACCTCTATCTATCTATCTATCCATCTATTTATCTATGTATCTCTCTATCTATCTATCTATCTATGTAACGGAATCCTTCAACGCGATTTTCACGCACTTGGAAAGATTGGATCGACTTGAAACTTTGTATACTTGTAAAGGGCCCGTGACAATACAATATTTTCATATTTGTTTCTAGAACCCGGCCAGAATCGTCAGAAAAAAAAAGTGTATTTGTATCTATGTAAGGGAACCTTTGAACACGATATTTACCCACTTAGAAACATTGAATCGACTTGAAGCTTTGTATACTTGTAAAGGACCCGTGATAATACAATAATTTCATATTTTGTTTCTAAAATCCTGGCCAGAATCATTTGAAAAAAAAAATGAAAACTGGTATAATAGGTTGCGGACTTGTAGACTTTTTAGTCAATCGTTGTAAGATCTTAGTTGGTAGAGGGATGAACTCTAGTGGTGTATGTTATGCCCCAAAATTTAGAGGTTTTTTCTTTGTTTATTAGACTGAAAATTGATAGTGTGATAGCCGGAAATTATAGTTATCAAAAGGGTATTAAAAATTGATTATTCCCCTATAAACATTTAATATTATAATTATTAGGATCTTTTTAGACAATTATTTAATTATAAATGCATATCCGATGGACGTGTACCAATCCCGTATTGGCACGAAAGGATTTCTTACTACCACTTTCACGTCAAGTGAAAGCGACCCACTTTAAGTATATAAAAACTAGGGGTTGAAACCCCTAAATCATCTCGTCGGTGGCTAGCGATTTCTAGCCCGTACGAGATCTCAACGCAGTTGTAACCAGCTCTACTTGGATGTAACCTATCATAATCATTTGTAAGTCTGCTTCTTTATTTTGACTTAACATAAATAATATATGTCTTATACATTTGGTTTGCTGGAATAAACTCAGTTTCCTAACTTAGTCGGTCAAAGACATTTAACTTACTAAAGATAGTTTATTATTTGCTCAGGTTCATTAAGTATTCAATTGAGGCAATTGGTTTAATGTAGAAAATTTAAAGATAGAATAATGTTGAACTCTTTTTTTCTATGGTGGTTATCTTGTTTTAATTATTGTTTTAATCTGTTTCTTTAAATATAGTATTATTGTTAAAATAATTAACTTATTTCTATGTATAGCAACCTGGCTTTTGTTATCCTACTGAATAATTATCCAACTCTTAGGTGAGTAATGTTAACCCGTCTCTAGCTTTCCGCAGGCCAGTTGATATAAAACGCTACCATTGTTTTAAAGAGACGTGGTCGTAACATACTGTCTGGCAGCGGTGAAATTAAAAAAAAAAATTATGGAGTTCGAACCCAGGACTCTGAGAATAGCAAAAACTAAGCGAACAGTGCAATGATTATTAATTTTGTGTCTAATTAGTATTTTCTTTGTTATTTGTGTGTGGTTTAATTAATTTTATTACAGCTTTTTATTATTTAAGTTATTTATTTGTATTAACATGTGTTGATTTTATCGTTGTGACTTTATTATGATCAAAGTAAAGTTAGGTCTCATATATTTTGGAATTGGGGAATCTGTAGGGAAAGACAGGTGGCACGGATGATCTTTAATTTTCTTGTTGGTTGAATTATGTTTTTAATTGTTTCAAGGCATACTATTAACGGAATTATAATACAGGTGTCATTCTAAATATACATAGGCCTATATCGAATTCCAATCGAAGAGCAAACACTAGGTCCTAGATTTATAAAGATAACATAGTAGTCTATATTCATATTAACCTGGAAATACGTAAACAACTTTCGCTTTCGCTGAAGTAAGGGTAGTTCATACTGTAAGACGGCAAGATTGAGGGCAAGATAATTTCCTATGACAACTTAGTTTCTTTTCTAAATACAAACACAGATGACACGGAATTTTCACTATAGATGAAAATAGTACAATTTAGGAAAATACGTAATACTAGCAAACGATCCAAATCCTTTGCCAGTTTCGAAATAAGATATTAAGTGTCTAAAACTTCACAAAATAACGCAATCCAATGTTTTAAGTCAGTTAGGAATTGATTACAGGATACACAAAAGTAAATAACATATTCCAGATGCAGTCATAGGGACGTTTAGACCTACTAACGGATTTAATATAATGCTTATGGGCGCCATTTGTCCGTTGTATACATAGTACTATATATGTTGCCGGCATGTAATGATAAAGGCCAACTATCAAAGTAAATACCGCATTCCATCATGACGTTATTGGTAAATGTAAGTTTTATAAATCAGAAACGTGTAAAAGTATAGTGTTATTGAACTCGATATCCCAGGATTTTAAAAACTTGCGACATGTTTGAGCCTCGTAAACGAATAATGTTATTTATTTGGAATTAACAAGGACCGTGTCAACTTATAAATTTAGATGTTCGCCTTTTTGAAAATAACAATCTCTACTCAAAATTAGCGGATAGGCCTATACCATAGGGAAATATTGATTAATTCTTTTTAAAGTTATTAGGCCTACATAGACAACTCATGAAATTAGTACTAAATGTCGCACTTCGACGCCCCGCTAGGAGATGATCAAAATAAAGTATTTTCTTTAATGTTTAGGACCTAAATGTAAAACGTTAATTAGATTATTTAGTAAGTTGAGGGGATAAACCCAGTCAGAGTGGCTTGCTTATAGGTGTAGATTTTTTTTTGAGAAATAGCAAGAATGGTTATAACGTGCTAAAACGAAGAATTATTGACAGCTTCAGATGGTTCCGTTACAAGTTATTTCAGGACATAACATGTTCGAGTCAGTGTTACATTAGGTAGACGACCAGTAAGGCACATAGGCCTAATGGAAGTCGGAATCTCAAATATTTAGGGAACATATAACTGTGTTTTTATCCGGTACCGCTGAACCCTTTTTCCTGATGTTGTACCCCTCCTATGACTTATGACAAAAAGATGGGTTCAGGAGAGCCTGCGCAACTCTATCTGATCCCCACGACTACAGACATTACTGAACCTTCTCCCCTCCGGATATGAAAGAAAGGATGGGGCCTAGTAGTACAAAAGGTAGTATGCTGGCCTCTCATCCACTGTCTCGTGGCGGCTCGTTTAAAAAACACAGTGTTGGGAAAAATATAGGTACAATACTAGCCAGGGAGATAGCTTAGTGGGGAAACTAGACGTAGTTGGGCCCTAGAATGTGCGATTGTGTTGTCTGGTAGAGGAGTTAGTACAAAAAAAAAGTGGACAGGATGATCTGCCTAGTGCCATCGTGCGAAACAGACTACGCTAAGACGGTCACTGGGAGCATCCAGAGGTCCCCGAAGAGGTAGGGAAGTTGTAGTACAGAGAGAGTATGGAGAATATTATGGGACTAGATACTTGCCTGATGCCATCGTGCGAAACAGACTACGCTAAGACGGTCATGCAGGAAGATTGAAAGGACCAAAGGAGTATAAAAGAGGTTAACAGGTAATGACGTGCACAGTAGTGGAATAGGACATTGCTTGATGCCATCGTGCGAAACAGATCACGCTGAGACGGTCATCAGGATTGTTCTAGTGTCCGAGGGTATAATAGAGGTTAACAGGGAAAATGACGCGCGCAGTAGTGGGATACAGCGTTGCCTGATGCCATCGTGCGAAACAGACTACGCTAAGACGGTCATGCAGGAGCGCTAAGGCCCAAAATATAGGGAATTTGGGACTCTCTAGGAGAGCGAGTCGTGGTCGGCCGACCGGGTAAAAGTGAAACAGAGAGAAACACGTAGGAGCAGTGTATTAACCCAGGCAACACAGTGTAGTAGACGTAGAAATAGTGCTAGGTAGAAAGAGAGAATTTAAAAGAGAGAAAAACAGGGAACTGAGAAAGCTAGGACATACTTGCAGTGAACATGGAATATATAAAACGGGGAAGATCGGTCGCGAGTAGGATGTACGCATGTACACAAAGAGAACCTGTCAATAATCTGAAGATAAAATAGGAAGACTCATCTCATTCACCCTGTAATCACTTATCAGATTCAAGCCGAAAAGAGCGCGAAAGAAAAGGCAGTAATTGCATGGAGTTGCGACGCGAAGATCCTAGCTAATTCCTTTTTCACTCCAGAGAAAAATCTAAACAAGTCCTTCCATGCATTAATAATGCAAGGGGTACGCCGAAACGTAGTGTCTAGTTAGAAGTGAAAATACAAACAACCTAAAAGACATGTTACAAAAGATAAAATAGAGCTATGAAAATCATAATTATCAAGTTATGCGATGTTCGTATCAGTTACTTTGGCTCAGTTAGTGTTTCATACCATAAGCAAGCGTAGTTCTTAGGGCACTGTACTACAAGCCACAAGGTCGAGGTTTCGAGACCCGGTGGATCAGTAATTTTTAAAACATTTCCAAACCTTCTGGCGGCATTGTGGCCCTGGGATCTACTCAGCCTCTAATTTAAATGAGTACCGGACATTTGTGCTGGGGAAAAAGGGTCGTCACGTAGGGCTGACCACCCAGCTGACAATCCAGTACTAAATGTCCAGAAAAAGTGGCACCACTTAACGTACATTTTCTATTGATAATACAGATTTATTTAGGTATCCAAGCCATTTGTAGTAAGGGAAACTTCGAACCCAGATCCGCACTAACAAAGTATAAAATCACATGATGTAAACTGACAGAGGTAAAAGAGTAGAGGGAAGCCTAGAATTAAAATCGACTTGGATTGTATTTAATACCAGAAGGCTCGAAGTTGAATCTCATACGTTACTCCCTTAATTGAGTCAAAAGACTCACTTCACTAGCCCACAGAGAGACAGAGCGCGATGACCTACCTTTCTTGCATTCGAGAATATGGAAAACGCTTGGAACCCTTGAGGCATTGTAACTGTTAGATATATAAGAATATTATGTAGGTCAGTCTAACGTGAGATTTCCATGTTCTCGACATTAAGACCAAAAATAGCCAAATATCAGAACGGAGATAGAACTCCGAATCAGTAAGTAAAAGCTCGAATCTTGCAATTGAAATTAAATTGGCAGATATAAACGCCGGGACTTGCAGGTTTGCACATGTAGAAGTTAAATTCAATGGTGCTAAAACTTTCCATAACAATGTGTAATCAGTGCATACGGTTTTTTTCTATAAATATAAGACGAGCGTATGTTTTGGAAAATACGACCCTTGATGTAGTAACGGATGAATTGAGAAACCCAAGAACAATAAATATATAAGTGTAAAAGGTATTCTGGTAATTATTTTCTCATATCGATTTTATTGTAGCTAAGGAAGTTTATAAATTCGCAAGAGACAGAGGTAGGTTAGACAGTTAAGTCTCATAGATTGGTTAGGCTCGATGACACGAAAGAAGAGCATGGGCACTTAGCACAGATAGAGAGATGGGGAGAGAAAGAGAGAGAGAGAGAGAGAGAGAGAGAGAGAGAGAGAGAGAGAGAGAGAGAGAGAGAGAGAGAGAACGCGCCTATAAGGGAGGACAATAGAGATGCGAAACAGGATGTTAATCGGTCTTGGGGAATTGAGAACAATGATAAAATTCAAAATGACCATATAATAAGAATGGGTGAACAGATTAAGTCCACAACGATGCGATTCATCAGGTTCAAGGGAATTTTATAATACATTAATTTGTACCCACAAGCCGATAAAGTACATCATAATTAAGCGGGAAATAGATAAATATCTAAATCCAAGGGCCGGTCGATATATAAAAAAAAATAATTTCAATTATCCTTATAATAAACCAATAAAGCCAAAGTTCGGGCACTCAAATAATCCGAGGACCTACACTCAAATTAATGCATAGTATATGTCGATTTTATTGTATTATGCCCATAGACAAGATACGCCAAACCGAAAGGATGTTATTAGATAACGGGACATTTCAAAAGGTAGAAAAGTAGCACACATAACCGCCATTCACTATAACGAAGTGATATTTCAAATTTTGTTTGTCCAATGACCTACTATTAGCGAGAATTTACATTAAGAAGTAATGTTGAATTTGCCGTAAGTGAAAGTTAGATGTACTCAGCTCTGAATGTATTCTAAACGTACCTTGATATAGATTACACCATGGTGATATGAAGAAATATTGTTTATTTTTTATCATTTCACTCACCTCATACTTCATAATTTATAGCAGACCCAGGGTTTCTTCACGTAATTCGTGACATTGTCAATGCTGCGTCATGTTCACAACTGACGTCCAACGGCCTTCTATCCTGCAGACTGACCTCCGCGCCATCTGGTGGCCGACCGAAGAATTTCCAAATCAGGCCTCTTTCTTTATAACCGGGTATTTCAAAATTCATAGTTGTATTTTCATTCTTGCATATGTAAATTTTTTCCCAAATTGTGAGTTCCTTCGGTTTTTCCAATTGTTTAAGTAATTTTGTTTTGGTTTCTATTCTATGTTTTTCTGACCAGGCATGTGCAGCTATTGCAGATTTTTCGGTTTCTCCATTTTTAACATTTCTGAGGTGTTCTTTTAATCTTGTATTTAGATTCCTTTTTGTTTTTCCTATGTATATCTTCTCACAATCTTTACAATTAATTTGATAAATTCCCGATTTTTTTTGCAGTCTTCAATTTTTTCATTTTTGTTGGTTTTTATTAAATTACCTAAGCTTGTAATCATTTTTCGGTGCTAATTTAATGTTGAATTTGTTGAAAATTTTTTGAAACTTGTCAAATACGAAAGGATGGTATGTGAACTTCTTGAATTTTTTGCCTATATTTTTATCTGTCTGAAGAGTACTTTCATTGATGACTTTTTGTTCTTTGAATTTATTTATTTTCTTGTGTATCATTTTCTTGTGAAAACCATTATCCTTAGCAATTTGTATGATGTGTTCTTTCTCTTTATTGTAATTTTCTTTGCTCATGGGGACATTCACAAGTCTGTGTGTTAAACTATTAAATACTGCCTGTTTGTGTGAAAAATGGTTAAATCCAGTAGCTTTTATATAATTGTCGATGTGAGTTTCTTTTCTGTAGATTCCAAATTCTATTTTCTTTTTTTCTTCTTTCCTAATCAATTTAAGGTCTAAAATGGTATTTCATGATTATTTTCTATTTCCATTGTAAATTTGATTGTTTTATTTTGAATATTTAACAGTTTAATGGCATCTTCTAATTGTTTCTCTTTTACTATTGCTATGATATCATCTACGTATCTTCTCCAAAATTTAAACATCAAAGGATGTGCTTTAGTTACATGACATTCAAAATTCCCCATAAAACATGTCTGCTAAGAATGGTGATAATGGATTTCCCATTGCGAGTCCTGATTTTTGTCTAAAGTATTTTCCTCTAAAGGTGAAGAACATTTGATTTAAGCATAATTTTGTTAGTTTTATGTATTCTTTAACGCTATCATCATCTAATTTGTTTTCTTTCAACCATTTTTCTAAAATTTTCAAAGTTGTGTCAGTCGGTATGTTTGTGAATAATGAAGTAACATCAAATGAGACCAATCTTTCTGAAGGTTCTATTTCTACATTTTCTAATTTCTCAACTAATTGGTAAGAATTTTCTACTGCTAAATTTTCAAATTTTTCCATACCTTTAAATTTATTGTTAAGCCATTTGGATATGTTATATGTCGGTGAATTGATATTGTTGATGATAGGTCTCATTTTCTTTCCGTCTTTGTGGATTTTAGGAAGACCATGAATGTTGGGGTTTCTGGGATTTGGTATTTTTAATTTAAACTTTTCCTTTTGTGTCATAATTTTTTTAATTGATTTTAGGTTGGTTCAACTTCTTTAATTGTTTTTGCGAGAGGATTTGTTTTAATTTCTTCATATTCTTCCCCCTTTAATAAATTCTCCATCCTATCATTATAATCATCTTTATCCAAAATTACCAAATTATTCCCTTTGTCTGACTTTGAAAAAACAACATTTTTATTATTAATGTTTCTTATTTTCTTCATATTTGTTTTGCATATGTTTTTTATTTTTGTGTTTTTAATTTTTTCAATAACTTCCCCACATTCTTTTCTGATTATTGTTTGTTCTTCAAAATTCATGTCATCTATAGCAATTTCAATATCAGCTATGTAATCTTCTAAATTGTTAGAGTAACTAATGCATGTTTTCAATCCCTTGTCCAAAATAGATATTTCTTCTTTTGTAAAGTTTTCAGATGATAGGTTAATTACATTATTCTCAATTTCTTTATCCCTTCCTAATGTAGTGGTTATACTTTTTGTACTTATATTTTTCTTCAATTTTTTTAAAACAGGTTTTAAATTAATTATATCTTTTTCTTTTGTACATCAAATTTTTTCTTCATTTTGAGGTTCAATTGGTTGTAGAAGTTTTTTTTTCTAGGTTATCCCAAATTATTTGTCCTAAATTGTTGTTTAATCTTAGATGTAAAAAGTACAGTTCTACGTCTATTTTACTTATAGTTGTGTAATGTTTGACTTTTTCCAAATTGAGAGTTTTCTTTTCTAAACTTTTTTGGTGTTGGTTATTGTTGTTTTTAACCATTTTCCGGACAAATTTTGGAGTGATATTATTTTCTAAACATTATTAATGAATTTGATATCTGCAGCTCTTTTATTTCTAAGTTCTTTTAATTTCAAATATCTTTTAATTTCTATCTTATTTTCCGAAAAATGTTCGTTGAAATGTTGTATATTTGAAGCCGCCATCTTGTTCCAGTTGTTTACGTTATTCTTGTTTTCCTATGACTTGATAGCCAACTTTATTAAGTTATGTAGATAGGAAATAACACTATGAGGTTCTTTAATATTGTTTATTTTTTATCATTTCACTCACCTCATACTTCATAATTTATAGCAGACCCAGGGTTTCTTCACGTAATTCGTGACATTGTCAATGCTGCGTCATGTTCACAACTGACGTCCAACGGCCTTCTATCCTGCAGACTGACCTCCGCGCCATCTGGTGGCCGACCGAAGAATTTCCAAATCAGGCCTCTTTCTTTATAACCGGGTATTTCAAAATTCATAGTTGTATTTTCATTCTTGCATATGTAAATTTTTTCCCAAATTGTGAGTTCCTTCGGTTTTTCCAATTGTTTAAGTAATTTGTTTTGGTTTCTATTCTATGTTTTTCTGACCAGGCATGTGCAGCTATTGCAGATTTTTCGGTTTCTCCATTTTTAACATTTCTGAGGTGTTCTTTTAATCTTGTATTTAGATTCCTTTTTGTTTTTCCTATGTATATCTTTTCACAATCTTTACAATTAATTTGATAAATTCCCGATTTTTTGCAGTCTTCAATTTTTTTCATTTTTGTTGGTTTTTATTAAATTACCTAAGTTGTAATCATTTTTCGGTGCTAATTTAATGTTGAATTTGTTGAAAATTTTTTGAAACTTGTCAAATACGAAAGGATGGTAGAAAATAATATCACTCCAAAATTTGTCCGGAAAATGGTTAAAACAACAATAACCAACACCAAAAAAGTTTAGAAAAGAAAACTCTCAATTTGGAAAAAGTCAAACATTACACAACTATAAGTAAAATAGACGTAGAACTGTACTTTTTACATCTAAGATTAAACAACAATTTAGGACAAATAATTTGGGATAACCTAGAAAAAAACTTCTACAACCAATTGAACCTCAAAATGAAGAAAAAATTTGATGTACAAAAGAAAAAGATAATTAATTTAAAACCTGTTTTAAAAAAATTGAAGAAAAATATAAGTACAAAAAGTATAACCACTACATTAGGAAGGGATAAAGAAATTGAGAATAATGTAATTAACCTATCATCTGAAAACTTTACAAAAGAAGAAATATCTATTTTGGACAAGGGATTGAAAACATGCATTAGTTACTCTAACAATTTAGAAGATTACATAGCTGATATTGAAATTGCTATAGATGACATGAATTTTGAAGAACAAACAATAATCAGAAAAGAATGTGGGGAAGTTATTGAAAAAATTAAAAACACAAAAATAAAAAACATATGCAAAACAAATATGAAGAAAATAAGAAACATTAATAATAAAAATGTTGTTTTTTCAAAGTCAGACAAAGGGAATAATTTGGTAATTTTGGATAAAGACGATTATAATGATAGGATGGAGAATTTATTAAAGGGGGAAGAATATGAAGAAATTAAAACAAATCCTCTCGCAAAAACAATTAAAGAAGTTGAAACCAACCTAAAATCAATTAAAAAAATTATGACACAAAAGGAAAAGTTTAAATTAAAAATACCAAATCCCAGAAACCCCAACATTCATGGTCTTCCTAAAATCCACAAAGACGGAAAGAAAATGAGACCTATCATCAACAATATCAATTCACCGACATATAACATATCCAAATGGCTTAACAATAAATTTAAAGGTATGGAAAAATTTGAAAATTTAGCAGTAGAAAATTCTTACCAATTAGTTGAGAAATTAGAAAATGTAGAAATAGAACCTTCAGAAAGATTGGTCTCATTTGATGTTACTTCATTATTCACAAACATACCGACTGACACAACTTTGAAAATTTTAGAAAAATGGTTGAAAGAAAACAAATTAGATGATGATAGCGTTAAAGAATACATAAAACTAACAAAATTATGCTTAAATCAAATGTTCTTCACCTTTAGAGGAAAATACTTTAGACAAAAATCAGGACTCGCAATGGGAAATCCATTATCACCATTCTTAGCAGACATGTTTATGGGGAATTTTGAATGTCATGTAACTAAAGCACATCCTTTGATGTTTAAATTTTGGAGAAGATACGTAGATGATATCATAGCAATAGTAAAAGAGAAACAATTAGAAGATGCCATTAAACTGTTAAATATTCAAAATAAAACAATCAAATTTACAATGGAAATAGAAAATAATCATGAAATACCATTTTTAGACCTTAAATTGATTAGGAAAGAAGAAAAAAAGAAAATAGAATTTGGAATCTACAGAAAAGAAACTCACATCGACAATTATATAAAAGCTACTGGATTTAACCATTTTTCACACAAACAGGCAGTATTTAATAGTTTAACACACAGACTTGTGAATGTCCCCATGAGCAAAGAAAATTACAATAAAGAGAAAGAACACATCATACAAATTGCTAAGGATAATGGTTTTCACAAGAAAATGATACACAAGAAAATAAATAAATTCAAAGAACAAAAAGTCATCAATGAAAGTACTCTTCAGACAGATAAAAATATAGGCAAAAAATTCAAGAAGTTCACATACCATCCTTTCGTATTTGACAAGTTTCAAAAAATTTTCAACAAATTCAACATTAAATTAGCACCGAAAAATGATTACAGCTTAGGTAATTTAATAAAAACCAACAAAAATGAAAAAATTGAAGACTGCAAAAAATCGGGAATTTATCAAATTAATTGTAAAGATTGTGAAAAGATATACATAGGAAAAACAAAAAGGAATCTAAATACAAGATTAAAAGAACACCTCAGAAATGTTAAAAATGGAGAAACCGAAAAATCTGCAATAGCTGCACATGCCTGGTCAGAAAAACATAGAATAGAAACCAAAACAAAATTACTTAAACAATTGGAAAAAACCGAAGGAACTCACAATTTGGGAAAAAATTTACATATGCAAGAATGAAAATACAACTATGAATTTTGAAATACCCGGTTATAAAGAAAGAGGCCTGATTTGGAAATTCTTCGGTCGGCCACCAGATGGCGCGGAGGTCAGTCTGCAGGATAGAAGGCCGTTGGACGTCAGTTGTGAACATGACGCAGCATTGACAATGTCACGAATTACGTGAAGAAACCCTGGGTCTGCTATAAATTATGAAGTATGAGGTGAGTGAAATGATAAAAAATAAACAATATTAAAGAACCTCATAGTGTTATTTCCTAACTACATAACTTGATATGAAGAAATGTTTACGGTGTGTCCCGTGACTAATGCTCATACACTTAATGTGGATCCAGATCTAGAAACTCACCCCCTTTCCTTTTGGAGAAAAAAAAAATCCTAAAGGTCATTCTCAAAAGTAGATGTATGAAATATAAACGAGATGAATCTTCCTAGGACTATAGTATCTGAGAGTATTAAATTATTACCCACAGTTAGAGAAAAGCCACTCTGAATGTGAGCCGGCCTAGGATTTCTCGTACATAGGCCCGGTCGTGAGCAGAAACATAGATTTCGTCGTCTATAATTGTAGGAAAAAGAGGAAAATATTTTTTTTATATATGAGAAAAAACCGTAGTAAGAAAGAATATTAAAAGAAAACCCATGAGAATTAGCCTACGAATTCTACTATAAGGACGAAAATTTTATCTTAGATTCAATGTAACCTGACACGAGAGATTGATAACGATTAAATATATATATATATATATATATATAGATGATCCCTAGTGGCTAAGATAGGTAAGTAGCGAATGACCACCTGTCTGTTCTCCTCGGCCCCTTTAATTTTTGGATTTATTTACGCTCATATTATAACCACCACAAATCATGAAGTGTTGATCTCCTTGTAGAAGAAGTAGGTTCATAAAAAAAGGGTCATAAATGTAGTGCACAGGGAAAAGGATGAAATAAAGATAAAAGTCTGAACCCAATGATAGGTACATCCAAGTAGAGGGGGAAACTGAGTTTATGGCCGGTTCAATAAACCGACAATATTATTCTATGTTAAGCCAAAAAGCAGTGGATAAGTGCAGACGTGGATACTGGGTAATTTGTCCCGCGGATCAACCACTCTATCATACCCAGACCCCACCATGTTTGAGCGCCCTATTCTTCAATCGAGAAGAGGAAGCCCATCGGCTATGCCAAAAATATATTTTAGCACAGGACTTCACCCCCATCTGGATTCGGCATAAGAAGACGGAGAAGTGGGTATATTCTCTTCCCAGACCCATGAAACTGACTGTCACCTGCCACGGCCCACAAGGAGAAATTTCAGGCCAACTATATCTAAATGGAACAGGTATATTACGTCAAGCTCCAGGATGCCAAATATATGCACCCGGATTTACATTGCTGCCTATTATGCACCGAAAAATGGAGGTCCCTCTTTCCTCTCAGCATTATATTATCCCAGAATTGCCCAACCTATTGACCCAAAGGCAAACCGAAATCCTAATCCAAACTCCATCTTCAGAGATCCAAGAGGCTCTACAACACATCACCGACCGCCTCCACTCTGTTCCTACGCTTTCTCCTCCGCAGAAGACAAGTCTAAATTATCTTATTCAACACATACAAAGGAATAAGGAAAACCACAATATTAAAATATGGCTAACTGTGTTGTCAGCAATACTTGTAACAATATTAATCACAACGGTAGTTTTTCAGCCTTGCCCCAGGAGACTCCTAACGTTCGGGTATCAATGTTTGTACGCCCGACGGACGCAGCAACCTCACCAGGCCAACGCACCTCTTCTGGACCCAATCCAGAACTACCCGATAGCTCAAGTCGGGAATGCAGTACCTGCACCGGAACCGGACGCAATTCAACAACCTGGATTGTATCCAGATCTCGTCGTCAACTAACCTCTGCCCTAATGGGATAGGGCCACGTATACGAGAGGCTACGCCACGTCAAAGAGAAGTCCATGATGATTCTATATTTTTGTTTTGTTTGCACTCGACCCTACTATTCACTGAAAAACAGATACTTATTTATATATGAAGTAGAATACCGACGTTTTCATACTCAGACCAATTGTATTCTTGTATCCATAGAAGCACTATGATAAAATTGTAAGAGCCAAAGCAAGTGATAAACTAGCTAAGCCACGGTTTTTCGAAGTTCACAAAAGGTTTTCTTCAAAAACTTATTGCGAATTCTTGCGAGGGAAGGATCTGTTATGCCCCAAAATGTAGAGGTTTTTTCTTTGTTTATTAGACTGAAAATTGATAGTGTGATAGCCGGAAATTATAGTTATCAAAAGGGTATTAAAAATTGATTATTCCCCTATAAACATTTAATATTATAATTATTAGGATCTTTTTAGACAATTATTTAATTATAAATGCATATCCGATGGACGTGTACCAATCCCGTATTGGCACGAAAGGATTTCTTACTACCACTTTCACGTCAAGTGAAAGCGACCCACTTTAAGTATATAAAAACTAGGGGTTGAAACCCCTAAATCATCTCGTCGGTGGCTAGCGATTTCTAGCCCGTACGAGATCTCAACGCAGTTGTAACCAGCTCTACTTGGATGTAACCTATCATAATCATTTGTAAGTCTGCTTCTTTATTTTGACTTAACATAAATAATATATGTCTTATACATTTGGTTTGCTGGAATAAACTCAGTTTCCTAACTTAGTCGGTCAAAGACATTTAACTTACTAAAGATAGTTTATTATTTGCTCAGGTTCATTAAGTATTCAATTGAGGCAATTGGTTTAATGTAGAAAATTTAAAGATAGAATAATGTTGAACTCTTTTTTTCTATGGTGGTTATCTTGTTTTAATTATTGTTTTAATCTGTTTCTTTAAATATAGTATTATTGTTAAAATATTCAATTTATTTATGTGAATGCCTCTGATTCCTTAGTTTTTGCTATCCCTGGCAACGTTAGGTAAACCCTGACCTTGTTTTAATGTTAAGCCCGTCTCATTTGTTGTACTCGGCCTATATTTTATATCTTGCTACCACTTGAGAGGAGACGGGCTGTAACAGTGTATAATTTCAGTAATCCATAGGTCGCTGGTTCAAATCCGGCTCATACTAAAATAGTATCGAATTTAAAGATATTTACATTTTTATCTTATTCTGTAAAATATTAAAACTAAAAAATAAATAATAGTTTTAAAGAACTAAAACAACACGCTTTATTGGAATACCGAACTAAAAAATGAAAAATAATTTTAATTTCCAATATGCTTGGAATAAAATTAAAGTGGTCAACAAAAAAAACATCTCCAAAACATATAGATTAAAACTAGAGATCAACAAAAAGGAAATAATTTTACCATCAAAAGCGTGGGGTGCTTTTTATGATTTTTTACATTTACTTCTACCAATATCTGTTAATTGATATGGAGCACCCCACGCTTTTGATGGTAAAATTATTTTCTTTTTGTTTATAACTCTAGTTTTATTCTATATGTTTTGGAGATGATTTTTTTGTTGACAACTTTAATTTTATCCCAAGCATATTGGAAATTAAAATTATTTTTTATTGTTTAGTTCGGTATTCCAATAAAGCGTGTTGTTTTAGTTTTTTAAAACTATTATTTATTTAAGTTTAAAACGGTTGTGAGTTATTAGTTTATTCAAGTATGTTTATCCATAGTTTCCAATATTACATACTGTTTTGTTAATGTTGGCTTTTTTAAATTACCGGTACTCTTATCTCAAGGACCCATTCAATTTTTAAATACTTTCCACACTTTCTTCAGATAAAAAAAAAATGATATAAACAGTTTGTACATAAATGAATATACTAGTTTTAAGTAATAATATTATCACACAGATGTGGCGTAGAAAGTTGTGCGTAGACTGAAATGAAACAGGAACGAAGATAGTTTTAGCTGTATGAGTGAGCAGATAGCTTCCTTTTGTTTCGTTTTTATAACAATAATAACAAAGATGGCAACTCATCAACAGAAAGCATTTTGTGTTTTACATATGACAGCTGTAATATTTCAATGTGAGCTTCATACGTAGTTTAATTGTGATTCCCCCAATGCCCACAACATCCGTCAATGGCAACGACCGGTTGTCTCTGTAAAGGTAATAGTGTGGGACAACGAAGAATGTCTGAGGAGAATGTTGTTGCTGTTGAAGCGCAAGGTCAACATAATCAGTAGGCTTTCGAACTGGTAGCAATTGTAATCGGTAGGGACGCATATGTAAGCGTTTTTGTAAGATATTCCACACTGTCAATACTGGATTGGTCTTCATGGTCCAGATGACAGGGCCTTATCTCCAGTGGCCTCCTAGATCACCGGATCTCACTCCATGTGATTTTTTTCCCTTTGGTGCTTTGTAAAGGGCAGAGTTTACGTGCTTCCGTTGTGCGCTTAACGTGCCCGAGTTGAGAGACGGGACTTGGGGTGTTGTTCCTGCCATCAATCTAGACATACTTATTAATCTGTGGGAAGAATTAGCCTACAGGTTGAATATGTGTCATGTAACAAACGGAGCTCACATTTGAACACGTATGAATTTATAATGGAAACTGGAAATGTTACTGTTTCATTTAACATGAGTTTTGTTTTTGTCATTGTCGAAGTATAATTCAAAACCTGTAAATTCGCTATATTCTTTTATGTGCACCCGGTATATATTATTCATGTACTGTTACAGTGGGCCTAATCTGTCTTTTTTTATTTCTATTTGAATTACTGTAGTCTGTAATTTTCATTAGAATTCCAAAATATTTATTATACCTTATAACAGACATGATAATAATATAATTTAAAATAATTTACAGAATATATGGTTTACATATGCCTGTTCTTTCTCCGAGCATGTAGCCATGGATAAAGCTATAAAATATAAGTAAATTCAAATTTAAGATGACCTCCAAATTTTGAAGAGGCTTTATAAGAAATATTATTCCAAGTGATGATAGTTCCTCTTCTTTGGTCCGCTAAATGATTTTCAGAATAAATTAGTGGTTCTCAATTATTTTCTTAATTTTTTGGCACTTAGAATACTACCTTTGGAGACAAAGTTGTGGATAGCTTCTGCTTCACTAATTACCATGAACATAAAATTAACATCATAACGTCTCCCAGTCACAATCTGTTAGCTTTACCACATGTTTCAACATAATCTGTGTTTTAAACTTTTAACGCTCATTTTAATATCACTCAGCTTCACGGCTAACCTTATAATTTTTTTATTTAATCGTCGAGATTCTTCTTACGAAAGCTATTTTTTCTGGCTTTCCTATTTGCTATCATGTTATATTCTGTTTCAGCCACATACTACTTGTCCATTTTTGCAACTGCAGACATTTTCAACCTGACAACTGTGTACTACATTGTGTAAAAACATTGATCTCACCAACTGATAGCTACGTATGTTGCCTACTAAACAATGTAAAATCATTGACTTGGAGTGAGTTTATTTCCTAGTCAACGTATTTTAGACGAGGTACATATAATGTAATTTTAATCCATTGCGTTATTGTTGTGGTCCTGAAGAATAGATATAATATTGCGTTTTATTTCTGTTGTACGTCATTTATATGATGTTTGAAAGTTAATTTGGTGTCCAGATGTAGTCCAAGGTATTTAACTTTAGTCTGATTGCAGAGAATTTGTACACCAATCGTTAGCTGGATCCGTGGCGGTTGGGAAAATTTGGTAAAAAGGATTAGTTTGGATATAACAATATTGAGTTTGATATTCTAGAGACAATACCAGTCACAAATCACTGATAAGGATCTCTGAAACGTTAGGATGCTGTGATGGATGGATCTGAGTTTGTTTGGATGTAAAAGCAAGTATCATCCGTGAATGATGCTGCTCTTACAGAGGGAGGGTTTGGTAAGTCAGGGACATACAGGTTATAGAGCAGTGGAGAGAGCACTGTTCCTTGAGGTACACCCGCTAATAGAGGTCTACAGCTAGATTTGTGTCCACTTACCAAAACATAATATTTTCTGTTTATGAGCAAACTGGAGATAATTTTGATTAGATTTGGATTCAGGTTGAATTTTATTAGCTTGAATTTTAGTCCATTGATCCATATCGTATCAAAAGCCTTCTCAATGTCTAGGAATATTGCTATTGTACTCCCTTTGGCATTAAACCCTGTGACAATCTCATCAATAAGTCTTGCAAGTTGCAACGGGGTGCTGTGTGCTTTTCTAAAGCCAAATTGATAATTTGGTAGCAAATTCCTGATCAGAACTTCAGTTTTTAGTTGTGCCAAAATCAACCGTTGTACGAGTATTCCCAGAATTGATAGAAAAAGTATTGATCGATGATTGTCAGGGATTGTCGGGTCTTTGCCACCTTTCGGGAGCACTATGACTTTCGCCACTTTCCATCCTGATGGGAAATAATCAAGTTTAAAGCAAAACTTAAATATTGTCAGGAGGAGGATAAGGGGTTTTTGGGGTAGATGCTTAACTGCTAGGTTTGGGATTTTATCAGTGACCGGGGCACAGGTTCTTTTTATGGATTGGATATGAGATTTTAGGTCTTTTAGATGGATGTCTGGAAGGATAGGTATAATGGGGGTAGCAAGAAACGTGGTTACCACGTCGTTGACCTCATGTTCATGAACTGGGGTGGACAGTTCATGCGGTTGGAAACGTGCTTCAAGATTGGATGCTAAGGACTTGTGCTTTATCAAGTGAATGATAAGCCCAACGTCTGTTTTCATTTAGCGTTGTAGGCGCAGGTGGTTCTCGGTTAATTTTGATCCTTTTGATAATCTCCCATGAGGGAGTTTTATTTACATTATAATTAATTAGTGAATGTTCCCAATCTGTATTCCGTTTTTCTCGAAGCAAGTTCCGTACCGCATTTGCATACCGATTGTATTGTTGTTTATGCTCTGGTGCTCCAAAGCGTCTGTATAGTTTTGGAAAATGTCGCTTACGCTCAAGATAATGGAATAAGGTTGGGTCTGTATCCGGTGTCTATCGAGTAGATTGTGTTGTAGTTGTTACTGTCTGTAATGCTGTGTTTATGGTGGGCTGAACGTTTTGGATAGAGAGCTCCAATTCTTTAGTGGATTCCACCTGTAACCTAGGGTCAATCCACCGAGAGAGGAGTCTCTTTTAGTGTGTCCAATCTCTTTTTGAAGTGTATTTCCGGAATGGAGGGGTGAGTGTAAGATTTGTAGTTAGTGTGGACAATATGGGTACACGATCTGAATCTATTTCTCTTGGTAGTGTAGTTATGTTGGTGTGTATGGCTGTGTTTTTGGAAATAGCTATATGGAGAATGTCTGTGCATAAGCCTTAGCAGCTGTCTTGAAAGTGTGTGTGGTCCTTAAGAGCTGAAACTTCAGTGTTGTTCTATTGGCAGTATGCCTGTAGTACCAGGCCTGAGGCATTTGGTACTCGACAATTCCAGAAAAGATGTTTTTGAGTTAAAGTCTCCCGCCAGAAGAAATCGGGAGGAGAACGAAGTAAGGATATCTAAATCATGTCGAGTAAGTGGTTTTGCCGGTGATTTGTAAATTGATGCTATGAATAGATTTTCGTTGCTTAATATCGTAATGAGGATAACAGTGGCTTCAGTGAATTGAAGCCCCTGGATTCGGATGGATCGTCGTCCAATGGATTTTTTGATGCAGGTGGCTGTGCCGCCTAGTGGCCTATCGAGTCTGTCTGTGCGACATGTGTGATATTCAGTAAAACGCAAGCTTTAAGTGCGTTTCACTGAGTAATAATATGTCTATGTTGTTGTCGTGTAATACAATCTCCAGTTCTTGGACCTGTTTGCCAACGCCATTGGCATTAAAAGCCATGACATCGGGAATTTTGCTTTGTGTAAACTTGTTCACACATTTTGGAAGTACATATTCACCAATTGGGACATACATATAAGTTTTTCCATATGGATACATAATTTTTCCATTAGTGGTTGGACTTCTTGAACCAGATTTTCGATGGAGGCAGGAATACCTGAATTTTGATTTTTTGGTTGTTGGCTTGCAGCAATGCGTTCGTGTGCAGGTTGGAAGGTGCCAGCGCTTGATGATATAGCTTTGCTGAATGAAATGTTTGGGTTTATCAATTTTGAGGTGAAAGTACGCGGGGCAGGTTTAGTCTTCGGTAATTTTGGTTCCCTGGATTTGAAAAAAGCTTCGTTGGCTTTAATATACTTTGGGCACTGTCTGTAAAAAGTAGGATGTCCCACTTCTCCGCAGTTTGCGCATTTGAGAAGTGTGTGGTCAGTTTGAGCTTGTACTCTCACTGGACACAACTTATGGCTGTGTAGTTTAGCGCAAATGACGCAACGCGGTGACAGATTACATGCTCCGAATGTATAGTTAAATCGCTGACATCTGAAACATTGCTTCAAGCCAGCGCGTGGTCTGTATGCTTCAATTGAAATTATGCAGAACAGAAGTTTCTTTATGTTGTAGATTTGTTTAGCTGCTTCAATATTGTTTAGCTCAATGAGGTATATGGAAAGATTTGAAATTTTGTCTTCTTGTTTTTTGGTTAATTGTTTGACACTTCGGACTGGGTACCCAAGATAGATGAGTTCACTTTTGATTTCTTCCGGATCGACATTATTAGGGAAACGTTTGAGCATATCTTTGAGTAGATAATTTTTTTAGGTTGAATGAGTAGTATTATTTTTTGACAGAGTCAACGTATGTTTTAAGTGTTATTGAAATCTGAGGTGTTGGGGTAGTACTTCAATCCTTCGGGTAAATTGACAACTTTTAGGTTTCCTTTCAAGATTTTCCGCTGCTCTTTGCTTATACGAAAGAGATCTCCGTGACCTAACACCGTTATAGGTGGAGGGCGGGGATCCCTTCGTGGAACTTTAGGTTGCGGATCATCTTTAGATGTGGTAGGAGTTGGATCGGTGGCTACCTTCATATCTTCCGGTTCATCGTTCTTTCAGTCGCACGTACTTCAGTTTCGCTGTTGCTTTCAGAGACTGGCAGGACAGAGAACCTATTAGTTATTTTCACAGGTGGATGTGACGAAGTTTGTTTTTTTAATTTTTGGTTCTTTGGAACTCTCGTTGGTTTTCCTTTTGTTGCCTTTGTCTTTTGGGTTTACATTTTGGTACTTTTCTTTGATCTTTTTTATTCTTTCTGGATGATTTTGAGTCAGAGTTGGATAGTGATATTTGCCTGTGTTGAAGCAGGCTGTTTGGACCTCCATTGCTGTGTCCTTTACTGCTTGATGCAGCTTTTTCAAGTATTGGGAAGAATTTGTGAAATTATTTTTCATTGAATCAAATCGCTGAAGCGAATCAAGAGTTAGTCTAAGCCTAATCGGGATTTTGCAAAATTTTGAAAAGTGGTAAAATAATTCTGTATAATTAGGAAAGATCCCCTTATTTCAGTCGCATTTAAGTTGTCTTCATTTGTCATGTTATTACCTATTGTTGTGATGTATTGGTCAAATATAATTATGGATTCTTCCCAATACGCTGAAGTAGGTGCGGAATGAATAACAGTATCCATCTCACTCGCATTTGGGTCTGCCATGGTGCTTGGCTTGCCAAGACTTAGTTCTGGGTCGACACTACACTGCACTATAGAAAGAACGTTTTTACCTACCTTAAATTTTAGCTTATAATTAACACAAATTGCACTTGAAACATTAAAATCTTTTACTCAAGAAAGTCACTTAAACTAGCTTCACGAAAAACTTAAAAACACATTTAACTTACACTTTAAGTAGAAGAAAATTTGGATAATTCAGCACACTTAAATGGAAAAACACTGTGATTTGGGTTCCCTGACTTTTATATAAGCTTGCTTAGCTGCCTCATAAGCTGGGCAGCTACCATAGGAGGCAGGGTGGCCTGATGCTCCGAAATTTGCGCATTTAAGTTTGGACGGATCGAGTTGTGCCTCCGCTTTTGGGGGCATTTTTTATGGTAATGTGTCTTTGAGCATATAACGCAGCGGGGCATCAGGTTAAACCCTGCGAAGGTGTGATTAAAGTTCTGGCAGTTATAACACTGTTTGAGCCCAGAACGCGGTCTTTGTATTCAACAGCGACAACTGTGTACAACAAGCGATTTAGATTGTAAATTTCTCGGGCTTCAGCTGTATTCTCCAGCTCGATGACAAATAAGGGTAGTAGGATTGTGATTTCTCCGTCCTTTTTTGACATTAGTTATGTCGTTTTGATTGGATATTGGAGCGCCAAAAGCTCGTAATGAATTTCTTCCGTAGGGGTTGAAGCAGGTAATCGCTTGAGTATACCGTCAGTGGAAGATCTTTCTTGAGTTGGAGAGTATAATATTGTTTATTTACACTTTTGAAAAAATCTTTAACTCTTGAAAATCCTCCACTGAGGATGCATAGTATTGAAGACCCTCACAGGTTTTCACCACTTTGAGTTCATGTGGATGAATTTGGCAGCCAAACAGTGACCTCTAGATTTTTGCTGATTTTTTGGCATTATGGATAACTGTGCAGTGGCTTCTATCTTCGTTTCGTATGCCATCTTTAGAATAAGAATGAATTTTTGCTAGTTTTTCAATACTCCAGTAGTTAAGGAATACATAAAAACATGCGTAGTTACCTTACTATATTACTGTATTAAATTGTCACAACATTTTTAACTAAAAGTTTGTGTTCAAAATAAGTAGCATACACAAAGCACTTCACTAGCCTCTTCCGTAATTCTTTTGCCAAAGATGTGCACAAAATGCTTCTCTTCTAGTTAAAAGCTTCCTTTGCCATTGCTATCCTCTGCTTTACTCCTTGACCGCAGTTCATGTTACTACTAATAGTACAACCCAAGTATTTGAAGCTCTCCACCTGCTCAATGGACCCATCTTTAATCCTTATGTTTGTCTTCCTTGGTTTACTTCCTATAATCATGGACTTCGTCTTATTTATATTTATCTTCATCCCATAATCCTCGCACTTATAATTTAGCTCCATCAGCATGTTCCTCAGTATCATTGCATCTTTTGCTAGCAAAGCCGTATCAACAGAATATTTTATGCATTTTATTCTTCTTCCTCCCATGTTAACACCTCGCGTATTCTTAAAGCAGATCTTCATTAGTTGTTCCAGGCAGATGTTGAAAAGAGTATATGATATAGGACATCCTTGCCGTACCCCGCTTCCAATTTATCTTCCCTATGACATTTCTTCTCCTATCTTCACTTTTGTTCGCTCTTTCATATAAAGATGACTTATGAGTAGAAACTGGATTTTATGCATTTGCATGTTGCATATGCATTTGCATATTTAGACATTTTTCACCTGTTATTACATATTTTAACTGAAAACTAGCGATAAAGCATATATTCGCTCTATGTTTAGTACATTTTAAAAATCTGTGTTTTTTACAATGAACATTTCGAGGCCGTCAAAAGTATAGTACACGATTTTGAGAGTGCAGAGGCTTTGGCAGTTTGTCAGTGCAAGGAAGCATTTAACGATTCTAGTCTTTAAAAAAACATAGCTACGATTAGCACTCCTTTTCCCATACAAAAAGTGATCCCACAACAGGCCCGGAGGCCCTTGGGGTAGTAGGAGGTTAAGGCTCCCACTTTTTCTAGACAATCAGCACGTTATGTCAGCCGGGTTGTCAGCCCTGCGTGACGGCCGCCTTTACCCCCAGAACAAGCATCTGGTACTCATTTACGTTAGAGGCTGAGTCGACCCCAGGGCCATAGTGCCGCCAGAGGGTTTGGGTTAGTTTAAAAATCCTGACCCCAACGGGACTTGAACCCTCGACCCTCCGGCTTGTAGCTCAGTGCCTTAACCACTACGCTAGGGCGGCCCCCCTTTTCCCATACACCTGCAACTATTAAAAAACTTGAAATTCAAGGTTTGGTGTTGATTGAATCTGTTCAGTTAATGGATAAATTCCGTCAACTGAACCGGTATTGCCGGAGGTATTCCCAAGCAAACTTAAGGAAAAGCTTGAAAACATTTTGAACCATAACTCAGTCTTTGAACCTTTGTGTCGAATTGGTAGTTTTATAAATGGGACGGGCGAGCTTTTGCCAGAAATAGTAAGTGCCAAAAAGCACCCAAATTTAAATATTGCCCAGTTACTTCAGTTGACGTAGATCGGTCCTTTTCTGTTTCTGTTTCGAAGACACAACCTTACTACCGAACATTTGAGACAGTACCTGCTCGTTTCTGTTAACAATAGTAGCTAAATGTAGAATATTTTAATTTGTGAACAATACTTTTGCCTGATACTGATTGATAATTTATCTGATAAATGATAGTATTTATAAATATATACCGGTAATAAAAGTACTAATTCTTATGTTAATATAGAAATAAAATATCTAAAAAAAGTAATAATTGTTTTTTTATTATTTGGTATTGCATATATAAATCCTAAATTTGGTAATTTATTTGTCGTCGACCAACAATTTATTTCAAATGAACGACGGAAGGTTAAATATAAGTTCATTGCCACTGAGGCATTATTAACATAAGGTAGGCCCATGCCTAGGTGACATTTTTAAACTATATTCTTTGATGCCAATATTAGTATTTAAACATCGGGTTCTTAAGCTTTTCTTCACATTTACACATCTCGGTCCTAAAACTTAACAAGCTAACACAAATAACTTCAATAACTTTATATTTGCTCTTTTACTCTAGCGTAGGTTTAATTAGGTCAATTTCGGTCAGACTAAATATAAGAAGAGTAGCACAAGAACTGCGCTACCGACGTACAAGAATAACATTACACACTTCGCAAACTATGATGTCACGCGTTAACCTTACATCTATATGTTACACGCTTTATATTAGCTTGACCTGTATCTATATATCTATCTATCTATCTATGTAACGGAATCTTTCAACACGATTTTCACCCACTTAAAATCATTGGATCGACTTGAAACTTTGTATACTTGTAGAGGACCCGTGACAATACAATAATTTCATATTTATTTTCTAAAATCCTGGCCATAATCATCAGAAAATCAAAAAAAGTGTTTTTTTATTAATGTAACGGAATCTTTCAACGCGATTTTCACCCACTTAAAATCATTGGATCGACTTGAAACTTTGTATACGTGTAGAGGACCCGTGACAATATAATAATTTCATATTTTGTTTCTAAAATCCTGGCCAGAATCATCCGAAAATATAAAAAAAATGAAAACTGGTATAATAGGTTGCGGACTTGTCGAGTTTTTAGTCAATCGTTGTAAGAGTTCAGTTGGTAGAGCAGTAATCCATACGTCGCTGGTTCAAATCCGGCTGGGAGGATATTTTTTATAGAAGAGTATTACTTTTAGCTCATACTACAATAGTATAGAATTTAAAGATATTTACATTTTTATCTTATTCTGTAAAATATTAAAACTAAAAAATAAAAAATAAATAATAGTTTTAAATAACTAAAAGAACACGCTTTATTAGAAAACTAAAAAATGAAAAATAATTTTAATTTCCAATACGCTTGGGATAAAATAAAGTGGTCAACAAAAAAAAACATCCAACACATATAGAATAAAATTAGAGTTATCAACAAAAATAAAATAATTATACCCTCAAAAGCGTGGGGTGCTTTTTATGATTTTTACATTTCCTTCTTAGAGAGCTTACTTTTACCAATATCTGTTTATTATCAAATATATTAATTGATATAGAGCACCCCACGCTTTTGATGGTAAAATTATTTTCTTTTTGATGATAACTCTAATTTTATTCTATATGTGTTGGAGATGATTGTTTTGTTGACCACTTTATTTTATCCCAAGCGTATTGGAAATTAAAATTATTTTTCATTTTTTAGTTTTCTAATAAAGCGTGTTCTTTTAGTTTTTTAAAACTGTTATTTATTTTAAGTTGTGTTACATTTCTTACGGTTATCATTCAAAATGTATTAAACTGCTGATATGTTTCCTGCGGTTGTCCGCAACTTTAAATTTAAGTTAAGTTTAGGGATTCTCCTGTTTTTACACGCTTTATATTAGCTTGACCTGTATCTATCTATCTATCTATCTATCTATCTATATATCTATGTATCTGAATCTTTCAACGCGTTTTTCACCCACTTAAAATAATTGGATCGACTTGAAATTTCGTATACTTATAAAGGACCCGTGATAATACAATAATTTCATATTTACTTTCTAAAATCCTGGCCAGCATCATCAGAAAATTAAAAAAAAGTGTCTTTGTATTTATGTAACGGAATCTTTGAACACGATTTTCACCCACTTATAAACATAGGATAGACTTGAAACTTTGTATACTTGTTAAGGACCCGTGACAATACAATACATTCATATTCATTTTCTAAAATCCTAGCCAGAATAATCAGAAAATAAAAAAAAAATATTTGTATTTACGTAACGAAATTTTTTAACACGATTTTCATCCACTTCGAGACATTGGATCGATTTGAAACTTTGTATACTTGTAAAGAACCCCTGACAATACAATAATTTCATATTTTGTTTCTAAAATCTTGGCCAGAATCATCAGAAAATCAAAAAAAGTGTCTTTGTATTTATGTAACGGAATCTTTGAACACGATTTTCACCCACTTAGAGACATTGGATCTACTTGAAACTTTGTATACTTGTAAAGGACCCGTGAGACTACAATAATTTCATATTTTATTTCTAAATTCCTGGCCAGAATCATCAGAAAATAAAAAAAATTAAAACTGGTATAATAGGTTACGGACTTGTCGACTTTTTAGTGAATCGTTGTAAGAGCTCAGTTGGTAGAGCAGTGAACTTAGTGGTATATAATTTCAGTAACCCGTAGGTCGCTGGTTCGAATCCGGCTGGGGAGGGTTTTTTTTAGAAGAGTAATTCTTTTAGCTAATACTACATTAGTATGGATTTTAAAGATATTTACATTCTTATCTTATTCTGTAAAATATTAAAACTAAAAAATAAAAAATAAATAATAGTTTTAAAAAACTAAAACAGCACGCTTTATTAGAAAACCGAACTCAAAAATGAAAAATAATTTTAATTTCCACCACGCTTGGGATAAATTTAAAGTGGTCAACAAAAAAAATCCTCTCCAACACATATAGAATAAAACTAGAATTATCAACAAAAAGAAAATAGTTTTACCATCAAAAGCGTGGGGTGCTTTTATGATTTTTACATGTTCTTCTTAGAGACTTTACTTTTACCAATATCTCTTTATTATCAAATATATTAATTTATATAGAGCACCCTACGCTTTTGATGGTTAAATTATTTTCTTTTTGTTGATAATTCTATTTTTATTCTATATGTGTTGGAGATGATTTTTTTGTTGACCACTTTAAATTTATCCCAAGCGTGTTGGAAATTAAAATTATTTTTCATTTTTGAGTTCGGTTTTCTAATAAAGTGTGCTGTTTTAGTTTTTTAAAACTATTATTTATTTTCTATTGTTATCATAATATATCATCCATCGTAGACAAATCTACACGGTTACATAACCCCGTCTTCCAGGCGCCCCATCCTCACATGTAAATTATAATTATGCCAATACCGGGAGAGAATGTCAGAAATTTGGCAGGATAAGCCGCTGTCATGGAACAAAATTATATTTTAAAGATGGTTGATATATATATATATATATATATATATATATATATATATATATATATATGGTATGATAAGAAAAATAAATGCCTGGACGGGATTCGAACCCGGATCTCTGAGTCTGTACCTCAGCGTGATATCCATTACACTACCAGGCGAATCCAATTCAAACACTTATTTTTCTTATATATGTATTATACTCTCCATTATTACTAGATGTCGCGAGAACACTGTCTTCACTGCCATCTAGTAGCTGACTATATCAAGTAAGCAAATTAAAGAGAATATTTATTTTACTTTATAGCAGTGACGCTAAAGTAAAAGTAAAGTAAAATAAATATTCTCTTTAATTTGCTTACTTGATATAGTCAGCTACTAGATGGCAGTGAAGACAGTGTTCTCGCGACATCTAGTAATAATGGAGAGTATAATACATATATAAGAAAAATAAGTGTTTGAATTGGATTCGCCTGGTAGTGTAATGGATATCACGCTGAGGTACAGACTCAGAGATCCGGGTTCGAATCCCGTCCAGGCATTTATTTTTCTTATCATACCATATTAAGCTTGCATTGCTCAATGTTAAAGATTTAATTATAACATATATATATATATATATATTATATATATATATATATATATATATATATATATGTTAACACACAAGCACGTGATTTCTTTCCCACTAGACGCGCACAATCGTTGACACTTTCTAACATAGAGTATTACTGATATCGTATATGTGACGTAAAGATTTGATAACTATGGAGGATGATTAACTTCGGCATATGTTGACATTCATAGAATTTTAATAAGTGGATAGAGATATCAAGATACACCTGACATAAACAGGAAGAAGGGACTGATACCTTAAGCCTGGTTTGACAAACTGGCAGCCTTCGTGTTATTGACTGCGTATTATTTTACCCAAGTCAATATTTTGATAGTCTACAGATCACGTTAGGTGAAACAGGATACAGCCCGCGGCACAGATACATTTATACACAGCCCGTACATAACTTGAGCGATTTTATACCAAAAAGCTGTTACTGTTTTTTGGTAGACTTAATTACATGGAAATTATTGTTTTACGTAACTTATTATTGTTTACAAATTAAAACTTCGTTCTGCGTGTTAACTGGTATTGTCGCCTCGCTATGATGCTTAACATTCGGCTCGCTTTGTTTCCCCGCAGCTGTTTTATGTTATTAAAATACAAAGATCCCGAGTACGGCTACTACGACGATGTTGCCACATTGCTTTTCTTGCCTCCGTTTCAATTAAAACATGAAACGTGCAGCAGTTGATCCAGTTATACAATTGTATACCGTAATTACTTGTTATAATTATCGGTGATTTATTGTGATATGTAGCTCCAATAATACAACATATATACATATTATATTTGTTTAATAAGTGATTTCAACATGTGGCGGCCATAGGAAAATATTTCAGACCGAATGGATAATGTGACACAAGAGGAAGAACCTCTTAATAGTTCAAGGAACAATAAATTAGATTGACAGACTCTTAGTAAGCAGTGTCAACAGTTGGTTTGTAATTAATGTATATGATTATATTAAAGAAAACAATCTCGGAAGAGGGTCTCTTAGATAAACTTGGCTATTCTTCCGGTGGGGTTGTACAAGACCAGCTTTTTACTTACGCGACTTATGCCATTTTTGATGTAATTTAAAATATTACGAAGTGTTGATGATACCATTTAACTCTGGGATTTAACCATCGTGAAAATATTGAAACCTATCATGAAATGAAGTAGTGGGAATATGATTTTACGTTCTAACCGTCAGACATGTTGAATGTTCCATAGAATAACAAATATGGAGAGGTCATTTATGTTACGCATTAAATCAGATTTAAAATGCAAGGAAACTAAAAGCTAACCAAACATAAATCAATGAATGGAAACTAAATCAATTACTCTAACGTAGGTGAATTCCAGGGAACGTCCTTTTTATTATTTTACGCGGTTAAATATGTAACAGTGTGGTTTACACATTGTGGTCATATGTGTTTTATCGTGTTCATCGGTGGTATATCTGTGGTCAACGGTGGTGTATCTGTGGTCATCGGTGCTCATCGTTGGTATATCGCTGGTTAGAACCAAGGACTGTTGTAAACTTCGTGGTCATGACAGGAAATAGTTCCACGACTGTTGTAACCTTCGTGGTCATGACAGGAAATAGTCCCACTTTATTTTCGTATTTACGAGGAAATAAAGATATGATAATAACTTTCCCAGATTGAAAAACGTTAAATACAGTATTTTATTAATATGTATGCCAATTACGTACTGTTAAAGTGCGTAAATAAAAAGGCACTGTTCTCCCACGGGGCCATTCTTCTCTCAGTTTCAATTAAAACTCGGAACGATGTGAGGCATTCGTTCCAATTATAACATTGTATACCGTAATTAATAGTTATAATTATCAGTGATTGATTTTGATACGTAGCTTGAATAATAATACAATATCTACATATTATATTAGTTTAATATGTAAGTGATTTCAACATGTGGCGGTCATGCGAAAATGCACGCCGTAGCGTAGTGGTTAAGGCAGGGTTCAAGTCCAGGTGGGGTCAGGATTTTTAAACTGACCCAAACCTTCTGGCGGCACTATGGCCCTGGGGTCGACTCAGCCTCTAACGGAAATCAGTATCAGACGCTTGTTCTGGGGTAAAGGCGGCCGTCACGCAGGGCTAACAACCCGGCTGACATCAAATGCCGATTGTCTAGAAATAGTAGGAGTCTTAACCTCTTACTACCCCAAGGGCCTCCTGAGGCCTGTAGTGGGAATACTTTACTTTTAGTCCCGTGCCGTAGCCGAGTGGTTAAGGAAGGAAGCCTTGGCGCAGAGCTACGGGACTGGTACTGGTTCGAGTCTCCATGGGGGAAGAAATTTTCTCATGGTATTTCGGCCAGTATGGGACCGGTGCCCACCCAGCATCGTGATGCATTTGGGTAGCTACAATAAGTAGCGGCTCCAGGTTGAGAAAACCAGCTATAACGGCTGATTATCGTCTACCTCTGTGATTGACACATGTGGATGTGAGGCCAGCAGCCAGCTGGTAGGCTAAGGGCCTTGTAGGCCTGTCGCGCAAGGAGGAGAACTGTTAATAATAATGATGATGATAATAATAATAACAATAATAATAAATTAAAATCCAAACTATGGCCAACTCACTGGCTCTGTCGAACCCGTAGGTTCATGGCCGCGCGAACATTAGCTCTCCATACATCCCTATCTTGAGCTAATGTTTTCCAATCATCCCCTGTATAATCTACTTCTCTCAAATCATGGATAATATTATTCTCCCACCTCGTTCTTAGTCTACAACTGGGCGTTTTCCCTCTGATTTTCCTACCAGAAGTTTCCATGCACCTCTTTCATCCCCATATGTGCAACATGTCGCAGCCTACGAGACTCAATTGTTCTTATTATATTTGGCTTCTTATACATATCATGTAGCTGACTAGTATGTAGTTTTCTCCATTCACCTGTCTGTTCGTCTCTTTTTTATCAAACAAATTCCTAAGAACGTTGTTCTCAAATATTCGTAATCTTCTTTGCCCCTTAAAGTAAGAGTCTATGTTTCGCATCCATATAATATAAAAGGTAAAAGTATCCCTTACAGGGCTAGGAAGCCCTTGGGCTAGTAGGAGGTTAAGGCTTCCACATTTCTGTACAATCGGCACATAATGTCAGCCTGGTTGTCGGACCTGCGTGATGGCCTTCTTTACCCCAGAACAAGTGTCTGGTACTCATTTCAGTTAGAGGCTGAGTCGACCCCAGGGTCATAGTTTCGCCAGAAGATTTGGGTCAGTTTAAAATTCCTGACCCCACCGGGACTCGAACCGTTGACCTTGTAGTGTAGTGCCTTAACAAAAACACTCCTAAGAACTTTATTCTCAAATACTCGTAATCTTCTTTCCCCCCTTAAAGTAAGTGTCCATGTTTGGCATCCATATAATATAATTTGGAGAATAACTGTTTCATATATTTTCAGTTTAACATTTTTTTAAGGAGCTGGGAAGACATGAGTCCCTGATATATATAATAGCACGCATTTCCAGAATTGAGCCTATGTTTAATTACTTTGTGCATCTTATTCCTATTTGTGATTATTGTTCCTAGATGGTTGAAATCAGCCACTTCAAAATTTCGTTCATTTGTCATTAGATGTCCATTCCCATTAGGCCTATATAATGCATTTCTATGTGTGGATATATATTTAGTTTTATTGATGTTTACTTCCAGTCCCAATTTCTCAGTGTTCAATAGAGTGCGTGTGTTGGCCCTTAGTATCTCCTCGTTATCGCTCAATAATAATACTTTACCATTAGTATAAAAATAAATACATATATAATTTTAATTTTAAAAGTTTATCAATACCAAATCCATCCATCCATAGTACGAGTAATTCTGCCCGAAGGCAGGTCCTTCACTGCAATCATAGCATTTTCATGCTATCCTTGCACCTTTACTAGGGAATTGTAGGTGTGGTAGCTTCCCGTTGCTTTCTACACCGGTGAAGGATGATGGTGGTGATGATGATGGCCATATGATTTCGGAGACCGTTTGGGCCTTAAAGTTTTCCTGACACTTGTCTTACAGGTGAGGAAAAACCCCGATAAAAACCTCACCCAGAAAAACTGCCCCGACCGGGGATCGAACCCGAGCCCGCTGCGTGACAAGGCAACACGCCACCTCGAGACCACAGCGGTCGACTAATACCAAATAATAACATGAAATTAAATAATAACATAAATAATCAATGTCTTCTGTCCTTGTGTAATAAACGCCCATAGCGCTATGAGAAACGTGACAACACCGCATGTCAAGTATTGCCGCGCGGCACCCGCTTTTATATAAACTGTTAACCATCCGAGTGAGGCTATAATATACGGTTTAGCTGTAGCCATGACAACGAAAACAAACGCAATTGTTTATTTAAAACACTTGATTCATTTAAACATCGACTTAATTCAATCTGTTACATTGACGTGTGTAAATTCTTGTACATTTTCTGCAGTAGACATTGTGCAACAAATTTTAGTCTTTATTTATTTCAATAATTCATCACCAGACATCACATTACGTGACTTAGTTTATCGTTCCGGGGCTGGCAGTGACGCGACTTTAACTTTTTTGGACCACAAGAACGTGGAGGCCCTCCATGTATAAGGGACTAGTCACTTCAACAGCTGCATGGATATTTAACAAACATTCACACTAAACAAAGCAAATACGGTTGGATGACCAAATTATTTAGGGACAATTAGGGCCTCAAATTTTCACATTTGTGTTACAGATGAGGAAAGACCGCATAAGGAAATTTGTCCTGATCGGGAATCGAAAGCGGGTTCGCTGCGGATGAGAAAATGGCATTCCATCGAAAACAAGGGCTGAACTCTCATTTGATTTCATTCAATGTATTTGATTTTCATTTCTTAAACTAATATATAAATAGAGTTTAAAGGGGATAAAATTAAAGAAAATATATTATTGCTTATACGTAACGAAGACTCGGAGGTTGATAGGCGAACGGACATAAGTTCTCCATACATTCCTAACCAGAGATAACGTTTTCCAATCTCCTCTATAATTAATCTTCCTCAAGCTATTGTTAATGCTATTTTCTACTTTATTCGTGGACTAACTCTTGGACATTTTCCGTCTGGTTCTCCTTCAGAAAGTTTCCTTGCCCTTGTCTCATCCTTCTCTCATTCCCCATTCGTGCTATGTGTCCTGCCCATCACAAGACTTAAATGTTCGTATTATATATATATATATATATATATATATAGCTTCCCATGAAGATTATGTAGCTAACTTTTGAGTAGTCTTCTCCATTCACCTGTTTTCTCGCCTCTCTTTGGCCCAACAATTTTCCAATATTCTTAATTCTCAAATACTCGTAACATTCTATAATATTTTAAATTAATGAACCGAGTTTAATATCCATACAATGTAACTGTTCTATTTGTTGAGTGAATTCGTTTTAAAATTCCGGACCGGCTCGTTAACATCTCCCTCGTATCACTTTGTGTTCCAGTTGAGCGAATGTATACTGGGGTAGCACGAGTGAATCCCAGGACATGAATGAGACATTATGCTATTTAATCTAAACTCCATGGTGCGACTTACCTTACCATCTGGCTGCTGGCCTCATATCCGAATGTGTTAATCGCATAAGTGGATGATCAAACTAAACGAATGTAGGTGTGACACGTGGTCAGCATGTATGGTCCCAATCCGTTGTGGCTTTATTTTTATCTCTACCCAGTGCAACTACCAAATTCCTCTCGATGCTGTGTAGCATTGGTCCCATGCTGTGTAGCATTGGTCCCATACTAATATTTTTCATCACCGAGATCCGTACCCGAGCAAGTCCCTAGTTAAGCAACAAGGGATGATCTCTTATACCGCTCGGCTACCAGGCGAGACTACTTACATAATTATCTGTAGTTGGAGGAAAAGTAGATTCCGTGGCACGAATTAGGCAAGTTGCTATTTAATGTGAGATATATTTTGTAAACAGATTCTCGGGTCATATCCCTTAATTTACAAATTACCAGGTTTTTCTCGTAAACGGAACTGTCAACCACTGCATGCCGAAACCTAGCTTGAAATTTGACCGCGAGAAGCGTTGTACCCTATCTGCACCATTTAACTGCAAGGTAATAAAATCGAAGCCTAAATCCAGTAATGAAATTGCCTGTCCCAAGCAGATTGATATCCCAGTTAGTAGTGAGATCACATTTCAATTCAGCATGGACATACATCCTTGTCCTGCTTTTACAATCATTCCCTGTATAATAATTTCCCACAGTTCATGATAAATGCAGACCTCTCACTTCATTCCTTCCTGCTGGGTACTTCCTCCTCTGGTCGTAGCCATCTCACTGTATGGGTCTTACTTGTTTCCCATAAAGTATAAGTACATCACTGTTTTTGTAGTTTCTTCCATTCACCTGTCAGTTCATATTTATCCCAAACAGTTTGTCAAGCATTTTATACTCAAATGCTCGTTACTTTTTCGTCTCTTAATTTTAATAGACGATGTTTTGCATACATTTTGTAGTGTACATTGAAAGAATAATCATTTTAAATGTCCATAATTTATCATTTCTTTAGTGTTCCATGCTGTAGACGAGTGATCCAATGCATCATGCCTTGGCATAGATCTATGAGACACGCGTTGGTTCGATTTCCAAAAGTGTTCTCATGCAAGTTTAACATGTATGGGACCGGTGTCTCCCCAGCATCTTGAGGAGTTTTGGTAGCCAGAATACACACCAGCTCCTGATTGAGAAGCCAACTAACTCTACCTGCTGACCACATCTCACTTTTATACTAGGACCTCACGTGGATGTGAGATGAGCAGCCGTCTTGTGGCTAAAGAGCGGTCTGTGGTGCTAAGTAGTATTTTTCACTTCTCTACAGAAATTGGGATGACAAGAATTCCTTACAAGTGTTTCTATGTTTAATTTTATTTCCTATTTGTATTTGTTTATACTAGGTACTTCCATTTCATTATTTATTCAAAATTGACTGACTTTCATTCTCATTTAATAATGTATTTCTATGTGTGAGAGTTTATGCTGTTTTATTGATATTTAAAATCGCAGCAGTCTTGAGGTGTCTACAAAGTTAAGAAAAATTACAGGTCTATTTTATTGTATGAGATACAATGGGATTGAAGAAGAAAATGGCGTGTATTTTAAATTAAGTACCACTTCATCAAACCATGTTACACAGATGATGTAGAGGAGTGAAGCTCTATGCTGCCACATGGGTCATTCCCTATCTAATGGATGAACACTACCACATGACTTCTCAACATATTTATGTACTTAGGAGACGATTGCAATTTATTCCAGGGACCGGAACAAATTCTATGTATTAACAATTGTACACAACCAATCCCCTAGCACCGAGATTGAACATGTTATAATTACAACTTGCAAACTTGCCAGGAATTGAACGTGGACTTGCCAATCAGCAGGCATTCATATTACCACCTGAGCTAATTTAATTGTGTATTCTAAAAAAAAAAAAGTTCCTGTATTTAACTTTGGAGCTCTACTGTCGCATATACGCATGATGGGGAACCAGCTGTCACATATGCGACTCTCCAAATCTACCCAAAAAAGCGTGACGCTCTATTGGCTGTTCTATGCTCTTCAACCTTTTGAGACTCACTTTCAAAGTATCTGTTCAATAATATAACGAATTCTTGTGGCACAGTTATACCTAATAGATAGTTTATGCGTTTACTTAATCAAAAAAGTTGCCCAAAGGATAAAGGGAGACAAATTCAACAGATGCTCTTGTAGTAAGCTAATGGATGTTGTAATTCAACAGATGCTCTTGTAGTAAGCTAATGGATGTTATAATTCTTACTACTAAACATAGAGATACAATTTTAGTACTGCCTAAAAAAGGCAAGCAAACAATTATTCCAACAAAGCCAGGCTGTGTTATCCAATACAAAGCAAAAGTGGTAGCCGTAGATCAAAGTGATATGATGATGTGTAATATAAAGTGTATGAGAAAATGAATCGAGTGCTTTTTTTGTACAGTGGATCTAAAGTGAAATCATCCACTGATGATATCCTAGTGTTATAGAAGGATTAAGATGAAATAATTGTTCAAATAACGATTCAAAAAATTGCCCCATTAATACCAATACCACATACAATCAATTTTAATAGGTTTATTGCATTAATTACCTTCCCTCCGTCCTTGTTGGAGCTATTGGAGGGTATAACCAGATTTCAATTAGTAATCTATTCATCAATTAACCACTTAGGATGAACAATTGCAGCCATACTCATAGTTGAAAATATGTGGTTAATTTACTTTATTCTCTACTCACTTTTAACCTTATCAATTATCTTGATTATACATTCTCTCCAAATTTCAAGTATTAATTAAACCTTCTTAATCAACCATGAAAAAAATTATACAAATCTTGCTATTTTTATCGCTCCTTTCCCTAGGAGGCTTGCCCCCACTTTTAGGTTACCTCCCAAAGTGGATCATTATTCAATTTATCCTATTAACTGCCCCCCCCTAATTACCTCAACAATAGTAGCGATATCTCTAGTAACATTATATTACTACCCGCGAATTTCCTATGCAACTTTTATTATTCTAGGGAGAGACCTAAGTTGGCTTCTTTCTACAAATGAAAGGAAAATAGATATGATTTTAAGAATTTTTCTCATGCAATTTTAGCAAGTGTGGGAGTGCATTGTGAGGAATTTGGATAACTAAAATCAACTTCAGGTTGAAAAAACCAGTTACAACTGCTAGGGGACCTATATGCTAACCATGTCACCCCTATATTGGTCCACCTCTGTGATTAATACATGTGGATGTGAAGCCAGCAGCTGGATTGTAGTACAAGGACCTAACAGACATCGCATCATGGAGTAGTAAGATAAACAGTGGCACAGGATTTCACTCATCAAAACGCAAACATTTAAACAAACGCTCATCCTACACTCCTTTGCATGCAATTCAAGTACATGTATATATGTAACATGTTCTGCTGAAGTGGTGCTTAATTTAAAATATTCCACATTTTCTTCTTCAGTCCCTAATCATCTTAAATGATAAAAAAAGGTTTCATTTATTTCTCTTTGTAAACAACTCAAGATGACTGTAAATGTAATACCAATGAAACTGTTAGTGATTATGGGAATGAGTACTCAACAACAAATATGGAAAATGCTGAAGAAGTGATAAAAAATTCAAATACCTGGGAACAATAATTACAAACAGGGAAATATTAAAAATAGGTTGAACTCTGGAAATGCATGCAAGGGACTATTTGTCATCCAACTTTTCTGCAAAAAAAAAAACACAAAGGTGCAGAAGGCGAAAAGGCCCTTTCCCACTTGCCTTATACTGGTCCTCTCGTTCACTTCTCCATTGTTATATCAAACTGCGTTAACAAAAAAAAAAGATGAATTATGTAGAGTCAAATTAATAACACATGATAAAGTTTACTCAGCTCATATGTAAAGCACAAAGTATTTTAAAATGACAATAATTAGTAACAATCTACAATTTTATTAAATTACCTTCTTCATTATAAATTGCGTAATACAAACTAATAACAACAACCCTTCAACTTGGTTATGAAACATTTCTCCAAGAAAATATTGAGTGAGCTCGTTTTCGAGTCAAGCAGACCTTGGTATAGGAGAGTAAGTAAATCCAGAGACGAGAGCCAGAACAACAAACAATGAGTTGTTCGACGTAAAGGAGCAGATAGAGTCAGGTTGTCTCTTGATTATGAATTATGTTATGGTAGGAAGGTAGTATATGGAAGAAAGCATAAAGATAAAGGGGTGATGAGGTGAACTAAGTAAAGTATGGTGTAAGGAGTAGAGGCAATGGGCCGTATGAATAAAGTGGAACAAATGCTTTTACTTCACTATTTTGAAGCATATCCTTCAGATTTTATGAATAAAGTATGAAGCATAACATTTTACTCGCGGTGACGCAATAGAGGGAAAAGCATCTGCTTCCTAGGAGGAAGCACGAGCTCGACCCTCAAGCATGTGTTTGAAGATAAGAAAAACTGTATGAATAAAGTGAAGCTTTGGCTTTTTTTTTAAGTACATGCTTCACAAAAGTGAAGTCTGGTTAGTAGCAGACTCATCACCACAAAATACAGAAATGGTCCCCGTACGCCGTAAAAAGTGTTATAAACCACGTCGGTGTCCTCCTGAGGAAGAGTATAAATCACTATACAGATTCAAAGATGAAAATGTTAAATGGACTGCTGCCCACGTTTTACCAGAAACAGAAGAGAGAAGAGTTGGGTCGCAATCCTCTGAAGATAGAATGAAGATATTTCAACGGTACATGGCTGACCCAGGGTTTGAAACTGGTATAGGAGAAGAAATAGGCGTTCATCAAAGCACTGTGAGTAAAACAGTCACTTATGTTAAAAAAAAATAATGAAAAAAGCTGATACATGGTTTAAATTTCCATCATTGTTACAAGATGTGAATTTTGGAAGGATTGAGTGGTTAGAGAAATTTCAGTTTCCAACTGCTATCGGTGTACTGGATTGTACACACGTGCGTATTCTGAAACCTTACATCATGGTGATGATTATGTTAACAGGAATGGGTACTGTGGTATCAGAGTCCAATCTACTTGTGATGCAAAGGAACGATTGACTTGTGTTGTGGCTAGTTGGCCGGGTTCAGTGGACGACAGCAAAATATGGAAAAATTCAATCGTTCGCGACGTGTTAAGTGGATTTAAAAGAAACTGTATTTGTGGGCGACGAAGAATATGGCCTAATGCCATGGCTGATGACCCCATATCGATATCCTATACAAGATAATCACAAATCTTTTAACAGACTTTTAAAAAAGTGTTGTCATAGAACGTTGTTTTGGTCAATTGAAGAGAAAGTTTCCTATTCTTTAGTACATGTGTAGAGTTGGTGTCATAAATGTTCCAACATTAATTATAGTTTCCTGTTTTGTTTTACACAATATAGCAAAATATCTACACGACGATATTACTGTCAATATTGGTGATTCAGAAGACTACAACGAAGCAGAAGAACCAGAAGAGGAAAATATCAATGAAAGGGAAAATATAAGAAGAGGACGTGAAAAAAAAGAGAAGAAATTACAACTGTAAATACACATTGAAGGATTTTAATTCACTGGAATGGAACATTACTTATATCATTGAAATATACATTATTCACTTGTTGATCTGGATAAATAAAAAATGAACTGTAATACACTTCTATTTATTTCACTTCACTGGAACTAGATTTACATAATTCAGCTTTCACTTTTTAATATGAAATTGATAGAATTCAAAGAGGAAAATAAACTTTTACAGGAGAGTAAATACATTTTCCTCACTATAGCCTTGAGAAAGGTTTCACTCATAATTTATGTTACTTAATCTGTCCGTATGCATATTTTATATTTTTATTTGAATTCTAGCCAATTTTAATTGTTCCGATAATACTAGTCTGCGAACTAAATCTTTCGTCTCGTCTGTTTCCGGCAAACATCTTCTTGCCTTTTTCAATGGCGGAGATTTATAAAATGATGTATCCGTTGGTGTTGGTGATGGTTCTACATTTACTGCTCCTTAAAATAAGTGTGTAGATAATGATAGCCTGAGGAAAACAAAAATAACGGAAATTTCTAAATATGTATTAATCATCTAACAAAGAACTTATTGTAAAATTATATATTTTGTTTGTAAATGAGTTAAATTTATCGTAGAACTATGGATATCTCTTTGGTAATTATAAATGTCCGTCCATCGATAGTAATTCTGCCCGAGGGCAGGTCCTTCACTGCAATCATAGCATTTTCATTCTATGCTTGTAGCTTTACTAGGGAATTGTAGGTGTGGTAGCGTCTCGTTGCTTTCCACACCGGTGAAGGATGATGATGATGATAAATATAAGGATGATTATCATATGATTTGGAGGACCGTTTAGGCCTTAAAGTTTTTCTGACATTTGTCTTACAGGTGAGGAAAAACCCCGATAAAAACCTCACCCAGAAAAACTGCCCCGACCGGGCATCGAACCCGGGCCCACTGCGTGACAAGGCAACACGCTACCTCGAGACCACAGGGGTGGACATTATAAATATAAGTAATTAATAGATTACTTAATATAATAAAACTTCTACCTGGAATTTTGTTTATTACAGGATTCGTTTCTCCTTGTAACAGATTGATAAAGTTCTTTCTCCCCGGAATTCAGAACGATTGTTTTGTTCCCGGTTCGGTTCATACCTGTCTTTTTTAGTCTTGTTTTCGTATTGTTAATTTTCTTTAGAAGCTGGTTTGAATTTATCTGTGTGCCAAAATGAAGTTCAAATAATTTAATTATTTCCTGAATTGCGACATGTTTTTTTTTTTCGGAATTTGTGATAGGTTGGGGATACATTCCTAGAGCAGTAATAGAGAATAATACATTCCATTGTATTGTCTGCAGATAACTATTACCTGCCTCTAAATCAGAACAGGCCATTTTTACAAACCACACGTTTACAATCGCTGCACTGACGGAGGAAATAAAAGTAGCGTGGTAATTATCTGTTATGATTGAAAATTATCGAGTCAGTACAAATACTCCCCTTTTAAAGAATGAAAACATAAACAAGCACTCAGGAAAGAATGCTGAAGATTCATTTACGATACGCGTAGCTTCTCGGCTGGGAGTTTAGAAGCACATGCTCCTTATTTAGAAGGAAAAGATATAAGTACAAGGTAGGAGTTAATCACATTATTCAAACTAGATGCTTATATGTCTACCTTTTGCTTCCAAGCAAATGCTTCTACCTATACTTCGTGCTCACAAGCAAAACCTATAGATTTATTCATACGGCCCAATATACCTTTCACCTGTCACCAATCAGAGACAAAAGCTGGAGTTATATTACCTGGTTTGCAGAGGTTACACATACAATTTGCAAAGAATTATGCAGTCTTTGTCCGTAAGTGATGCTCAAGATAGTGGGTTCTGGACGTAACTGGGACGAATCTTTATTCTCACCTCATCTTAATATAATAAATTGATTTTAATTCATTTGAGTTTATATGATACTTGCATATTATTGCGTGAACTCGTAATCCGGGGAAAAACAGTTTTGCGCAGTCGTATTGAGTCATGATTTGGTACTCTATGTTTCTCACTCATGTAGGAGGCACAAATTAAATATTAATTTTCCTATTGACATCTCAGCACTTCACGGTCAATTCTGATAATCTCAGAGCTGCCAACTTAAAACATTAACTCCCAAGAATCTTCCAGAAAGTACCGCCTACAGGGTTTACATACTAAGCAACTTCTTTGTGCTTTTGAAAGGGAGTTGACTTACTCCGAGCAATGTGCTGCTCCTCGATTCTCCGTGATTAATAACATCACGTATTTCGGTTCTGATTATTAGGTTTTTATAAGTATTATATTATATTGCAACAGTACAAAGTGAATAATCTTGTTAATAGGGAAATTATTTAATTTGTGAAGTGATCGATTGTTAAATTATAAACAAATATATTTATTTTCGTCTATGAAGATTATTTTTATATTAAGTTTTACAGTCCATTTCCTTCCTCGCCCTTAACGGACCTCTGACCCCAACATATTGGTCGTCTCCATGCAGCATTTTTTAACACATTGTTTTTCCGACCGCAATATTGTGCTAAGATTCTGAATTTATTAGGGAACTGGTTTCGCTCCCCCTCACTTCACTCAAACAAACATCCGTTTGTAACGGAAATATTCTCTACTGCATAGTATTCGCAACTATAGATCGCCACGTGCATCATAAAGTATAAAATGAAAAATCAAGAAATATTGTGAACTCTATGCTAAGAAGTGTTACTGTTGCTGCAAAATACTACATTTCTACTCAACCGTCTGGCAGAGTTTCGGGTTTGAGTCTTCTTTCGTGTGTGCTTCAAGAATTGAGCCGAGAGCATGCAGTGTCATGGATTGATCGACCAATTGAAGCTTCTGGTTACATTGGCCTATGAGGTTAAATTGCATAATGCCGTCAAGGTTATCATCATTGAGGACATAAGGTATGTTAATAATTAGTGCCGATAATAAGTGCCTCCTAATTCATTTGCATCCTATGTCACTTATAATCAATATTGTAAATAATATATTACATTTCTTGTAGTACTTATCAAGGTTTTTATGCTTTTTAATGGGTTAGTTCATGTCCAAAATTTTAGTTCACCTTTGCTGGTTGACTAATTAAAATATCAGATAAAAATTGTTTTAATTAACTTTAATTGGTGGATTAAAATACCTCAATTTACCTTAGGTGGTTCATTGATTATTATTATTATAACTTACCTTGCCTGCTCGGCTATAGAAACTTTAGACTTCATATCTGATAATACGAATATGTTGTGCCTTAATTAATTCAACCCCCTTAAATAAATAAACGATTGAAAGAATAATTATTGAAATACATATTGTTGTCACTTTGCACTGAAACTAAAATTAATATGTTCAATGTGGGAAATTTAATTACAAATGTAAAATTGGTTATTGTTTGGTCTCATGATTTCTAAGTTTAAAAATAAACTTATTTTTGTTAAAATCACACTAAAATTCAGACTAGTTTAAAATTATTGATGATTTTGTGTAATTTTGTCTCGAGGTAGGTAATTATGATTTGCAAATGTTATGGGTGAAAAAAAGTGTTAATGAAATAATAAAATACTACAGAGACATGGGCAGATTCCATGTTTTTTTTTTCGTGCACAGAAGCTGGCACACTTATGGGTTCAAGTAGCCATTGATTATAATTTTCACCTGAAATGATTAGGTGTTATCTCTTAAAAAGCTAGTCTCAATAATTGGTCTGAATAATTAGTCTTATTAGAATTCAAATGATGCCTAATTTATAATTTCAAGCGCATTTTATGATTAATACATTTTTCATCAATTAAATGCACCGGTCGACATGATTTTTGTCTCAAGAGTACCAACCAATAGTTATATTAATGCAGTTTTTTTTATCGTGTTTTCAAATATGTATTCGGAATTTCTCCATCACCCACAGTTTTTTTAATTACAATTAATGTATTTAAATAATTATTTTTTAATAAACGTTTTTTCGTCCATTTGTCCATTGTAAAATAAAATCAAATGAGGTAACTCAAATCGTACCGTTGCTACTGTTGTGTAGGTTCAGACATGTATAGACATGAACAAACATGATCTAGGGTAACATGCATTCATTAGAACGATGTTAGTTGTGAGATAGCAGTGAACCAGTAAACACGTAATTGTGAGTGCGTTGTGTCAGGATTATTGTATATTACATATTTACAAATTTATCTCTTTTAATTTGTTGTTAGTAACAAAATGCCTAGAGTTTGTTTAAATCATCACAACAACTTTTGTTATATATGTGGTGACGCTCAAGTCCCAAAGGCCAAACCTTACTCCATTAGTGAAAAAGTGTTATAAACTTTATTTTGGGTGTAAAGTGGGGGACCAAACAAGGACATGGGCCCCACATATCTGTTGTTTATCGTATAGTAGGCTTCTCACTGTATGGAAGAATGGCACACGCCACATGCCATTTGCTATCCCTAAGATTTGGAGGAAACCCAAAGATCACTCCTCTGACTGTTATTTCTGCTTAACAAACATTAAAGGGATTACGTCAAAATCAAAACATACAGTGGAGTACCCTGACTTGCAATCTGCAATGAGACCAGTTCCACACTGCAAAGAATTGACCATATCAAAGCCTCCAGAACATGTGACATTAGATGTAGAGAGCTCAGATTCTGATGGAAGTAAGGAAGAAGAAGAAACAGATTTTGGTGATACAATTTTTTAACAAAGCTGTTCATCTGTCCCTACTATCCCAAAGACACAAAAAAAAACAGTAATTTGTGTAACCAAGTTGCAGACCAAGAATAAGTGCAATTACCCTCAAATCACCACATATATTCTATTCATACACATTTTTGTATAATTTTACTATTCGCTGGTTGAGTGGAAGAGAATGCCTTATGGCCTTAACTCTGCCAGCTAAAATAAATCATTATTATTATTATTATATTGAAGCTTTGCCAATATAAATTGAAAGTTTTCATGTTTCTTTGATACTAGCAGAGTATGTCACGAGCACATCAACATACAATAGGGTGCGTTACAGACATCAATCAGTCTTTTCCCTATATCACTCATAACTGATCTTTCCTATTTCATGTTCGTTTCAAGGAATTATTCAATTCACAAATAATAATAATTTTATAATTATATTCTATGTATTTTTCTGATTTGTTTAAAATATAAATAATGATTTATTCAATTAATTATTTATAAATTTATTTACTCTCGCCCGAACTATTAATGATGGGCTGCTCATTTAGGGAGGAGGCTGAGTGAATGTCGCGTCTCAAAATGGACATTAAGATGTGACTACATATGAAGAGAAAATTAGAAATATTTTTCATTAGCGGTAGTATTTATTCCAAGTTTAAAGAACCTGTTTCACTTAGAGTATAGCAAGGATATAGTTTTAAAGTGTACATAAACAGTATTACAACTAGATAAGGATAATAAATTTAATAACTTTTTATAAAGATACAAATAACTTGTACATGACGTAATAAAAATAACAAAGTTTAAGGTTTTAAACGCATGTCATAAATACATTTTAATAAGCAATTACACAAATATTTTTTAAATGTTACAAATGGAGACATCATAATATACAATTTGAAACTTAAAACTTAAGCAATGAGAGATTTTGCTGCTAGGTACAAACTGAGCAAATATTTCTCATTAGTGGCAGACAGATTTTAAGATACAAATTATTGCAAGACGATGTTCTGAAAATACATACAAAAAGTCGCAAATTCATCATATGTATTTTAACGCCTGTGATTATTAATACAAACATAATGCACATAGGACGTCAGTAAGAACCTTCTGCCAGACATTATTACTGAAACAGCCTTTACAAATTAAGGCCAGTACAAAGTTAATTAAGAAAAAAAAAAACATTTCTCTTATTGCCCTCCTTTTGTCGATCAGCATCTCTTTCCTCATTTTTTGTATTTCTTTTCCATGTAGGATAGAGAAACAGAGACATTTTCACTCTTTTGAAACAACTTTTTTAAAACACATTTGCACAGAAGTTAATAATCATACTAAATATAAATTATATAAACCTACTTTAATATCACAAGAATAATGGCTACTATTAGAGATGAGATAACAACATTCAAATTTAAAATATGTTTCTGCAATAATTTAAACAAAATCAACTTTTACTAACATTAATTTGTAAAAGTTTTTTCCACTAATAGTGTCCAGTGCAAAGCTCATACTGATGCCCTATGCTCCTAAATGGAGCTACAGGATTATGATAACTGTATTCATTTAGCAGTTCGTATCAGGTAAGATCTTACTCTATGTGATTGTGTCCAAAAAACAAAGTATTTTTCACCAACATACATACTTAATAGAGGCTTTCCACTTTACAGCAGTTTGCCCTTAATTCCTGCTTTCCAGAGATTCCTATCTTCCCATTGTCCCTCTTCCAACCCCTCTTCATCATGGCATCATATATTCCCTCACACCATGTTCTTCTACTTCTCACCCTCTTCCTTCTGCCAATACCATCCAATCTAACACATGTCTATGCCACCAAAATAAAAAAAAGGCAAAGATCAAGAAGGCCAAGTTGTTTGAAATTTCATAAAAATTCTGAATGAAATTTATCAAAACTGATGGGATTGTTATTTGGGAGTTCAAAGTGCAAACAATATACAAACCATTAAAATGTAATTAAAAATGTTCATGGAATCTAGGTACTTAACCGATCTTCTTGGCATCAATGAGCTGAAAGACTGATTATTGTGAGGTTTCCATAAAAGATAGACATATGCTGTCGTGGACTTTTTATTCATAGAATTTTTTTAGATATTCAATTCTGTAATAGAGCAATTCCATATGTGACTGACTGACATTTACAATACACTTTTGCAGCAAAATGGTTGCATAAATATCAAAATTGATTGAAATTAGGGGTGTTATCTAGGTGATATGATAGAGGAAAAGTTAGTGATTAAGACTGTGCATAAATATACAATTTCTGAAGAAAAACAATGTTATTTATTATCTATCAAAGAATGTGTGACTGATGACATACATGTCAACTCATCATGCAGCTTAACATGTTCATCTGCATCATACTCTGAAGTGTGATTCCTAATTTAATTTTTCAAAATACCGTTAGGAGGGCACATTTGAAGTTACATTCTCAATAAAAAACGAAACAAAAATCACAATTAAGACCGGAGTTATAACGTAACATGTGATGTGTGACTGACTGACTGACTACATTTTGTGACTGACATATCTAAATTTTATTAAGAATTTAATATTGTGGAGTTGCGAATATTTTACAAATATCACAAAATAAAATGAAATTATAATAGATAAAAAGCGATAATACATAGATAAATAAAGTACTACACATACTTTATCATGTATAGGAAACGTACAATTTGATACGCTGTAAAAAGATTAAATAAATAGTGTAATTTATTTAATTTGGTTACCACGTTACATTTTAAATTTCACAAAATAAAGAAAAAATTAACTTCTTAATAAAAAAGGGCCTTCTCTATACGCCTAATGTGCATATAATTTTATTACATCCATATTAACTGATTACAATTTATCTGATGCTATATTTAATATTTCTGATGGTGTTATTAGATTGAACCATTGAAATAAATAAACCGATATGGAATTTGCAGTTTTCGTTCCAGAACACTAAAATTAACTTTCACACGTCTCAACTTTAAAGACAAAAAGTTAACGAAAAAGTACAGTATACAAATTAGTGACATTTTTATTTAAATGTGGAAAATTATGTTATAATTCTATCAAAAGAACTGATTAAAATTATATTGCTGACATGAGTTCTATTTTTAAATTGAACCAATGAAAGAAATCTCTTACAATGCGCGAAATATTTCTTTATGACTGACTGTGTTTTGCTCCCAGCGGGCGCAAAAAAAACAATATATATTACGCGTTGTCAGACGTGTTTTCACTCTGTTGGTTTCCAATAATGATTACACCCAATATGACACTACCGGTTATACATACTTAATCACCTATACGCCACGCCAATTGTATTTATTTATACAAATAAACTTCAGATGATTTAAAACTGTTGTTGAAATCAACATGCATGACTATGTTCTTTTCACCAAAAGTACAATGCTTAGCACAAGAATGGAATCTATGGCAATATGGCACTGTGAATACCCGATAATACGGACACATAGCATGTGAAAGGTCATCAACTAATGCGGGAAAACGTAATTACTTCACAAGACAATATCGTTTGTAAAACTTTTTTGTTAGTTATGCACAGATAACATAGAATCCCGAAGGAAATTTGAATCCATCAATTATCGATTCTGTGGAGTAATATTTTTTGAATGTTTTAAGTGACTAACAGAAAAAAGCTTACCCTGAATAATTATAGGGCGAATTTTTCTAAAGTATCTAGAATAGTACAATACAATTATTAGTATTACATTTATGATGCAGGAAGGACAGGAAAAAAATAGTAAAAACAAAAGTCAGTGGAAAAACACAAATGTAGACACTGAAATCGTATTACTAAAACAAAAATTTCGGTTAATTTTGCATGAGGTGTTTCAGGTTGCCGGAAGAAAATGTCATGTTCTACTATTAATTTTAGATCAAAATAATCCGTATTTTTAAAACATAACTTCTAGAATCTGAAAATTTCATCTGTAAAAAAAGTATATCCCATCCAAAAAATTACTCCTGCGCGAATTTCAAAATTTTCACAACGGTTTGACATTTTCATGGAATTACTCTACATTTAAATCCTTCCGCTAAATGCCTTTTAGCTCAAATTGTCACAGAAGAATATCCAGTAATTATTTTATGAAACAGCTGAGCCGAACAGTCTACTAGATTTCCTAAACCATGTTTATGTTTATACTCAGAAGGGGAGTCCAGCAAACAACTGACTGCATCATGTGTATTAGCAATATAAGTGAGAGGACAAAAAGTCAGTCAGTCACGGGACTCCAGCGGGAAAAATAATAGCTTTATAAGAAAATGTCATCAATACTTTTTTGTTAATTGTGTACCGATAACGTAGAATCCAAAAGGAAATTTTAATCCATAAATTACTATGTTGTGTACAGTAATTTTTATCCGTCTTCTGTGACTGACCGACCATAATTTACAATTAATAGGTCACATTTAAGGTATATAGAATATTAGAATGCAATTAATATTGCTTAATTTACGACCAAGGAGGACCGAAGTATGGTTTAATAAAAGAGTATGTGAAATAAAACGAATTCATACGACCAAATCATTAAACAAGAAATTGGTCAAATTTGCCGAATTTTTTCAGGTTTGGAATATGACAAGTTCTACCACTATTATTAGATTAAAATAATACACATTTGAAACATTACCTTATATAATTATACAATTTGATATTTACAGATATATATTTCACCAACAAAATTATTCCTGCGTCTGTTTCAAAATTTTCACCTCGGTATGGCATTTTCATGGAATCTCTTAATATTTAATTCGATGTATTTGTTATGGTTTAGGCAACACAAGCCAATTAAGCGTCCGAAAAGCGTATTCTTAGTGCAATGATGCACTTTTTTAAAGTTCCGGCCCTATTTAGGATAACATGTTATATATCTTAATTATCCCAGAAAACACTCTAAATTGTGGGAAAAAAAACTCATTCAAATCAGTCAAGTAGGTTTTTAGTACATTAAAGTCAGACAGGCGGACACAAAAACAAACGGACTCATACACATTTTATATACAGTATAATGATTACTACAGTGAATGAATGGGGATTGAAAGACGTGCATAGAAGCTTCTTGTAGGAAAACCAGAGGGAAAACGCCCTGTTGGTAGACTAAGAATGAGGTTGGAGAATAACATTAACTGTGATTTCAGGGAAGTAGACTATACAGGAAATGATTGGAAAACATTACCTCAGGATAGGAATGTATGGAGAGCTTATCTCCGCGCGGCCATGAACCTACGGGTTCGATAGTGCCAGTGAATTAGTTACAGTGTAATACGAGAGTGGATTAAATATAAACCGGAATTTTGCGACGGTTGCGGTTTGGAGGGGAAGTTGGTGGGGATTTCTGGAGTAGGGATCTTGATGTGTCGCACTCCGAATAGCGGCCGCTTGCTTCAGTACGCCATGAGCGAACAAGAGATAAACACGTCTGTTGCGCAACGCATTATTATTAAGTTTTTGGCGAAAGAAGACACTAAACCTTCTGAAATTTTGAGAAGGCTCCATGCGCAGTTCGGACCGGAATTCAGTTGAAAATGAGCCCCACCAAAGACGGCAACGAACAAGCATTACTGCAGACTACATTCGTGCTGTACGGGACCTTATTGAGGAGGATCGGCGCGTAAAAATTTCTGAAATTGTTTCACACGTTGGAATAAGCTTCGGAAGTGTTCAAGCCATCATCAGTGATGAACTGAAATTCCGAAAATTGTCTGCCAGGTGGGTTCCTCGGCTCCTCAGCCAGGAAAAAATATGACGAAAAACTAACGAAAATGCATTGGACACCTCTGGAACATCCTCCTTACAGTCCAGATTTGTCACCCTGTGACTACCATTTGTTTGGGCCACAGAAAGAAGACCTTGGAGGAAGGCGGTTTGGTGACAATGCAGCGGTAGAGGAGTTCGTGCGCAACTGGCTACACGTCATCCCGTGATCCCTCATTCTTCAAGGACGGCATCAAAAAGTTGCCAACTCGATGGCAAAAGTGTGTTGGAAATGCAGGAGACTATGTAGAAAAATGAGGTGGTGGTTTTGTATTTTTTTGTTCATTCAATAAAATTGTAAACAATAATTCCGGTTTATATTTGATTCACCCTCGTATAATAAAAGTAATGAAACTATTTTTTTTAAAAAAGATGCTCCACCTTAACATTAATTTCCTTGTCATTATGTCTAAGTAAATGTTTTATAAGACTATATTTCCAAGCAAATTACTTATCACAAAGAGAACATTTGAATAGTTTCTCATTACTATGCACAAGTAAATGAGTTGATTAAGATTGAACTTCTAAGAGAATTACTTATTATAAACCTACAACTTGGAATATGTCTCATTACTATGGACAAGTAAATGTCTATTAAGTTGGGACTTCTGAGAGAATGTCTTATTACAAATAGAACATTTAAAATGTTTCTCATTACTATGGACTAGTAAATGTGTATTAAGGTGGGACTTCTGAGAGAATGACTTATTACAAACAGAGCAGTTAAATAGCTTCTCATTACTATGGACAAGTAAATGTCTATTAAGTTGGGACTTCTGAGTGAATGCCTTGTTACAAATAGAACATCTGAAATGTTTCTCATTACTATGGACTAGTAAATGTGTATTAAGGTGGGACTTCTGAGAGAATGACTTACTACAAATTGAACAGTTAAATGGTTTCTCATTACTATGGACAAGTAAATGTCTATGAAGTTGGGACTTCTGAGAGAATGTCTTATCACAAATAGAACATTTGAATTGTTTCTCATTACTATGGATAAGTAAATGTGTACTAAGGTGGGACTTCTGAGAGAATGACTTATTACAAACAGAGCAGTTGAATAGTTTCTCATTACTATGAAGAAGTAAATGTTGATTAAGATTGGACTTCCGAGAGAATGAGTTATTACAAACAGAGCAGTTAAATATTCTTTTCTGATTACTATGCACAAGTAAATGTTGATTAAGATTGGACTTCTGAGAGAATGACTTATTACAAACAGAGCAGTTGAATAGTTTCTCATTATTATGCAAAAGTAAATGTTGATTAAGACTGTACTTCCAAGAAAACAGCTTATTACAAATAGAGCAGTTGAATAGTTTCTGATTACAATGCACAAGTAAATGCTGATTAAGATTGGACTTCCGAGAGAATGACTTATTACAAACATAGCAGTTGAATAGTTTCACATTACTATGCACAAGTAAATGTGTATTAAGATACGACTTCTTAGAGAACGACTTATTACAAACCGAGCAGTTGAATAGTTTCTCATTACTATTGACAGGTAACTGTCTATTAACATTGGACTTACTAGAAAACGACTTATTACAAATAAAATAATTTAAAGATGTACATTTCAAGTCTATGTCTCCTGTTTGTGATCTCTGATTAGGACTGTACATTCTAAGATGTCTATCTTCATTCTGGTCCACCTGAAAATATAACATTACAATAACTGACAGATATGTCAGAATGTATCACAATTCCGAGTATCATTCACTCTGAAAGAGATAAAATACTTCAGAACCAATGTGAAGTGATATTTTGTCATTTTTACATTTGTTGATTTGATACTGTGTCAGTTCTTCCATCTTGTAAGTCAGCCGTAAAACACAACACAGAAAAAAATCACATGTACAGTAATAATGACAAAATATACTCAACGTTGATCTACATATGGTAAATGTGATCTTACTAGTAAATTATTAAATAGAATACATATATGAATTGGAACCTATACGAGGGTCACTAGATACGTTTTGAGATGTGCAACAATGGGCCATGATAGTGATTCCATGCCTATCATATATGTTCGGAGTACTCTCCAGCACATTCTATACAACGTTGCATCCTCTGGAAGCAACCACGCCACTCAATTTCAGACACTGCACTAGCTCATCCTTGTAGCAGCAATATCTGTAATAGGAAATCTGTGCCCGCGCATGCGTTACTTCAGGTTCGAAAAAAGGGAAAAGTCCCCCAGGACTAGGTCTGGACTGCAGTCAAGATGAGACATTAATTTCACCAGCGTCTTTTCCAGAAAACTAATTGTTGCATTAGCTGTGTGCGAAGGGGCATTGTCATGGTGGAGCAGAATTTCCCACTGCTCAGTCCTTGGCCGCTTCTCCTGGATCTTTGAGAAGACTCTGGGGAGACAGATTTCTGTATAATAACTGTCCTCTCATTCTCTAGCACCAGTGCAGCTAAATGACCACTTGTTGAGAAAAAAAGAGACCGCCATTTTCTTCCCCACACTCTTAGGACTTTTGACTTTGGTAGGAGGCTGCTCATCTGGGAAGACCTACACCGAAGATTGGCGATTTGTTTCGTGATCATACTGTTAGACCCAAGTTTCGTAACCTGTCATATTGTCTGACTGACACCTGGCGGGAGTCCCCGTTCTTGAATATCTCCGGCATTTCTCTGCGCCTTTCTATCCTAGTGTATTTCTGCCCTTCTGACAAGTGGTGAGGCACCCATCGAGAAGAAATTTCCCTCACTCTTAAATATTGGTGCAGGATAGTGGAAACACTTGCTGAATTAATCCCTATCGTCCATCGATGTTCTTATAGGTCAGTCGCGGATGTTCCTTAATCAAAGTCTTCACTGCAGACTTTTCTTGTCACCACAGTTGCCTCACACTCCTCCCTTGATTTTTAAGGGATGTTCTCCCCCTCTTAAATTAAGCAAACGAGTGGAAAACTTACACGTGAAGGAGCAAGTTCCCCAAATGCTGGTGTGAGACGCTTAAGTGTTTGTGACTAATTTAAATTGCACATAAAATAATACAAAATGAGAGCACGAAAATGCTCCTCTCAAGCTGCATAGGACACCTTTGATTTCACAAGCATGCTGCTCATTGACACCTGAAAGAAATTCTTTGTACCTGCTATGATTTTGACGTTCGAGGGTTGGGAATTCAAGAGATATATTAATTTATTGCATTCCTGGCATCAGACTATCGTGTCTGAACACTTATTTAGTGACCGTCGTACTCGGCACCTTATTAAATATCATTCTCTTATATTTGAAAAGAAAAATATACGCCTAGACTGGGGTTTGAACCCGGGAACTTCGACTTTCTATGTCAATGCTCTTCCATCTGAGCCACCTATGCCTCCAATCTAAACGCGTATTATTCTCTTACACATAGTTAATTCCCTAACCCCAAATGCTACGAGCCGTTGCTACGATTTTTGCAAATGGCCGCTTCTTTATTAAGAAGACTTTTTGTTGGGAATTTAAACATTACTTATAAAGCCAGTAGTGCTTCTTTCAATGTTAATATTATTCGTTTTTAAGCATCTTAATGATGGACAAATTATATTTGAAAAGAAAAATATACGCCAAATATAATTGTCCATAATTAAGATGTTTAAAAACGAATAATATTAACATTGAAAGAAGCACTACTGGCTTTATAAGTAATGTTTAAATTCCCAATAAAAGGTCTTCTTAATAAAGAAGCCGCCATTAGCAAAATCATAGCAACGGCTCGTGGCATTTGGGGTTAGGGAACTAACTATGTGTAAGAGAAAAATACGCGTTTAGATTGGAGGCCTAGGTGGCTCAAATGGAAGACCATTGAGATAGAAAGTGAAAGGTCTTGGGTTCAAGCCCCAGTCTAGGCATATATTTTTCTTTTCAAATATAATTTGTCCATCATTAACATGTTTAAAAACGAATAATATTAACATCATTCTCTTACTTGGGACATGCTTTAAAGATCCTCATCAACATTTAAAAATTATATTCTCTCATTTCCAACGAACTCTAATTCAATCTTTTCTTGTACCACCTGGTGTAGTTAGAATAAACTTGATATCAAATCACGCTCGCCCAGGAACTACAATATTTATTTTATTTTATTTTTAATAATGTGGTCCTTCCGAATGTTATAATAGTATAGTAGATTCTTCAATTGTATGATGCTGTAACAAATAACGAGCTGCTACCACATTATTTTAATTTAACCATTTCTTATATTCCTTTATATTCTTTAGAACATGTACCACTTTATTTTATTTTTTTTTTGCTTGTGTATAATTTACTGCAGTCCTTGTAAATCTGTTTAATATTCCTGATTTTTTAAACTGGGATTATTATTTATTCATTACCAGAATACTTATACTGAACTTGATTATTGCTCCTATTTAGGATTTGAATTTACTACCTTTTCTGAAATGTATTACAAGTTATAGGATGGTACATAACCCGCAACAGACTTCATAAAATAATTAGCAAATTCTACATAATACTAGCACTAATCAATTCTTCTAATGTAATCTTAAGCAAAATAGTGAAAAACTAGAAACTACAAATGGCAAAAGTAAGGAATTGACCAAACTAATTACACAGACTACGGTAATGTATGCATAGAAAGACAGAAATAAAAGAAACAATAAAAATAGTGAAGCTGTGAAATCGGCCATGGCACTTCGTTTGTTACAGGATCATAAATTTCAGGAAGAAACTAAACTATTGCAACATGTAGATAAACCAAGATAATTATAATATTTAAAAAGATAAACATTTAGAATAACATGTATAGAACCATGTATTTTTAAGTTCCCAGATGGTAATACGTTATCCTGATGTTCCAGGTGAAACTAGAAAAGTTGGAGTTATGGGTTCATTTCAAAGAGCAAAATTTAGATTAGAATGCAGATGAAACATTTTTAGGTGTGAGGTGAGAAATTTGAGAATTATATTTGTATTCCATTTCTTTACCTAAATATTTCACTACCAATATTAATTATAAAAATGTTAAATGTTCATTTATTTTTTTGATACAGGCCTTACTTTTAGCTTATTAATTATTAAATTGGTTAATTCTGAGCTTATTTAAGAAGTATTTTTTATTAGTTATTAAATATTTATGTATAAACAATAATTAAATCTGAGATGAGATAAAATAAAATAAAAGTTATGTGTATACTACTAAAATATAAATTGTTTTCAAATTTGTATACGATTACACAAAACCTTAGCAAGACTTGCACTTTGCTAGGGCATCGGCAATGAGGAAAGGAGAAGGGAGCTGCATAACTTCTAGAAAAAATTAGATACATGAGATATACAGCAGGATATGTCAAATGGGATCACAAACGCAATTATGATATCTTGAAGTAACTATGTTCAGAACCAGTCATTGAATGCATACATAGACCACCAGAATAACTGGATGAATGATTTGCAACGAATGAGTTCAGATAGAGTTCCCAACGCCATGCATTGTTATTGTCCAACCGGGAAGTGATCTCTGGGCCATCCAAGGAAAGGCTGGATACATAATTAATCAGTGGGATCGTAGGATGGCTTATAAGCCATAAAGACTTGTTTGGCATAAGGAAGAAGTTTCAAATTATCAGCCTCAATAAACTTAGGGAGGAAATATTTCAATTTAAAATAATTAAAATTCCCATCGTTCCTGTCTGAAATATAGGGCTCTTCAAAAAACTTACCTATCTGACTCTATTCTTGGCTCCTCCTTGATCTCGTTCCTAGTCTTCTGCATCTTTTTAGCTTCTGTGAGAACAGTTAGGTTCAATCGTCCTATGTGCAATTCCTTCATCTTATTGGTTTGGAGATGCGCCTTCTTTGCTTCCTTTTCCAATTGTTGGAGTTAGCTGTCATGTCTTTAAAAGAATGGGCCAAAACACAGATAATATCATCGTAGTTGAGATCTTCTAAAGTACCGGAGAGTCCTTTTGAGGAGACATTCACTCATCTTAATATTGGGGATTAAGGAGGAGTTGCCTTACACCCATGCCAATGGGGATGTTTTCTCCTATGTTATTCTTGTGGATTATTCTGCAGTTGGCATTTTGATACAATTCTTAAATAATGTTTATGAGCTCAATAGGAACTCTTTCATGTAGAATAATTATTCTCAATGTGTTAATTTGGTCAACAAATGTCCGATGAGGCCGTATTGTTGGATCTAATATTTTGTGAAAATATTGATGTATTATTACTGTTAATAGTTTATAAATTGTGTTTAATAATGCAATTCTGCACCAGTTACTCAGATCACCTTTATTTGGGATTTCGATGATCAGTTTCCAAGCTTTTTGATTATTGATGAATTATTTTTGCAATCTTTTTTCTGTCGGCATGAAATATCTCTGGAGGGGCACGCCGTAGCGTAGTGGTTAAGGCACTGAGCTACAAGCCGGAGGGTCGAGGGTTCAAGTCCCGTTGGGGTCAGGATTTTTAAACTGACCAAAACCCTCTGGCGGCACTATGGCCCTGGGGTCGACTCAGCCTCTAACTGAAATGAGTACCAGACGCTTGTTCTGGGGTAAAGGCGGCCGTCACGCAGGGCTGACAACCCGGCTGACATAAAGTGCCGATTGTCTAGAAAAAGTGGGAGCCTTAACCTCCTACTACCCCAAGGGCCTCCTGAGGCCTGTTGTGGGATCACTTTACTTTATGAAATATCTCTGGTGGAATAATAGCTGGTTGTCATTTTTTAGTTTTTATTTCAAGTGTGATAGGTTCCTTAGAAATCATTTTAAGTTCATTTGGTTGATACTTTAAGTCATCAGTATCAGGTGGGGTTTCAGTTTTATGTCCCACTAAAATATTTGGTCCATCTTGCCAATTGGGAGACGTAAGATGAGAGGTTTGTCCATCTCTATTTCAAATTTGAATTCACTTCTGACTGAAACTTTTATGGAATAATTTTTTAGTTATCCTATATAGTTCCTAAGAATTTTACGGTGTCTTCCGCTTTTTGCACATTTTAATAACATTATCTAGTAAAATTATTTTATCTCTTCTGGCTGCTTTCTACCATTTCTTATTTTTTTCTTGATATTGTTGCCATAGGTGGGATGTAGTAATCACGTCATTTGTATTAAACTGTTTGTTTTTAACATTTCTGTATTCTTTTATTTTATGTCTCAATTAACTTAACGTTTACATTATAAATAACTGGCCATAGGAAAACTCAAGATAATTTACAGATCACAGTAACAATTTCTTAATAATAATAATAATAATAATAATAATAATGATAATAATAAAAAAACTAATAATAATAATATCATGATCATTTTATGTTTATAATCAGTTGAGAGGCTTCCTACATCTCGAGATGTACTTGAGAGCATAGCATTGTATACATGTTGCTCTGTCTCTATGTCATATAAGTTGATATTGGAAATTCTTCTTTAGTAAACAAAATCAATATATTTGGCAGATGCAATTTAACTATTCCTTGTGCTGTAACCAAGCGACCTAAATCATTATACCTTAACCCAGAGCTATGGGTCATAAGCTGGTTCAAGCCCCATAGAAAGTTCTTGTATGAAGTTTTGATAAGCAAAGTCTCTGTAATCATTCAGCAACGTGAGACATTTGTTTGTCCCTCCATGGTATCTTTACCTTGTCGTGGTGGAGTGGCTTGCGTGCTTAAATGATCCTGAGAGCTATGCCGGCGGTAGCATTGCTGCCGATAGGGTTACCCATGCCGGACTGGTCGAAGGTGATAAGCCAGACGAAAAAAGTACCTTGGTCGAAAGAGTGACGATCTTTCACCGTAAAAATACAACCGTCAAGAAATGCGGACATGGGTTCATCTGGGGTAAAATTTTCCGGAGGTCAAATAGTCCCCCATTCGGTTCTCCGGGCGGGGACTACTTCAGGGAACCCATGCCAAAGGCTCAAACACAGGGACATGTTCCTAGGAACATGGAATGTTAGGACTTTATACAATAGCGGGGCACTAGAGATATTAACGCGGGAATTAGATAAATCGCCCTTGGATATAGTCGCTTTACAGGAAGTTAGGTGGCCAGGAGAAGGTAGTCAGGAATCAGGAAGCTTTGCATTATACTATGGGGGTGCAGAAAGACCTGCATTTGGAACGGGTTTTTTAGTCAGAAGGAGGATCCTATCCGCTATCCGAGATATTAAGTTTGTTAGTGATAGGATATCATACATAATTCTAAAGGGTAAACGACATGATTTTATAATTGTAAATGTACATGCCCCCACAGAAGATAAAGATGACAAGATCAAGGATGAGTTCTATGAAGAATTAGAATGCTTATTTGATAGCCTTTCACGATATCATATGAAAATTGTCTTAGGAGATTTTAATGCAAAAGTGGGGCGGGAAGATATATTCAAACCAACAATAGGCAAATTCAGTCTTCATGAAGATAGTAACGACAACGGGGTTAGATTAGTCACATTTGCCACATCAAAGAATCTCATTGTTAAGAGCACAACATTTCAGCATAAGGATATTCATAAATACACCTGGACGTCCCCAGATGGAGAAACTCGGAACCAGATAGATCATGTATTAGTGGATAAACGCTGGCACAGTAGCATCATTGATGTTAGATCAGTTAGAGGGACAGACTGCAATTCGGATCATCATCTGGTCAGAGTGAAAATCAGACAACGGCTATCGCTTATGAGAGGAACGAACGCTAAAGATGATTCTGTAAAATATGAATTAAAAAACTTGAAAAATGATGAAATGCGGCAAGAATACCAAATCAAAATTGCTAATAGATTTGAAGTACTGGAATCTTCAGATGACAATGTGGCAAACGAAGAAGAAACTGATATAAATAAAGAATGGGAGGCTATAAGAGATACTATTAAATTGTCAGCATCAGAAAGCATTGGTTGTTTAAAAAAGAGGCAAAACAAGAAATGGTTTGATGAGGAATGTGCCGACATTGTAAAGAAAAGAAAGCTAGCAAAAATGAAATGGTTACACGAGCCAAATGAGGTAAATTTAGAGCAATTGGGTAGTGTTAGACGGGAAACCACCAAGTTACTAAAGAGTAAAAAGAGGGAATATTTGAGAGAGAAGATTAATGATCTTGAAATGAATGCAAAAAATAGGAACATTAGAGAATTATATCAGGGAATTAGTATAGAGAAGAAAGGGTTTCAGGCTAGAACAAACATAATTCGGAATGAAAATGGGGATATGATTGCAGATTCCAAGAGTATATTAAATAGATGGAAAAGTTACTTTAATCAGCTATTAAATGTACATACAGAACAGGACATTGAGGAGGATAAGTTACAGACAGCAGAAATGCTAGTCGCAGAGCCAAGTGCATTAGAGGTTGAAATGGCGATTGAAAAATTGAAGATGTATAAAGCATCAGGTTCAGATGAGATCCCAGCAGAACTGATAAAATCAGGGGGAGAAAAATTGATGGACAAGATACGCTGGTTGCTTAGTATGATTTGGGAAAAAGAAGCTCTTCCAGATGAATGGAAGGAATCAATTATCGTACCAATTTATAAGAAAGGAGATAAAACTGATTGCAACAACTACAGGGGCATCTCATTACTTTCAACTTCGTACAAAATTCTAACAAATATATTAGTAAGCAGACTTACTCCCTATATTGATGACATTCTAGGAGATCATCAATGTGCATTTAGAAGAAACAGGTCTACAACAGATCAGATTTTCAGTATAAGACAGATTTTAGAAAAGAAATGGGAATATAATGGTACTGTACATCAACTATATGTAGACTTCAAAAAAGCATATGATTCAATTAAGAGGGAGAAGTTATATAGTATCCTGCTGGAGTTCGGAATTCCTAAAAAGTTAGTTAGACTTATACGAATGTGTCTAAATGGCTCAAAGAGTAGGGTGCGTGTAGGCAAACAGTTTTCAGACACTTTTGAAATCCAGAATGGGTTGAAGCAAGGAGATGCACTATCTCCTCTACTATTTAATTTTGTACTAGAGCATGCCATTAAATCTTTAGAGAATGAGGAAGGCTTACAACTGAATGGTATTAATAAGCTGTTAGTTTATGCTGATGATGTAGTACTACTGGCCGATAGCGAGGAGATACTAAAGGCCAACACGCACACACTATTGAGTAACACTAAGAAATTAGGACTGGAAGTAAATATCAGTAAAACTAAATATATGGTCACACGTAGAAATTCAGTATATAATGGAAATGGACAGCTAATGACAAATGAGGGAAATTTTGAGGAAGTGGCTGAATTCAAATACCTAGGAACAATAATCACAAATAGGAATGAGATGCACAAAGAAATTAAACATAGGCTCAATTCTGGAAATGCATGCTATTATGCATTGCAGAGACTTTTGATGTCCCAACTCCTTTCAAAAAACGTTAAGCTGAAAATATATAAAACTATTATTCTACCAGTTATATTATATGGGTGCGAAACATGGACTCTTACTTTAAGGGAGGAAAGGAGATTACGAGTATTTGAGAATAAAGTTCTTAGGAAAATTTTTGGACCAAAGAGAGATGAACAGACAGGTGAATGGAGAAGACTACATAACAATGAACTACATGGTCTTTATAGGAAGCCAGATATAATAAGAACAGTTAAGTCTCGTAGACTGCGATGGGCAGGACATGTTGCGCGTATGGGGAATGAAAGACGTGCATGGAAGCTTCTTGTAGGAAAGCCAGAGGGAAAACGCCCAGTTGGTAGACCAAGAATGAGGTGGGAGAACAACATTAACTATGATTTGAGGGAAGTAGATTATACAGGGAATGATTGGAAAGCATTAGCTCAGGATAGGGATGTATGGAGAGCTTATGTCCGCGCGGCCATGAACCTACGGGTTCGATAGTGCCAGTGAGTAAGTAAGTAAGTAAGTGTTTTTATTTGTAATTACTTTCTTTGCCTTTCATTCTGCTAATATTATTTAATTAAAAAAGAAAGATATATTCCATAAAAGAGCAGAATCAGACCATAAATTCAAGTTATTAAGGAATTTACTTAGTATACACAGTTACAACATAATGAAATACTACACTGCCATGACTGTGTCTTCTAGACTCCAGTTGTAACTGTCACTTGTACAAAGATACGTTAATTGAACTTAAATACCAACAAAAACATTACCTCAAGTTTTCTTTCTTCAGGAGTTGGAAATGTTTCTTGTTGAATATTAACATAGTCGGTCTGATCTTCTCTCTCTGTTTCAACTTTCACAACCTGTAACATCAAACTCACAGTGTATCATCAAGATATCAAATCTAAACTTGTATAGAGAGTGTCTCAGATCGTATGTGCAATATTTTCCGATGTTGTATAGAGGGATTCCATGAAAATGTCATACCGAGGTTAAAATTATGAAATTAACGCAGGAATATTCTTTTTGGCGTAATATATATGTTTAAGGATCAATTTTCGATTGTATAAGATAATGTTCCAAAAGTGCATTATTTAAAACTAATATTAGTTGTAGAACTTGTCATATTCCAAACGGTAAAAACAGGGGAAATTTTACTAATTTATTGTTTAATGTTTTGGAGGTAATAATTCGTTTTATTTTACAAGGTATTTTGTTCAACCATACTTTGGTCCTCCCTAGTCGTAAATGTAATAATATTAATTGCATAATTGCATTCTAATGTTCTATATACCTGAAATATATCCTATAATTGTTAACTGCAAGCTAAGGTCAGTCAGTCACGGAAAACGTATAAAAATTACTGTACACAACATAATAATTGATGAAATAAAATTTACTATTGGATTCTACGTATCGGTACACAACTAATAAAAAAGTATTGAAGACATTTTCTTGTAAAGTCATTATTTTTCCCACTAGTGTCCCGTGACTGACTGACCTTTGTCCTATCATATATATATGTTAATACGCATCCGTAGCGCAGTGGTTAAGGCACTGCGCTACAAGCCGGAAGGTCGAGGGTTCAAGTCCCGGTGGAGTCAGGATTTTTAAACTGACCCAAACCTTCTGGCGGCACTATGGCCCTGGGGTCGACTCAGCCTCTAACGGAAATGAGTACCAGACACATGTTGTGGGGTAAAGGTGGCCGTCACGCAGGGCTGACAACCCGGCTGACATGAAGTGCCGATTGTCTAGAAAAAGTGGGAGCCTTAACCTCCTACTACCCCAAGGGCCTCCTGAGGCCTGTAGTGGGAATACTTTACTTTTACTTTTAATACGCATGGTGCATTAAGTTGCTTGCCGCACTTCGCTGAGGATTAACATAAACATGGTGTTGCCGCAACAGGGTAGTGACTAATAGTTAATTCTCTAACAGACCGTGATTGAGGCACGGTAAATGTAGTGTGTGTTGGCTGCCCTGATTGCGTCATGCGCAGAGATCGGATTTTTGCATTTCTTCATCCCTGGGTAAGATAGCTTCTACCGTCATGGCGTACGTGAGTTGTACTCGTGTCCTTGAAAGACTGGTGATCGAGTCATGGTGAACAGAATTGAGGCCATCTAGGCTTGATTGTGTGTGTTTAACGGTCCATAGTGTGTGCTACTTCTGTGTAAATGCTAGCTTTAGGATCCGATTAGTAGTTTAAAAATAAACTGAGATTATAAACTGTGAACATTCGCGCAATGAACAACACGTGTTAATTAAGTGAAAAGTTGGAAACATTTGAGTTTAATTTGAGTGTGTATTATTACTGTTTGTTAATACAGTTTACATTTAATGCTTAGTAAGTTGTGTCAATTATTTAACCAATCTAAATTATACAGTCCATAAACAGGAGAGAAGAATCGATTTCTATGTTGCGGGTATAGGGATTGATTCAGTGAAAACTAACCTGCATATATTGAGTAAATTTCTTAAAAGGAATTAGCCGCTACATATAAACTTTGGGCCTACGAGTACGGATGATAAGCGTCTGCGTAGATGCCATAGATGTCTGGTCGATTGGAAGTCATAGTAGAGGCCTGAAAGAGACGTCACTCTTGCATGCCTGTATTTTCTATCTTAGGGTTGACATCGCACCTCATTTCATGAACCTAGACTTGCAATTTAGAGAACAAATTGACTAAATTTAATCACAATTAGTACTTAGTCGAGCTGACATTATATTTCAAGTTGCTGCCTTGTTAATGTGACTTCTATGTATTTTTAATTTTTTTGTTGTGAAATATTTGCTGTGTTATATTGTTCAGTGATTAATTATTGATCAAAATGTCATTCGAAAGTGAGGCAAAGGCTATCAAAAAGCGAGGTATGCTTAAAAGAATCCTTACTAATTTGGAAAATTATATTAACAGTGAAACTATTTCCCCAAATACATTGTTAGCTAGACAAAGTAAATTAGGATATATTTGGGAACAGTTTGAGGCTATTAGGAATTTCTTGGAACTTGATGTAGATTAAAAACCAGGTCAAGATCATGCAAAGGATCATGAAGATTTTGAAAATAAATATGATTTGTGTGGCAAAGTTCAGGAGTTAGTAGGAAGTCTTCAAACACCCGCACACCCCACAGACAACCATGTTTTTGATAATTCACGTGCATCTAGTAATCTAGGTGTGGTTTTAAGTTACCGCCTATTCAGATTCCCCATTTCAGAGGAGAATTACTGAACATCTTTGATTTAAGAATACGTTTGAGTCTCTTGTGATTAACAATAGTAACTTAGATAATGTCCCGTGAGGAGTTGCTGATCTCCCATCGGGCGCCTCCCTAGGTGGTGGATAGGGGAATGCCTCCTAAATATAGGTGATTACGGGGAAATTAAATACCCAGGGTGAACCAAAATCAGCATAACGTCTGTTCTCGATTGGACGGCTATAATAAGCAGGTAGAGCTCAGAGCCGAAGAGAAGGCAATCTACCTAAGGGAAAGCACCCTAAAAACAAAGCTGAAGCAAGTTGGGAGGCTGTAAGGTGTCAATCCCACCACCCAACTATATCTGAGCAGCCCTTGTAAGGCGGCCAGATTAATCTTCTATTACTAAAAAGCGAAGGAGAAAGCTGGAAGGAAACACTGATGATGGACCAGGCAAGAAAAGGACAATGATAAAGAATAATTTACTATTGACAACATGGAATATAAGAGGGTTAAATAATAAACTGACAGAAGTTTTATATGAAATGAAAAAGAAAAAGGCAAATATAATGCTCTTAACAGAAACAAAGAAAAAGTTGAAAGGGACACAGGATATAGAAGATCACCTCCTTGCATATCATGGTGTAGAAAGACAACAACGTGCATCAGCTGGAGTAGCTATAATGATAGACCCCATTTGGAGGAAGAAATTACATAGCTATACTTTTATATCAGAAAGAATAATTATTGTCAGGTTTAAAATACAAAGAGGATATATGACAATAATAGGTATATATGCACCAGAACAAGGGAAAAAAAATTGAAAAATTTTATGAAGAACTTCAAAAAGTAGTGAATAAAATAAATAAAAATTATTATATAATTATTGGAGGTGATTTTAATGGAATAGGGTGCCATCCTACATCTGATATAATTGGTACACAAGGAGAAACAATAGAAAATGATAGTGGAAAAGAACTTCGACAATTTGCAGTATTTAATGGATACAGAATCACTAATACCTATTTTAGAAAGAAAGAAATACATAAGTACACCTGGTCGGCTAGAGGATTAAGATCAATTATTGATTATGTCTTGGTAAACAGAAAATTGATACCCTGGGTCATAGATGTAAGAGTATATAGAGGTTTCGATGTAGGAACAGATCATTTTCTCTTGACATGTAATATAAAATTATTAGAAAGATGGAGGAAACCAACAAGAAAAAATTACAGTGAAGAAACATAAAGTGAATTTATTAAAAGATGAAAGTATAAGAAAGTTGTATGCAAATAGATTATCTCTATATTACAGCAACAAATAAATAATAATATAGAAGAAGAATGGAGCAACAACGATTGGGCTCTAACGAAAGCAGCATATGAAGTTCTAGGATTAAGAAGGAAAAATTGTAAGAAGAGAGGATTAAGAATATGGAATGACGAAATTAAAGCAGTTATAGAGGAAAAGAAGAAAGCATATTTACGATATTTACAAACGAAAACTGAAGAAATAAAAGAAATATATTATAACAAAAGAAGGGAAGCAAAGAAAATTGTTAGGAAATCCCACCAAGACAGTTGGGATCGGTATGTATCTAATCTAGAACATGATCTACTTGGACGACAATGGACTGCTTATAGAACAATTATTTATTTTAATAAATCAGAAAAAGAAGCTGCATATATACCTACATCAATATCAGCAAAACATTGGATAGAATATTTCAGAGACCTGTGGTACAACGAGAATGAAAACGAAGAAGATCCAAAATGTGAGAATTTGAAAGTAGATAAAATACAAATGGAAGAACTGGAAGAATCAAATTAACAAATAATAGAAAAGCTAGCGGACCAGATGATATCAATTCACAACTAATTAAATATGCAGATATATTTTTTAAATTAAGATCCTTGAATTTTCTTAATATATGTTGGGAGAATCAATATACCAGCAACATGGAGGCAAGGTATAGTAAAATCAATTTACAAGAAAGGATAAAGAAACCAACCATCTAATTACAGAGGCGTTGCCCTCCTAAATAGTAGATATAAAATCTATGCTAGAATAATAGCAAAACGAATACAACGAATTACTGAAGTAACACTAGCAGAAGAACAAAACGGGTTCCGAAAAGGAAGATCTTGTACCGATGGAGTATTTGCCCTGAATCAGATAATAAACAAAAGACAAGAAAAAACTTAGAAACACATTTGTTATTCATAGACTTAGATAAAGCATATGATCGAGTAAACAGGGAAATATTGTGGAATATCCTAAAAGAAAAAGGCCTCCCTATTCAGATTATAGAAACTGTTAAGAGCTTGTACTATGGAACAAATATTTGTATTGACCCTCAGTTGACTAAAAATAAGACATTTTTTTATCAAATAAACCAAGGAGTACGACAATGGTGTTCACTCTCACCTATATTATTTAATATTTATATGGACGATATCCTAAAAGAATGGAAGAAGATTTTAACTAATGAAGGAATATTAATTGGTAATAAAGATAAAATAAATGATATATTATTCGCTGACGATGTTGTACTTTTAGCAGAATCTGAAAATGAGCTCCAAATGTTAGCATATAAATTAAAATTAATAGCCAATAGATATAATTGTAAAATACCAATAAAAAAGTCAAAAGTAATGGCATTTATTGGTAAATATGGAATTAGATCAAAAATTGTACTGGATAACAAATAATAGAACAAGTATCACATTTCCAATATTTAGGATGTGATATAACTTATAGAGAAAATAAAGATAAAGAAAATAAAGTAAATAAATTTCAGGCTATTTGTGGAACCATAAAAAGAACCTTATGTCGGAAAACAAGGAAAGATACGAAACTTAAATTATATAAAACAATGGCTGTTCCTTTGTTGTTGTATGGAAGTGAAAATTGGATAATGAAATCAAGGGATAAAAGCAGGATACAAACTGCGGAAGTGCTGTTTTGACGTAATGTGAAAGGATGCACAAGAGCGGATAGAATAAGGAATTAAACTATACGAGAAGAATTAAATATATACATAAAATTGAAGATAAAATCTGCGAAAATAATAAGAAATGGACAGAACACTTAATGATAATGAACAACGAAAGAAATCCAAAAAGAACCTTCCTGTATAAATCCCAGAGGAACAAGATATGTTGGCCGACGACGTAGAAGATGGACTCCACTTTTAACTTCGCCGGAACAGGCTGCATAGCCTAAACCTTGTAGTAGAAGAAGAAGAACTTAGATAATGTTCAAAGGCTTCATTATTTATTATCATCGTTTCAAGGCGAACCTAGGCAACTCCTCAATAATTTAGCAGTAACTGAAGACAATTTTTTTATGGCCTGGGAGTTAATTCAGCAAGGATACAACAGACGCATTATATTATCTCAGCAATGTAAGTGCCTACTTAGCTTACTTTCTTGTAGTTCAGGTACTGCGGCAGAGTATATGAAAGTACTAAACCAAGAAAAGGCAAATGCTAATGCTATAGAGAATCTACAGAGTGATGTTCTGTTATCAGATCTAATGTTGCAGGAAATAATGTTGAGTAAAATGAAAGGTATTCATAGGTCAGAGTGGGAAGCTAAACATAGTGCTACGGATATCCCTAACTTAATTGAACTTATGGATTTCCTAGAGAGGAAAGCTCAAACCTTGGAGCTCAGTGAATGTAAAAACATTGTAGTAAATGACAAAAGAGATGTAAAGCATAGAGTCAAATATTTCCATATTGCTAATGACAGCAGATCAGTATGTCGTAATTACAAATCAAATAAGCATAATTTAGCAGATTGTGCAAAATTTAACCAATTAACAGTAGATGAAAGAGTGCATTTAGTGGGTCAAAGTAGATTATGTTATAACTGCTTTTCAGAAAGGCATACAGTGAGGTTCTGTAAATGAAACCTTGTTCCAAATGTCAACGCAAGCACACTACTCTAATACATTTTCAAAGAAAGCCTGTTCTTGAACATTTAAATTTAGAGCCTCCAGTTATTGTGTCTCCGACTGCTATGAAGATAACCACCTCGGGGCTAGACTCAAATGTACTTCTTAGCACTGCCTGTGTTAATGTGAAAAATAAATCAGGGCAATTAATCAAAGTTAGAGCGTTGCTGGATTCTGCCAGTCAGTTATCGTTCATGACTACAAATCTGTTGAGGCAGTCTTGCAACTCAGTCGTGATAACTTCCTATTGTAGGTATAGGAGACTCAGATGTCTCTCCAGTCAGTCTAACCTGTAAGGTTCAGTTGTCCAGAGTGTCGAACTATGGATTAAACTTGAATTGTGCTGTCGTAGATAATATCGCATCTCAATGTCCTGCCAGCGAGATAGATTATTCAGCCTGGAATATTCCGTCTAACGGTGTGTTGAGTGATCCAGACTTTAATAAGCCTACTACGGTTGAAATACTTCTTGGCGCAGACGCGTATCCTGATATTGTTTGTTCTGAGACTTTGAGAAAGAAGATGCACCCCACTTTGATTAAAACAGTTTGCTCTATATTTTCAGGTTCATTTCCTGAACGTTGTCTTAAGAAAAGAGTAGATCCTCGTTCAGTTAACTTTGTGTGAAACTTGATTCCTTGGATAAGAAACTGGAAAGGTTCTGGCAGTTAGAGGAACTACAAAATCCTATTCTTAGTCCAGAAGAGAAAGCGTGTGAACAACACTTCGTTGAAAACGTCCAAAGAGATGAATCAGGTATTTTTTTGTGAAGTTACCTATACCTCCAGATGTTCACTCGGCAGCTGAATCTAAGCATACTGCTGTCAAGAGATTTAAGCACATTGAGAGTAATCTTGCTAAATATCCTCAGATGAAGGAGCACTATGTTGGATTTATGAGAGAGTACAGCGGTCCAGAACACATGGAGCTTGTACAACCATTAGAAGGAAATAGGAGTATCTTCTACTTACCACATCATTTCGTAATGAAATAGCCAAGTACCACTACCAAGTTACGAGTGGTTTTCGATGGAAGCTGTGAATCTTCCAATGGAGTTTCCTTGAATTCTATGCTCATTGTTAGACCGTCTATACAACCATAACTGTTATTCACTGTGATGAGATTTCGTACTTAACAGGTGGTAGTATCTGCAATATAGCAAAAATGTATGGTTGCATATTGGTACATCCTAATGACAGGGACTTGCAACGCATCATCTGGCGTGAGTCACCCGATGAAGAGTTAAAAGAATATCGGCTTACTACAGTGACCTATGGAACATCTCCAGCATCGTTCCTTGCAACAAGATGTTTGCTTGAATTATCTAAACAGTGCACAGAGTCACATCCTATTACTTCTGATGCCATACAGTCGTGTTTTTATATGGATGATTTCATTTGTGGTTCAGATACTGTGGAAGGTGCACAAGAATTGCAAGGTCAAATGTCTGCTATTCTAGACAGTGCCAAATTTAATTGAAGAAAAAATTGATATCAAATTGTTCAGATGCGCTTGTTGATGTCCCAGATGAAGACAGAGAAACTTGAATACTTGTAATCTTACTAAAGAAGAAGCAGTTAAATCTCTAGGTATCACATGGCATGCTTCTAATTAATTCCAAATTCAGATCAAGGTCAAGGAAAAATTACTAAGAGATGCATTCCTTCCGCCGTGGCTTCAATATTTGATCCGCTTGGTCTCATGGGGTGTGTTGTAAACTCATGATCCAAGCTCTTTGGTAGTCAAGGGTAGAATGGGAAGAGCTATTAGAAAAATCCTCCACCATAGTACAACATTGGTTGGAAATTTGTAATGATTTGTGTGTGTTAAATAAGAATCGTGTTCTTTAGAACTGTAATGCCCTATGTTAATGCAAAATTGGTGGAAATACATGGCTTCAGAGTCCGCATACTGCGCCTGTATTTATATTTGTAGTGTAGGTCAAAATAATCAGGTATATGTGCATTTATTGTGTTCTAAGTCCAGAGTTGCACCATTAAAGCAGCAGACTATTGCTCGTTTGGAATTCTGCGCTGCATTGTTACTTGCTAATTTGATGTCCAAGGTTATTGAGTCTTTAAAACTTTCTGTACCATTTGCTACGTATTACTGGAATGACAGTACAATAGTCCTGTGTTGGTTACAGAAACTCCCAATTATGAGGAAAACCTTTGTTGCAAAAACCTAGTTTCTTAATATAATCTCAAAGTAGGATCTCAGAATGGAGACATGTATCGACTTTGTGTAATCCTGCTTATTTATCTGCTTATTATTTGTCAGGAGGTGTCAATCCTTCAGAATTAACATCGATGAATGATTGGTGGAACGGACCTGAATGGCTCCATGAAGTTTCTCCAACTTATATTGATTTTGTCATCAGTGAATCTCCACCTACAGTGGACTCAGAAATGAAGACACAAGTTCATGTACTAATCTCTTGGGTACCAGTGCCTGATTTTGAGAAGTATTCTTCATTCCCCAAACTCAAACGTGTATATGAATATGTACTGAGATTTATTCATAATATTCGTAATAGAGAGAACTTATTGCCCGGTTCATTGTCTTCACTTGAGTTGAGACAAAGTGAACTATTGGTTGTAGGTCGCATTCAAGCTCTTGAATACAAATAGGAAATCCGTGAGTTAATTTCCAAGAAACAAGTAGATTCTTCAAGTGACTTGAGATAACTTAACCGATTTCTGGATAAAAATGGACTTCTCAGAAATGGTGGTGGCCTTGAGAATTTTCAGTTGATATTTGATGAAAAACACCCAATCATATTACCAGCTAAAAATGTGACTAAACTGTTAGTAAAGCATGAACATGAAATGTTATTTCACTCCGGTGCTCAAACAGTTGTGTTCACTGCGCACACGTTATTGGATCCTCGTGGTATAAATACTATTCGTGGTGTAATTAGATTTTGCTACAAGTGTTTCTGAGTTAAGCCACCCCGAACTAGTCAGATCATGGGACAACTCCCTGTGTATAGAGCAGAGCAAAGTCTTCCCTTGTCAAGGTAGGTTTGGATAATAGAGGTACAATTGCAAAAAAAAGGGAGACAACCCGAGATCTAATGTGAGATTTAAGGCTTACATAGCACTTTTGTATGTTTAGTAACTAAGGCTATCAACTTAGAAGCTGTCAGGAGTCTTATACTAAAGACGTTATTCTTCCCTCTATAGATTTGTTGCCCGCAGAGGCAATTGAGTGATAACAGCACAAATTTTGTTGGGGCCAATAACGAGTTATTGAGTTTTGTAAAGGAGCATGCTAATGTTATCACGGAGAACATAGCAAATATGAATATTGAATGCAGATTTATCCCTCCTTCTAGCCCCCATTTTGGTCTTTGGGAGGCAGGAATAAAATCGGTTAAACCCTTATGAAAAGGACTACAGGGATAATTATTCTTAGTTTTGAAGAATTGTATACTTTGTTGTGTCAGATCGAGTCTGTACTAAATTCTGTACTCCCAGTGAATCCCATGATGAAATTTTCCTAACTCCAAGTCACTTCCAGGTACGTAGACTATTAACGAGTACTATTTCTCTGATATAGCCAATTGTCCCCCTTTTTATGATGCAAGGTGGAAAGTAGTTCAGGCTCTCTACAGGTCTATCCGGCAACTGTGGTCCAGACAATACTTGCAGTCACTTCAGCAGAGGAGGAAATGAATGTCTGCCGGAAAATGGTGTCCAGCTGTCGGCGATCTTCTGATCCTTCGAGACGACAATTTACCACCCCTGGTGTGGAAAACTGGTGCGGTCTAACAGCTTCACCCTGGGATCGACTGTGTGGTACGAGCGGTCGTAATTAGAACTAAAACTAGATTATTCCGACGAGCTATTGTGAAACGTGTCCCTCTACCCAATTGTGTTGAGAGACTCACTGATGTGTAGAATCGTGAGATCCCTCAAAGGAGGTAGGATGTTGCCGCAACAGGGTAATGACTAGTAGTTAATTTTCTAACAGGCCGAGATTGAGGCACGGTAAATTTAGTGTGTGTTGGCTGCCCTGATTGCGTCATGCGCAGAGATCGGATTTTTGCATTTCTTCATCCCTGGGTAAGATAGCTTCTACCGTCATGGCGTACGTGAGTTGTACTCGTGTCCTTGAAAGACTGGTGATCGAGTCATGGTGAACAGAATTGAGGCCATCTAGGCTTGATTGTGTGTGATTAAGATCCATAGTGTGTGCTACTTCTGTGTAAATGCTAGCTTTAGGATCCGATTATAGTTTAAAACGATATAGTTTAAAAATAAACTGAGATTAAAAACTGTGAACAATCGCGAAATAAGCAACACGTGTTAATTAAGTGAAAAGTAGGAAACATTTAAGTTTAATTTGAGTGTGTATTATTACTGTTTGTTAATACAGTTTACAATTAATGCTTAGTAAGTTGTGTCATAATTATTTAACCAATATAAATAATACAATCCATAAAACAGGAGAGAAGAATCGATATATATATATATATATATATAATATATATATAATGTTGCGGGTAAATGAATTGATTCAGTGCAAAGTAACCTGCATATGTGGAGTAAATTTCTTAAAAGGAATTAGCCGCTACACATAGTTTAGGAAATCTGGTAGACTGTTCGGCTCAGCTGTTCCATAAAAAAAATTACTTCTCACTCTCAAAGTACACAAGAAACAGCTACGCCTACAGAATAGCACATGAATCCTACTTCATTGAGGACATCAAGCTTCGCTTCAATCTACCAGAAACCCAGGCATATAAAGACGCCATCAAAGAGAGACAAAACAAAGCCAATGCAATACCGATGGAAATAATGGACACAGAAACAATGAAAACCGATGTGTGGAAAGGACCGAACTTCCAAATTCGCCACCTATACACACGCTTCGCCGCGCATGGTTTCCACTGGAAAATATGTCAGAATCCGTCATACCACGACCCGAAGGAGGACTGCAGATGTAAGCTTTGCGACGAGCCATGCTCCAGGTACCACCTAATGAAATGCCAAAGCAGAACTCAGCCTCTCACCAAAATTACAAAAGACTGGTGAAAATTCTAAATATACACATTGTGTTTAATAAAATCAATTTATAAAAAAAATTACTGGCCCATTTTCTGTGTCAATTTGAGCGGAAGCATTTCAGGAAAAAGGTTCGCAGTAAACGAAGCAGCCACAGTCATATTTGTTGATTTCTCAGAAAATTATACCTACAAAGAACAAAATGAGATCCAGGCAGTTCATTGGAGAAAAAAAAAAAGAACATATCTCAATATTAACGGCTGTTGCCTAGTTTAGGTGGAAGGTGACAGAGAAGTTCAGAAGAAATACTTTGTTATAGTGTCAGCTTATTTGGCACATAGCAAGTGTGCTATAGATATTAGCTATAGAAAAGTGTTTTTTTTTTTTAACTACAGTGATTTCTTCCAAAACTTGAGGTGATGAAAATTTTCAGTTGGAGCAGCTGATAATACAAATAGGAATAGACCTACATATTTAGCAGTGTGACACTGTTTATTTGCATATTTGGATTTTGACATAAAATGGAACTTCTTTAAATCGTGCCATGGAAAGGGGGCTATAGATGCGATTGGCGGCCAAGTAAAAAGGACGGTACGGATGTATGAAAAATCTGGAAAGATGATAGAAAGTGGTGCAGAATTATGTAATGTGAGCTGTAAAACCAACCAAATAACTGGAGTCACAAAATTATATAGAAGAAGGAAAGCTTTTTTTTAGAAAAACAATTTGAATATCTTGCATCTAATACAGATTCATTGCGTATACAACGTGAAAATTTTATAGACTATGCACAACTCTCAAACAATCAGCGCAACAAATTGTGATAAAAAATACTGCATTGCATGACAGGCCTAGAAAGCCCTTCGCTGCTAATCTCACATCCAAGTATATCCATCACAGAGGTGGACAATCATCTAACCAACATATAGAAAGACATATGGTCAGCATGTCGGATACTCTAGCCGTTATGGCTTGTGTTCTCGACTGCAACCGCTAAATATTGTAGCTCCTGATCGAAGACACCCCGAAAGTCGTATATTTACAAGGGTCCATCAGCGCCTGAGAGAAAATGGTGGTTTTGCACATGGCAGAGCAGTAGCTAGGCCTATTCGCATTACGCCTGAGGTAGAAGATATGGTGTTGGAAGCAGTACAGCTCTCTCCAGGAAACTCGACGAGAAGAACTGCCACACAAGTGCTTGTACTAAGCCACAGTAGTGTATGGAGAATTTTACAGCGCAATTTACTGTACCCTTACCACCTCCAACGAGTTCAATATCTCAATGATGCGGACTTTGTTCCTAGAGTGATGTTTAGTCAGTAGGGATTCAACAACAGACTGTAGTCAACCCTCGTTTTGCATGTAACATTTATTTACAGACGAAGCAGGATTCACACGCGATGGTGTTTTTAATTATCATAATACACATTTTTAGTGTGAAATAAACCCACATGCTGTTCATGAATCAACACATCAGCACCGTTTTTCACTGAATGTGTGGTTAGGGGTACTAGATGATCATCTCATTGGGCCACACATTCTTCCACGAAAACTTAATAGACGAACGTACCTTAGGTTTCTGCGGCGTCGTCTTCCAGGATTGCTTGAGGATGTTCCCCTTCAGCAACGTCGTGGAGTTTGTTGTACATACATGATGGAGCTGCGGCACATTTTGCTGCTGCTGCTGTGAGACGGAATCTAACGCGCAGATACGGCCAAAGATGGTTAGGTCGAGGCGGATCTGTACCTTGGCCTCCAAGATCACCTGATCAAAAACCTTTGGATATTTGTGTCTGGGGCCACCTCAAAAGTGAAGTGTATAGCACACCCGTTAACACGGTTGAAGAACTGGACCAGGGAGTTGTACATGCTTGTCAAGAATTCAGAAATGATCCAGGGGTTTTCGAAAGAATTCGACATTCATTGCAGAGACGAGCACAGTATTGCATCCAGATGCAAGGAAGACACTTAGAACACGTCCTATAACAGGTATCCCATAAGTGAACTGTGAAATGTGAACTAAATGAGATGAAAAATTAATAGTAAAGTCTAAATTCAAATTAATTTGTACTAACTAGGACGATGTTTACAATTAAGTCAGTGGCGGCTTGTAACCAAATTATCTCGCTAAAGGCTAGCTTGCGGACCCATGTTTACTGGGACATTGTTGCTTCTATTATCGCGTACTTTCAATCATGTAAGTTTGCGCCATCCTTTTTGATACACCCTGTATATACACATGCATACAATTTAAGTAGGTATATTTAACAATAATAGGTACACTTAACTATTAAGTATTTAATGTATCGTTATTTTATATAATTTGAAATGGTACATGATAAGCGAGTTAATTTAATTAAATTGTTGATCTAAATTAATATTTATTTTATAGCTAATTAAGTTTAATAATTTTCGTAGAATTGATAGTATTTGCAGTTATTTATTAATCTCTGTTACCGAAACTATTTATCTAATTTCATACTATTTTGTTACATTTGGTGTAATATTTGCATTTTAAAATTCTAAATAAAATTCAGATATGTCAGTCAGTCACAAAATAATGTCAGTCGGTCACCCATCACATATTAGGTCATAATATCGGTATTAATTGTGATTTAGGTTTATTTTTTTTAAAATGTAACTTGACATGTGCCCTCCAAACGGTATTTTGGAAAATTCAATCAAGAATCACATTTCAGAGAATGATGTAGATGAACATATTAAGCTGCATGATGAGTTTATGTCAGTCAGTCACACATACTTTGATAGATAATAAATAGAATTGTTTTTCTTCAGAATTTGTGTATTTATGTACAATCTTAATCAGACACTTTTCCTCTATCATATCACGTATATAACATCTCTAATTTCAAACAAATGTAATATTTATGCAAGCATTTTGCAGCAATTCCCAAAAAGTTAGTTAGATTTATACGAATGTGTCTAAATGGCACAAAGAGTAGGATGAATGTAGGTAAACAGTTTACGGATACTTTTTAAATTCACAATGGATTAAAGAAAGGAGATGCAATATCTCCTAAACTATTCAATTTTGTATTAGAGGATGCTATATAATGTTTCGAGAATGAAGAAAGCCTACAGTTCAATAGTATTAATAGGCTGTTAGTTTATGCTGATGATGTATTATTGAGCGATAGCGAGATCCTAAGGGCCAAAACACACACTTTATTGAATAACACAAAGAAAATTGGACCGGAAGTAAACATCAATAAAACTAAATATATCTTCACATGCATTATATAATGGAAAAGGACAATTAATAATAAATTAAGGAAATTTGAAGAAGATGCTGATTTCAAGTATCTAGGAACAGCAAATTACAAATAGGAATTAGATGAACAAGGAAATTCAACATAGGCTCAATTCTGGAAATGCATGCTATTATACATTACAGGGACTCTGTCTTCTGAACTCCTTTCAAAAACGTTAAACTGAAAATATATAAAACAGTTGTTCTCCCAGTTATATTATATGGACTCTTCCTTTAAGCGAGGAAAGAAGAATATGAGTATTTGAGAATAAAGTTCTTAGGAAAATTTTTGGGCCAGAAAGAGATAAACAGACAGGTGAATGGAGAAAAGTACTGAATAGTCAGCTGCATGATATGTATAGGAAGTCCAATATAATAAGAACAGTTAAGTCTTGTAGGCTGCGATGGACAGGACATGTGACAAGTATGGGGGTTGAAAGAGGTGCATGAAAGCTTCTAGTAAAAAAATTAGAATGAAAACGCCCAGTTGGTAGACCAAGCATGAGGTGAGAGAATAACGTTAACTATGATTTGAGGGAAATAGTTTATACAGGCGATTGATTGGAAAATTTAGCTTATGATAGGGATGTCATGGAGAGCTTATGTCCGCGCATCCATGCACCTATGATTTCGATAAAGCCAATTAGTTAGTTATTGTAGAGAAATCATTTTCTGAAGATAACATGTTCTTCTCGACATGGAATTTGAAAACCAATACCTTCAGTTTTATGCACTCGTACATTAAGCATTTGTTACTCAGTTAACCAATCCAAACAGAGTTTTTCTAACTCTTATTCTCATATAACCCCCCCCCTTACCTGTAATTGCTAATAAAATTTATTTTGTTCATAAAATGCTTTAGATGATAACCCTGAGTTTATAATTTCACATATTAACAACATAACAGCTTAAAAAGTAGTGTTGATATAGAAACAACCAAATTGATTTATGAACGATACAACAATAAAAAAGAAAAAAAATCGTGTCTGGAAAGAATGCCTGAGTAGTACAAGTGGTTAGTGCACCAATGCATAAAACTGGTGGCCTTGGTTTCAAGTCTCTCTTCAGGAAAAAAAATATCTTCAGAAAGATTTAGACTATCGGCCTGAATGTATGAATTTACAAATTAACATCACAATTGTAAAGAAACTTGAGGAAAACAGTTTCAGGAATTTATCTTACAGTGAAAGTAGGATTTTAAGAGTCATATATGGCTCAATAAACACTAATACAGATAAAATTAGATATTTTATCTTATATATAACAAGGATCTACAAAAAGATGTCAAAATAAAGAGACTGAAATCAGCTGGGAATGTGATAACATCTAAAGTTCAGTTGCATTTATATAAAATACTTACTCCATCTGTAAAGGCAAAAAAAAAAGGAAAGGTCTAAATTACACGTGTAGACAGGATAAGTGTGTAAAAGTTCCAGGTAAAAGAAATTGGTAAATGTTAGATCTTGATAGAAAAGCTTGGCAGGAACTTCTGAGGAAGGCTGTGGTGCCAACTGTGAAGTTCATGATGATGATGACCGGTTCAAAATTTGTCATAATGTTAGAACATTATGGAATCATTTCTGAGTTACTTAGTTGTCTTCAACTGTTGTTCACCAGCATTTATTCAAGTGCTACTTCTGTGAGGAGTTTGTAATCAGTGGTCACATCTTCCCTTTCCACCTCCTTATAAAATATTAATTTTGTTGTTGTAAACTGTCTCTATTAATGAAGGGGTGTGTTAATATTTTTTTTCTATTAGGTTACCTATTTCTATTATGTGTTTTGCTTAGCCGGATTGACTTTCCACATATATTTATAGTTCTTAAAATGTTGGTTGTAATTTATTTTAACATTCCTAATGATTCTTCTGATTCAGAATTTATTATGACAATTGAATATTAATTTATTCTTCTGATTCAGAATTTTTTATGACAATTGAATATTAATTTACATATGCTTTTATTGTTTGTATTTTTCAATAGTTTAATCTCATGTGGTATTGGTTATTCATATTGTTGTTAGATTTATAAGCAAATCTTTATTTAATGATTAAGATATTTGGTCTGCATATTCTTACCTCTTATGGTTGTTTTTGTTGATAGAAAACATTGGGTTAAACCACAATAAATGAGCAAATTTATAATTTTCTAACATTGTGCAGCTCAAATATATCTTCACAAGTTACAAAATTGGGTTCTTACTACATGCATAGTTCCTAACATGATATTAAAAACTAGAAGTAAAAGACCATTTTCAATGTTGAGCCCTATTTATATGTAAAGTGCTTCTTGGGTATGATAACTATTTGAATAGAAGTTGCTGAAAAATATGCTCAAAAAATCATGTCACTTAATAATGCAGGATGTAATACTAAATGTCAGTAGATGATACAAAGGAAGGAAAACATCTGAACACAGCATGATATACATCGGAAGATGAATTCGAAGCTAATTGAAATAATCCAAATAATTTGTAACCTTTGTAACATACATGTTAGGTCTTTCGTGCTACCGAATGACAGTTAATTTCTGAACTTACCATATCTTCCATTTGTAGAGAAGCTAGTGGATCATCTGCTTCAAACAATTCACATTTATAACCAACACTGCCAATTGGATCATCTATTTCAGGTTTAATTTCCAAATTCATGTCCTGTAAAATAAAGCACAATGCATCAATGTTATAATAAACCTGAGCTTCAAGTGGTGACAGACAACTACATAAACATTTGTTAGTAACTTACTTGTGGCCCAAGTTCAGTTTGTGGCAGACCATGTTCTTGTTTATTTTCAATCTGGTAATTCATTACAATCTGAGAGTCTGAAAATATAATTCACATCACTGCATATTCATGCAAGTCTGTATTTCACAAAGCAGTATAGCACAATCCTTCCTCGAATAAACTAAACAGTTTAAATGGAAAGTATAGTACACCATTCTTACCACAATGTTTCGACAAACATAAACGTTTATGGTGAGTAGTTATTGTTATGTTTATTATGGTTAAAACTTATCTATTTTACTGCTCCCAGTATGATTAAGTAAATAGTAATATAATGTATGGTTAAAAACTATAATATAGTTACCTTGTAGGTCCGTCTCCTCAACTCAAGTTCTTTTAAAACTCTGTAGGCCTTTCGGGACTAGTCCCATCATCAGCATAATGCATTAGGTCTGTTCTTGTTGACCCTTGTTGAAGCACTGACTTGGTTGTTAGAATTTTGTACAGAGGATTGTGTGGATTAGGTGTGTATTCATTGAGGATCAGGTTGCTGTTGATTTCTCAATGAATACACACCTAATCCACACATCCTCTGTACAAAATTCTAACAACCAAGTCAGTGCTTCAACAAGGGTCAACAAGAACGGACCTAATGCATTCTGCTGATGAAGGGACTAGTCCCGAAAGGCCTACAGAGTTTTAAAAGAACTTAAGTTGAGGAGACGGACCTACAAGGTAACTATATTATAGTTTTTAACCGTACATTATATTACTGTGAACTAATACCTCAACGGAAAATCACCATGAATTTTACTAAGTAAATAGGGATTTAAATTTCAACACAAGATTGCATTATAGAGAACTTCATTTTAGAAACTAGCCAAGAATTGAACATCTAAAATTTAATATATATATATATATATATATATATATATATTCTTGCTCTAACTATTCTTCTCCTGTCATGAAATTTTACTGCTATGCTAGTGTACTTATAGTTTATCAATGTTGGAACAGAATATAAGTTACAGTAAAACCCTGATATTGCATTTGGGGACATGTCTTGCACCTGCGTTAGAGTTAAGTGGCCAGCCATACTCTGTTGTGGGAGAATTTTCTCTGGCATTTAAGTCCAGCTATTCATTGCGAGTAAATCAATAACACATTTAAATGGACATATCTAAATTAAATGAATTTTTGATTCCCTTTTAGTGTGTTCTTAATGAAAAAAATTAATTTATTATGGTATTCACATAACATCTTTACAGATGTAGAAGTATTAATTGTAGTGCCACAGTTGAAATCTATATAGAATAATGAATTTTTCACATAAAACAGTGAATTGAACTACAAATTCTTTGAAGGATTAAGATAACCACCACACTACCTAACAACACAAATATTTGCACAAAAAAGAATGGTCTTCAGAGAGAATTTGGAAATTTAGTTTAGTGTAATAAATCTTGAAGCAGTCTTCATGACATAAACCAGCTTCACAGTCCAATATTTTGGGAACTTAATTATAGGTTGTGTGCATTCAGAATTTTTTTCCCTACATGATTCCTGTTGATATAAAATACCTTCATCAAACCTAAATTTCAATTTGTCTTTCTTTTCGTTTCCAATGTTTTGCCAGTAAACACCTTATTGCATTTTGTAAGAATATATTTAAAAGTTTTTTGAACATATTCAAATGTTTATCGATTTCTATTTTCTATCAGATAACTGTAATAATTTATCTTCCAAATCCACACCTCCCATGAAGTTATATATCATCAACTGATTTCACCTTGCTTTGTCCTCTTCATGATTTTACAATTTTGGTTTCATCAGTGAGGCATGTGGCTAACATTATAACATTCATTTTGACTCTTCAGTTCTTAACAATAAGTGGACCTGAATGTTGTGAAATAAGTTCTTCCTTTTTTATATATTTTGTCCCTTATTGTCTTCGCTGCATGTTATCTATTAAGTGTAACTGTCCCAACATAATCTAAATTTCATTGCTAACGAAGGTCAATTGTAAGAGTTGTCCATCCACATTTTATATCCTTTTCCTAGTAACGGTTCCACAAGTTGAAAGACAATAGCCATAGTTATTTGTAAATGCCTGACATCAAACTAGAATCCAAGATTTTGTCCTTGCCTGTATAAACAATGAACGACTATAAATAGCCAGTAGTCAATTCCAGAGTTCACAAGTTTTAATTTCACAATTTTACTATTTTGATTGACTGCCTTTCCTTAACATACGAGTATTGTCGACTGAAATACTTTGTTTTGGTATCTGCATTATCATATATTTATTGTTGAGATACTGTACTCTTGCATATATCTGAAATAACATTTTTCGGCCTTCAGATGTGATCAATTTTACATTATTGTTATTAAACTGAACTTTGCAAATATATTCAAATTGCTAGACAGGCTCATCTACAAAAAAGGAGGATATAATTTCTTCTAAGAAAAAGTATACTGACCATTTATTGATCAATGTAACATTCCAGTTTGTTCTTGGAGTTTGCAGCTGACAAGAGTGTAAAACACAGAAATCCTTTATGAAGTTATAAATATAAGAAAGTGTCTACGGCTGCAAGAATAAATGTAAGTATAATATTATTTTAACATGTTACTAAGGTCTATCATTGATTAATATATGCACTAATAAAACATTGAAGTCTCTATATAAAAGTTATATAGGCCTAAACAGGATATAGTTAATGTAAAAACAAAGATCATAACAGTTTAAATCAGTAGTGTAGGCTATACTATACATACCTCCACACTGTAGGGTTAAACGTCACTTTTATCAAATTAAAACCCATGTTACTGCATGTAGAATATTTTAACAAACTGCATTAAAATAAAATAAGTACATAAAAGTGCTATATGACAGGATACAGTACCTCTGCAATCCAATATCACTTTCTACTCATTTTATAAAACTATGCAATTTCTGTACTACTTTCATCCAACCCCTTATTGTACTTTCCAGTATTCCATATTCACGGAATATATTCGCTTTTAATACAATATATTTCACTTTATCAATTAATAGTAACCTTTTTTCTATGGTATAATTTTTGTTTTCTTTTAATGCTTGTTGCCATGTAAGAAAATCTTTAGCCTAAAGAATAATTTGCAATTGGCTTGAAACAATGGAATGAATTCTAAGAAATTTGGTAGAATTGGAAGGGACAGAATGCACTTCACAAAGAAACAGAATTTTGAGCTGAAATACAACAGGCACAGAGACATACACTACCCTCCCATCCTGGAACAAAAGAAGATCACTTGGAAAGGAAACTAGGCAGCTTCTGTAAAAGAAGTTGGATCTGGAATTTAAGGAAACTAAACGTTTTAATAAAATTATTTTAAAAATTGAGGGACATGAGAGTACCTGCAATATATCCAATTCTGCAGCATACTGAGGCACAGTGTATTAAATAACTCAATAACCTTGCTTCATCTTGTTACACCCACAGGTTTGTAACAATTTTTATTCACAACTTCACTGTATGTTTCAACTTATGGTAAAATTCATAACAGCACTTGAAACAAATATGTTACAGAAACAGAAAAAAAAAAATTATTTGTGTGAATAATTTTTGTTGGCTTTGTCTTACCATAATTTACACCTAATCCCAGTCAAATTGTGTTTTAAATTTAAAAATCATTTAAAGTGGTAGAGGCATGTCCCTTTGAGTATTCCTTCACTGTTTATGCTAGGTTAATATTGCTTTATTTATATTATGTTATTGTAAAATAATTATGGGGTTACTGACCACCCATATGAGCTTCTGTGTACGTGGAATTCCTTCATAAGAGAAAATTGCTACTTTTGCTTTCAGTTTGACTAAAAAAAGTTTTTGGCTCAACTGCACTTCTACTAGCGCTTGATTTTTCAGATATATTGTTGTAAACTATAGCTCTTCTCTGTATTTACTAACATTATTTAATATTTTAAACTTTTTCAAACAATTTTTATAACATTATTAGACAATTTTGAGGTATTTATTTAAATATGCAAATCACAATATTATGACACTGTTAGACAATATTGTGATGCTAATTGCTATTTTCTCCACAGAGTATATTACTTAGTCTATGATTTTTCAATCGCTGTTTTGGATTATCGCTGGTTGGATCAGTGTTAGGGAGTGATAAGTAAGTGTACACCCATTTTTAATAAACATTTGGTAATTTTAATATTAGTATATTTTTTAAACATAGGTTTGGGGATTTATTGCAAATATTGGTAATTTAAATTTCATAGCAACAGATATTAATCAAGGATGATAATCGATAAGTGGTTCGATTGTGGGTTATCGCTGGCTGTATATACTCTGGCGCATGCGCACTGTTGTTTTATAGGACTTTGAAAATATTTCACGCTAGTTTAAGTGCAGTTTTTCCAAGTTTTTTATTCTACAACAGAAATGAGACAACCATTACGAGAATCTTTATTTTAGTTAAATGCCCACAATATTTAATACCTTGTGCTGTCATCTTAGTATTTAGAAATACAAAAGTACAAATTAAAGAGGGTATCAGTAAGTGTCTTCTTGCAGAGGTGAATATATACTCACATTAATTCTCTACAGGTCATAAAACTATTGCATGTCAGTAGAATTGTTCCCTTTGCAAGAATGTGCAATATACAAAATCTCGTAATTTTTCGTATGGCATTTTTGATAGAGAAGAATAAAGTTTTGGGAAAAAGTCGGTTTTATGTCTCTCAGGAATTCTTCTAAGTTCCACAGAATCGCAGCGCGCATGCGCGAGTTGCTGTAATGGTTAATATAGACTCCGGTAGTCGGCGTCACCAACTTTGGGAATAAATTTCCAAATGCAAAAAAAAAAAAAATGGACGTTAACTAACTTGCCATTTTCTAACGTAACAAAGCAATTTACATGTGTACTATTTAATGAACTATAAACTAATTTTACGTACACTAACACTAAATATAGTTTTAAATTATTTTCAAATGGTGGCAACGTTGGAACAACATGTGAAAGTAGCAAGGAAGTGATGTATCCACGATCACGTTTTACGTAAATATATAAATATAAAATATTGTGAAGAAAGCTTGAAGATCATTGCAAAATGTTTAAAACAGTACAAAACGTGTTTACAAGTGTTTAGTGCATCAGTGGCATAAGAATGTAAGTGTAGAAATGTGAGAGACATAAAACCGACCACATCCAAGTTTTGAAGGCGACGATGTCTTTCTGTTAAGAATATAACAAAGAAATTCAATCAGAGTGGGATTCTAGAAATTGATGTTGATTCATCTCATGAAGAACATAACACTTCTTCTTCAACAGTAAAGAAAGGGAAAAGAAAAACTTTAAAAACCTTCAAATTATTACCGTCAGGATTTGAACCAGAGACTTCCCGAGTATTGAATGTAAAACGTCACTGCTTGAACCAAGTCGATGGGTGTGTATACTATAATTTCAAAGTTTACAGAAAAAATGACCGATAAACAGTAACAAATTTACATTACTGGTAACCCACGTTAACATCTGAATATTGTAACACCACATCGACCGCACCTAAGAAACAAGATACATATTATTTACTAGTAAAGTTGGATACCGAACTTTTTTTTTCCCCTCACCTAATTGTTATCTTTATTTCTAAAAATATTAATGATATCACCGTTTTCACAATGAAATATATACTTCTGTACTTTTCCTCGCTTTAACATTATATCTTTGTCTTCATGTGGGCCGTGAAGTTGCCTATGATTAAAATAGCAGGGATTCTAATGTAATAACTAGAGTGAGGAATTATATTAAGGAAATTACACCAAAATACGAAATCTTAATAGCAAAATATGAATACTATGACTAGTGCGAGGAATTATATGAAGAAAATTATACGAAAATATGAAATCATAATAACAAAATATCAAAATTATGACACAAAAATATTATTAAGCTACAATTTTTTTTAACTTTTTACATATATTTATATACACAGACGCTGTATAATTTATGGTTATACATACCAGCACATAAATGAGACAAGAAGACGTTTTTGTAGCACAAGAAATGAAGAATTTCACTATATTACCATTATATTTAATTTTTCATTAACTCTGACCCAATATAAAATATGTTCGTGATTTGAAGCAATTTTAAAGGCTCACGTTGTAGTGTAGTTGTTTGAGGAATGAAGCTAATAAGCCAGAAGGTCTTGGGTTTAAGTCTCAATGGGGTCACGGTTTTTAGCTGGACCAAACCTTCTGGCGGCATCATAGCCCTAGGGTCTACTCGGCTCTTAATTTAATGAATACCAGACGCATGTTCTGGGACAAAGGGCTGAGAACCTAGTGGACATCCCTTGGCGATTGTCTAGAAATGTGGAAGTCTCAACATCCATCTACCCTAAGGGCCTCCCAAGCCTGTAGTTTGACACTTTACTTTAATAAATTAATACTGGGACATTATATGTAGGCTTATATGTAACGATCAATTCATCTATCCAATGATATTTAATTACGAAATCCAAACATAAAAAAAAAAAAAACATAGTAACCGAAACAAACATGCTTCCACCGGAAAATACCAGTAAAAAATTTTTGAGTGGGTACAGTTTGGATAACTTCTATTTACCTTGCATACAGATATTGAACTCCAATATATGTAAATGTCACAATAATATTAAATTGGATGAATCGGAACACGAGTAAACCAAGTCCAGTATGTCATATTTGGAAAAACACTATGTTAAAATCAATCCACAAATACAATTATTTTTAATCCTATAAACTACATGTCCCCTCCATGGTATCTTTACCTTGTCGTGGTGGAGTGGCTTGCGTGCTTAAATGATCCTGAGAGCTATGCCGGCGGTAGCATTGCTGCCGATAGGGTTACCCATGCCGGACTGGTCGAAGGTGATAAGCCAGACGAAAAAAGTACCTTGGGCGAAAGAGTGACGATCTTTCACCATAAAAATACAACCGTCAAGAAATGCGGACATGGGTTCATCTGGGGTAAAATTTTCCGGAGGTCAAATAGTCCCCCATTCGGTTCTCCGGGCGGGGACTACTTCAGGGAACCCATGCCAAAGAAGCGCCCAGTTGGTAGGCCAAGAATGAGGTGGGAGAACAACATTAACTATGATTTGAGGGAAGTAGATTATACAGGGAATGATTGGAAAGCATTAGCTCAGGATAGGGATGTATGGAGAGCTTATGTCCGCGCGGCCATGAACCTTCGGGTTCGATAGTGCCAGTGAGTAAGTAAGTAAGTAAGTAAGTATAAACTACATGTATGAACATGGTGAAATGTAGTTAGAATTATTTTAACATTAGTTTTTTTTGGTGAAAATGGCTGAGTAGAATGTCTAGTCTTGGTCTACTTGTGCTTTGAACAATCTAATTATCAATTCTCTTCGTAATACACAGTTAGGAGCTTTGTCTACATATTATACATTTTTAATACCCGTCTGTCAGAATTATTTTATACGATCATAAAGTACACTCCACACCATATGATGTTATGGGAGCAAACATGTATTGCACTATATTTGATAGTTTGATGTAAGTGAGAATAATACTAGCCTTACCTACAATAACTTTACTAATTTCGTAAACTGTGGAGTAAGGTCTGATTTCCCAGCACAGCTTCAAGTTTAGCAGGAGCAGTCTTCCCTACATTTAAATATTGCAATCCATTCACAAAATAAAGATTGTCCTTAGGTAGCAAAAAGGAAGTGGTTGCTACCTGATAGAGTAGGTGGTTATTATTCTAACATTGTTGTTCTATTTATTCATGTTCTTGTCACAGATTAGGAAATCCCTGTTCTTGTTCTGTAGTTTCAGACAAAAGCCTTCACTTGGTCATTCCATGTCTCCTTATTCGATTATTTTCTTTTATCAAAACTATTTATCTTGTTCTGGATGGGATACTGAGGAATTTTTGCATGTCTACCATATTACATTATCAAGTCATTTCGAAACTACAATATTTTGTCTCAGCACTCTCTGACTAATAGTTTTAAAACATTAAATTTCATAAAAATCCTCGCTCTACTTATAGGTATATGTTTCAATTCTTATGACCCAAGTAATACTGATACTGAAGTAGTTCATATTCACTTTGATGATCTGGAAGACAGTCTTGCTTACAAGTAAACTCTGACACACCTGAACCTCATTATTAGAATGGAGATCAACTCTATAATAAATTTATTGGAATTAAAGCCAAGTTGCTTAACTTTATTAAACTGAATGATACAGATAAGGTATTGCATAAGTCACAATGAAAACATAATAATTCTGAGAGGTCTAATCCTACTAAACTTAATGGTTACATAGACCAATGGAGATTCCTTCACAAGTTTGTCCTGAATAATCAGGATCTTACTGAAATCCAGAAGTTGTATTATTTCAAAGAATCTTAAGAAAGAGAACTTCTTGTGTCTTTAACCATCCCAAATGACACAATTCTCACAGCTTGGTTGTACTGTACATACAGGTAACAAATACAACTGCACTGTTAAGGTGCTATTTTGTAAACCATTACTTGTCCATTGCCTCAATCATTACTTGATACAATCATATCAACCTACTCTTTGCCATAAATAGGAAAGGTGAACTCCTTTCTGGTCAAATGGAGATTTGATTTGTGTAGGTAAACTTACCAAATTCTCAGTAATCTCTTCATTAATATCAATGTTTTCCCTTTCATCCTTCACATCATCTGAAGTAATCTGCAAAAGTTCAGAAAATTTTCAGCACATCTTTATATATATTTTTCATTATATAATTAAAGTTTGACATTTAGAAGACTCGAGTTCAAATCCTGCTTAAGGCGTTATAATATCTCTTCAAATAATTATATATATATATATATATATATGTGTGTGTGAGCAATGCGTCTCACTCAAGCTGTGACCCCACTTGCAGAAAAAGTGACTGCAGGCAATGAGTCATCAAACTGAACCTGTCAGGCAAATCAACTGCCTGGCACTATTCTCACTTTGTTGGTGCACAACAATGAAGAGTTAAAGAGTGAAAATAAGTATGTACCTTATGACAGTAGGTGTCAGAAATATCTCCTTCTACATCCACACACTTTTGGCATCGAGATATGCCACAACGATTCACACACATTAGTTGCTGTTCTGTTATTAAGTTTATTTTTTATCCTGATATAATCTTGCAATTCTTCTAATGCGTGCAGGTTTCTTTCATACACTTTATTTTTTAATTATCCCCACAAATGAAAATCACATCTCAGGATCATGTGGCCAAAGTTCATGCTACATTGTTATTCTGTATGTTCAATATGTAACATTTTCATATTTCGCCAAGCTCTGCACTTCAAATACAGTTTTTTTTGGCCAAATCGCCTTAGAGATTTTGTTGCCTTGTGTTCTAATTTTTTCCAATTTTGTCTAATTTATCCTCAGTCTGTACATGTTTTGATACCTTTGGTTTCTTATTGAGCACAGAACACGTTTTTCTAAATTTGTTTACAGGTCCAAAAGTCTTACTATTTGGAGGATTTACACCTGGGAATTACCTGTATGTTCTGAGTCATCTTACGATGACTGTTTTCATATAATTATCATACATAAACACTCTCTGCTGTACTGTGAAGACAAATCGAGGTATAATGATAACTATGAACTAAGACCACTACAGAACATAACTAAGTGCTTAATTTTACTTTATAACACAAGAATTCAGTAGAACAGACTTTCACATTAGAAGCTGAAGTTTGACTGACTCACTCTGCCAAGTGCAAGTTGCACTGCGTGGGCAGCATGAGTTGATGACTCACTACCGGCAGTCACATTACCTGTTAGCGGAGCCATAGGTTGAGTGAGACACATTGTGTATACCAAGAGGTCCATCTGCACAATTAGAGCATTAACACACGCACATATATACATACACACATGCATAATTATTTTTTTTTACAAAATAGCCATTATCAATGTCTATGGACAGGACACAATTTTTGTTTCATCGTAACCATGTCGGCATTAACCAACTAATTATAAAAAAATAATGTCAAGTTCATTAACCATCAAAAGTGAACCATTAGGTTTAGTGGTTCACATGGAACGGAAATTTAAAAAAAAATCATTTTTCAGTTACAATTTTCCACTATTTGCAACATATGTTATTGAAATAAAACGAGAATGTCTTCTTAAGAAATCATCAAAATCCGATCATTAGAATTGGAGTTCACCTGAAACATGAAAAGAAATTGCTGTAGCAGCTGCTATATTTACTTTGTTTCAATGTAAGCGTGCATCATTCCTTATCACTAGTCCCATAGATCACAGGTTCAAACTCAGCCAGGTTGATTGATTTTTAACATGGAAAATCGAAGGAAGAAATACTCTATCAGGCACTTTACAGCTGTGAGTCCCAAATCATAAGGTTTTCAGGTTTTTACGAACCTTAAATCTGAAAAAAATACCTCAAAGCAAAAGGTACAGACCTTCATCATCCAAGCAATAAAATGCCTGCATCCTAGATGTCTTATTGGGTGGGTATAGCATGTGTAGGAAATAAACATAAACTAACTTGGTCTAGAAGCTCCTAACAAAGGAGAGGTTATGGCTAGACTCAAAGAGCTACAAAGTCAATAAGTAAGACACTATATCACACAATATAATTAACCTTCATGTTATCAGATACATTGGATTAATTTTATATTTTAACAAAGCAAAGGAAAAACAATCAGTAAAATTATCTAAATTAGTGTCAAATCTGACGATATCAATACAAACAATTAGTTATACATGTTTGTTTTCACTACAGTCTCTCACAAATAAGATGTAATTAGAAATTCAGCTTTGCTAACTCAATGGTTCACTAACGAAAGACTTAAACCATCAGAATTGGATCCTAAATGCAGTTAAGAAGAGTTGAAGTATTCTAACCTCAGTGAGACTTGAACCTCTAATTTTCTGACTTATAGCATACTACCTTAACTAACTATGGTACGGCATATTTCCATTAACTGTCCAATATATATGTGTATTTCTATGTGTGACTGTTCTATAACAGACTTGGCTCTGCATCATCAGAACATGAAGAAGTAAGTGGGAGGAGGTTGAAATGGGTCAACATACGTACTGATTCAAAATTAATTATGTACAATCATGTTTATCTAATACTACAGTGTTGATGAACACATATATTACCATGATCAAGATACTGATTGATTACAGTTCTATATGCCTATTTGTTATTTTCAGCAATCTATAAATTGCTGCTGAAATTTAACACATTAAAAAAATTAAAAGGAAATCCAGAGAGGAAAGATAACTGTCCAGAGAAATTCCTTTAGATATCATTTTAGGGAATCAATAGTACACAGACTTCCATTATGACATTTCTAAGTGCAGATGTTATATCATTTAGCTTAAGAATGGGCTGGAATTGATATGTCTCCCCTTGCATGGTTTCAGGGCTGCAAAGTCAAAGGTAATATAAAAAAACGTCCATGTTGAATTTTAGTATTTCCTCACTATCACCTAATAGTACTACAACATCAGTATATACCAAGAGCCATTAATACTATTCTAAGAATTTGATGCCATGCTCTTGTGCAAAATTGAATAGCAGAAGTGTTCATTTCCTTGATTTACTCCATTGTGAATTTAAAAAGTATCTGAAAACTGTTGTCTACCCACATCCACCTCTTTCTACTATTTAGACACATTCAAATAACCAACTTTTTAACAATTCTGAATTCTAGCAGGATGCTGTACAACTTCTATATCTTAGTTGAATCCTAAGTCCGTGTACAGTTGCTAATATTATTATGTGAAAGGAATCTTGAAGTACAAATTCGCTGTGAAATGTTGTATAAAACAAGTTCATGTTGTTATGTCATTCACTTTCTTTACTTCAGGACCAAAGTTTGGTACTACTTAATATTGATAACAACAGTGAAAACCAACTACAATCAACGAAATTTTAATAAAATCACGTCCCTATTAGCCAATTATCTAGAAATGTAGCAGGTGAGGTTGTTCTCATGAGAAGATTTAAAAAATAAATAAATTTTCATTGATTTTTAGTAGACATTGATAATTATTATAACAATAAATATAAATAAATAAATATAAATAAATACATACATACATACATAAATAAATACAAGAATGTGTGTTTATGTCCTATCAAACTAACTCACTAGCACTATCAAACCCGTAGGTTCATGGCCACGTAGATATAAGTTCTACATCCATCCCTATTCTGAGCTAATGTTTTCCAATCATTCCCTGTATAATCACTTCCTTCAAAGCATGGTTAATGTTACACTTTCACCTCATTCTTGGCCGACCAATTGGGCGTTTTTCCCTCTCGTTTTCCTAAAAGATGCTTCCATGCGCATTCTTCATTCCCCATTCATGCCACATGTCCTGCACATCGCAGTCTATGAGACTTGGCTGTTTTTTTAATATCTGGCTTCCTCTAAGACCTTGTAGTTCACTATTATGCTGTAGTCTTCTCAATTCACCTGTGTGATCATCTCGCTTTGGACCAAACATTTTCCCAATAACTTTATTCTCAAATACTCATGATCTCCTACCCTCCCTTAAAGTAGGAGTCCGTGTTTCACATATAACTGGTAGAATAACAGTTTTTTTATATTTTCAGTTTAACGCTTTTTGAAAGGAGTTGGGATGACAAGAGTCCCTGTAATGTATAATAAATAGCATGCATTTCCAGAATTGAGCCTATGTTTAATTTCTTTATACATCTCATTCCAATTTGTGATTATTGTTGCTAAGTTTTGAAACCTCTTGAAAATTTCCCCCATTTGTCACCAGCTGCCCTCCTCTATTACATAATGCATTTCTATGTGTGACCATATACTTAGTTTTATTGATATTTACTTTCAGTCCGAATTTCTTAGTGTTACTTAATAGTGTGTGTGTGTTGGCATCCTAGAGGTAAACATTTTTTTTTTAATCTGACATATAACAGTTAATTAATCCATACTATTGGGAGTGGTGGGTTAACTAAAATGCAAAACAAATAAGTTCGGTCTCATTGTCGCTTCTATTAAGACATCTGTTTCAAAACATGTTTGCTCTATCTTCGGTTGGTACAGACACAACTAAGTTGATACGTCTCAACTGAGTCTGTAGCAACTGAATATGGAGCAAACATGCCTTCAAACATATGTCATAGTTGAAAGAACTATCAGGTAAGAAGAATACAGACCAAACTTATTTATTAAATGAAATCTCATAATGTTACTTCCTATTATATTTTTAATTAAATGCAAAAATTTAAAGACTTCTCCTTCTATCAGCAACAATACAACATGTCACTGAATAACAACAATTGTCCAAAAATTAATAAAAATCCGACCATTAGAAGTGCAGATTTACATTAGACTAAAAATGTAAAAATTGCTCTATTGGCAGGAAAGTTATGAACTCGCAAGATGACTGGATAGATATTATCTAATTGAAAAAATAAAGATACATTCTGTCAACCAGCAAAATCAGAAAATAAATCTGACTTGTTGAGGAAATCGCTTATATATGCAGTTGCTGTGTGACTGACTTTTTTTACTGTTCACTGCAAAATGCTACCCCATCTGAATTACAATTTGTGGGGAATGTGTCCACCGCCGTCACTCCATGTATGAGTAGCGACAATGCATCCTCATTTAGATTTAGATTTGGTTGTCACAAGTACAAAGTTCTATTAATTCCATTGCAAGATTGTGAAAATACCAATAAAAACATTACCTTGAGTTCTGCTTCTTCGGAAGTTGGAAATGTCTGCTGATAAGAGTATTGTAACCAGTTTCATCTTCTCCTTCTGATTTTACTTCCATTTTCACTTCCTGTTCTATAAAAACCACACAATATCATCATGATATCAATTATATGCTTCTAAATAAGTATTACGGAAATCATATACATTATTTTCAGGCATTTAAAAACAAAATTTAAAAAAAATTTATGGTCAATATTTAATGATTGAGTGTTAGCGATAACTTGCATTGCCAAAGGTGCTGCTTTCTGGAACCAGTTAAGGCTTCTTGGCTGCCAAATTCCATAGGTGTTATCGATATGGAGTTGGGTTACAAAGTCTTGATGCCCTAAGCAGCATTGGTTTTATATATTTAATATTGTAGAGGGAGTGTCACCATGCAGTGGTCTTGTGACAGTCACATGAGCTGAGAGTAGAATGTGCAGTAGGTGTTCATTATTCAGAGGAGTTCTGCAGAGCCTCCAACTACAGCCACTCTATAACAAGCTTCTAATCATCAACAAAGTTTGTGAGCAAAACTGAAATTACACGAGGTCACAGGACTATGTGAAGCATGTGTGGTGCAGCACTGACTTGTTGCATAGTGACAAGATGGGTGAATGTGTTTTGTAAAACATGACAATGAGGCATTTGTGGTAAAGAGAGACATTCTAACAATTTCTCCCATCTTGCACTGTAACAATGAGGCAATGCTGCTTCACTTAGTCCCTGATAACAGACCTGTGCACCACAACCTTGTGCAACTTAAATTTTGACCAACAAATATTGCTCCAGTTAGGAGATCATGTTGTTCTTAAAGAGTTTGCACAGAACACTAGTAGTTCAAGGTATTCCACAATAATGAACAACTATCACGTCTCATCTCACTACACAAGCTTGTCTCCGCACAGCACTACGACAATGATGAGACCAATGGCGATGTCAGTGTTGCCCTACTTTTCTAACAAATTTTGTATATTACTTGTTTTCTGTAAACTTACAGTAATATCATTCTGTCCCTCAAGTGGGTTCCATGTTAATCATGGTGTTCCCAGTCATCACTACCCATTTTTTATTTAATCCTTTAGCATTATTCTTGTTGATCTCTCTAATGCCATTCACATAACAATGGTTTAGACATGTTAAATGGATGGATTTAGAGAAACTGCCAACAAGAGCATTGGAAAATAAAATTATGAAGAAGCCATTCGGAGACCAATTATAAAGTGGATAGAACACATGCAGAAAGGTTTATAAGGAAGAGTACTAGAATGGACAATAAACATGGAATGAAAAATGCTGGATTGATAGAGATGTCTAGAGGAGGCTAAGTAGATGATACATAAGGAAAATTGAAACATCCTGTAAGAGATGAGAAGAAAAAACGTGGAATGAAACACTCTCAAGATAAATCATGTGCAAATAAGCTTTATTTATTAGTAATTGTGAAGTTTGTGTGTTAATTTTACATTATTTTCAGTGGTTAATGTTGTTATGATTTTGGTCTACAAGTTCTTATTTTATGTGGTTTCATATAAAGATTTATGTAGATCATTGTTATGAAGTCCTCTCTCTTCAACTGTCTGTTCATCTCTCTTTGGTCCAAAAATTTTCCTAAGATCTTTATTCTCAAATACTCAAAATATTTTCTTCCAGCTTCAAGTAACAGGCCATGTTTTTCATCCAGATAACAGAACTGGGAGAATAACAGTTTTATGATTATAAATTTTGGAATGAACGTCTCATTCAAATCCGGCTAAAACTTTTGAGGGGATATATTTCTGTTATAGGAGTTTATGCATCAGTGGAGGGAGATGAAGAAGAAACCAATACATTTTATAATGAATTATTCCATATTTTCAATGAAATAAATCAAAATGACTATATTATCTTATTAGGAGATTTTAATGCAAGAATTGGAAACTGTAAAATAGAACAATCCACAGGAACTTTTGGAGAACAGACGTGCAATAACAATGGAATAAGACTAATAGATTCCCTCACCCACAACAAATTGAAAGTCATGAATACGTTTTTCTATCACAAAGATAGTCATAAATTCACATGGGAGGCCAGAGGTTCAAAATCATTGATTGACTATGCAATTTGCAATAAAAAATTAGCTAACCTTGTACTAGACACAAGAGTTTACAGAGGCCCTGAAATTGAAACTGACCATTATCTACTATTTTGCCCAGTAAGATTAAAAGCTCGGTATAAAAAGAAACAAAAAATAAACCAGAATGAAGAATTCTCATTTAAAGTTAATTTACTTCAAGATACTAGCATAAAATGGCTTTATCAAAGAAGATGAGACAATTCAATAGAAACAACACCTTTAGGCACTGATGTAGAAGAAGAATGGAAACATATAAAAACAATTTTAAAACAAGCAGCTAATGAAAGTGTTGGCAAAAAACGAAAATGGCATCGAGCTAAAGGCCTAAGAAACTTTGATGATGAAATTAATAAGATTATACAAGATAAATAGATGGCGTATGTAAAATTCATTAGTACTAAAAAAGATGAAGATAAAATAGAATACCACAGAAAAAGAGCCATTGCCAAACGTGAAGTCCACAAGCACCACAGAAAAAGTTGGGAACAATTTGTATCCTTCTTAGAGAATGATGTAACAAGGCCCCAACCATGAATATATAAAATTTTGAAAAATTTAAATAGTGAAAACAAAGATATTTCTAGAATAAATATAATTCCTCATGATAAATGGATTAATTATTATCAAAATTTATGGACAAAAAACTGTCCCTCTTTACAGATACAAGAGCCACATAATTTACAAAGATACTTCATCTCCTTAGAAGAATTTCAAATAGCTTTGAAAAACATAAAGAGTAACAAAGCATCTGGTGAAGATGAAATACCCACTGATCTATTTAAACATTCCAGTCAAATATTTCTCAAAAGATATTTAAACTTCTTGAATATCATATGGCAAGGAGAAAATCCACCTCAAGATTGGTCAAAATCATTAGTAATTCCAATATTTAAAAAAGGAGATAAGGCCAATTGCGATAATTACAGAGGGATCAGCTTATTAAACTCTGGTTACAAAATGTATTCCACTATTATTAAGAATAAATTATATAAATATTATGAAGATATACTTGGAGAAGAACAAAATGGCTTTCGGAAGGGTAGATCATGCTCTGATGAATATTTCACAATGCAAATTTTGATTGAGAAACATTGTGAATTTAATATAGAAACATACTTGGCATTTATTGACTTTAAAAAAGCCTTTGATAAAGTGAACAGAAATCTGTCATTTGAAATTTTTATGGAAGATCAGATCCCAGAGCAGATCATATGTAATATTTATAACATTTATAAATCAACTTTCATTGCAATAAAAATAAAAGAAAAAATAACTCAGTGGAAATAAATAAACTCAGGAGTCAGACAAGGTTGTGGCCTCTCCCCTCTACTTTTTAACATATATATGAATGACATTGTAAAAGACTTTAGAGAAACAAAACACGGAAGTGTCACTATCAATAGAAATTTAAAATTAGATATAATAATTTTTGCAGATGATCTTGTTTTACTAGCAACATCTGAAGATGATTTACAATGATCAGTACATCATTTAAATTTGATAGCCCAGAAATATTCAATGGAAATATCTACCAATAAAACTAAAATAATGGCCCTTTGTGGAAAATCCCCAGTACCAAGCAAAATTTGTTTAAATAACAAAATGTCAGAGAGAGTTTATATATATATATATATATATATATATATATATATATAATAAGTTTACTTATTTGGGATATAAACTCTCTTTTGTTGAAAATTTGGATTTATCAGAGAAAATTGTGAAATTCAACAAACCAATGAGAATCATTAATAGAGTTTTAAAACCTTCATTAGTGCAAAAATCAACTCGTACTCGTCTTTATCAAATAATGGCTCGACCAGTCCTATGTTATGGGAGTGAAGCGTGGACTATAAGGACGAGAGATGAAAGCAGACTAACAGCTTGTGAGATGAGATTTATGCACCGAACAGCTGGCTACACCAAATGGGATCGAAAGAAGAATGTAGAAATCCTTCAAGAACTTAATGTGTCACCAATACTGGACTACATCTCCAGATATCAGCTAAACTGGAAGGAACATGTCTCAAGAATGGCTAGATCCAGGATCCCCAAGGCAATAATGAACTACTGTCCAAATGGGAAACGGTCACTTGGTCGACCTATGAAAAGATGGCACGAAAACTGCTTTCTCAGGCTGTAACAGTTCTTCTAGGACTAATACCTGGCAGGATGATGATGATGATGATGACATATATTTGTTTAACATATTTTTAGAGGAGTTGGAACAACAAGAGTCCCTGTAATTCATAAAAGCATGCATTTCATGAATTGAGTTTATGTTTAATTCCTATGTGCATTTCATTCCTATTTGTAATTAGTGTTTGAAGGTATTTGAATTCAGGCACTTCTATATAATTTATTTCCATTGCCCTTAACATTGAAAGTCTAGTAACTAATTATTTTAATGGTTATGTATACAACAATTTTCATATACATATGATTTTTTCCCATTTAACAATCCTGTTCTTGAACATACAGGCTACAACTGTCTCGACGCTTTAACATGACAAACTAACTCATCCATCAAGTGAAGCAATTAATTTTCAAAAATATGCACACTTTGTTCTTATGGAGGAGGTTCCCTAAAAAAACTAACTCATATTATTATAAACAACTTTCCTCATTAGAGGATTGCCACAAGGACAAAGAGATACAGACAATTAATTTTTTTAATTGACCAAATACATTTTGTAAATACATTTAAAAAATTTCAAACTGTAATTTAAGTATACATACTATAAAGTAGAAATTTTGTAAAGATGGTTTCTTGAAATTAAAATTGATTCGCTAATGGCAGCAATGGCAATTTTAGAAAGATTCACTCTGTCCAAATCTAAGAAACAGGTTCAATGATATTAATTATTGATAATATTTTCTCTTTGTTTTGGAAAGACATTGTAATCTCACAGTTGCAATCTGTCTGCCAGAAAAATAAATCTAAGTAACAGCCTGTTGCTTGTACAAATGTTTTAAGTTGATTATATTTTATAAGAGATCAGAAGTACATTATCCACATATACAAATGAAAGTATGTGAATGAGTAATTGTCAAATACGTGGAGCTATTTCAACAAATTTAGGTACACACATTAATTACAATCTGTAAAAGTGGCTGCAAGGGGTAATGTACTCCTAGAGCGTGAGAGGGTTGAAATTGAAAAATAATGTATAACCTTTATATGTTCCAGCATAACAGTTAGAACACCTGGAATGATTTCAACCAATATCAGTACAGATATATCTTACTGTATGGAAAATGTTCTGTAGGAATAAGAGACAACTAGCATCCCTATGTGGATGATGAATGGGGGTGACATCTAAAAATAATGAAAAACTACCAATATTAGTGTCTAATTCATAGTTTTTGGGGTGTTATGCCAATCGGTGACAGTCCCAGTGTTACTGCTTGTCTGACTAGTGACAGTCTCTATTACATTTAAGCCCAATTCTGTCCTCAGGCTCCCCTAAGGGAAAGAGAGTGGAGAGAAGGGATAAAAAATAAAATTGCAGAAAGTCGCTGAAATGAGTATCAAATCCTTAGTTTCAAGTTTACTATGTTGTTTGGTCATAGTCCCGATGGCACTTTAAGCCAAGTTTGAACACCAGCACCCCCAGAGGGACTGATGGAATGAAAAATACAACAATTATAACTGCAACAGTTATTATTAACTATCAACTAATGAACTTTTCGACAAGAAATTACTGAAGATGAAGCTGCCCAAGTTTCAAAACCAGTTTAATTAGAAGATTGGATATGAGATGAGGTATAAAACATGTAATTTTAATCTTACACTATCAACATTATAGTTTTCAGGGTTGGTACAGTGATTGGTGATGTTCAGGTGTCACGTAAGTTTTACCCTTAGCACACCTAGGAGGATGAAAAATAAAATATCTAAATTGAACGAGATTAGTGTTTAGTCCATAGTTTTCAAGGTTGCTATTGGTCATTGGTGTCAGTGTGGATGATATGTTACTCGTAGCACAGCTGTGGGTGAAAAGGGATAAAAATTAATGGGTTCAAGATTACTTGATTAGTGTGTGATCAATTTGTCATTGAGCTGGTTTAAGTCAAAATTAAACTCTTAGCATCCCCAGCAATAAATAATAATAATAAAAAAGAACCAATGTTATTCCCCATGGGGGGAGGGCTGGTGAGGAGTATGAAAAACTGACCAAGAATAATGCCAAAACCATAGTATTTGGGTTCACTAAGCTGATCGGCAACACAAAGACTGGGATAAATAACTACCTGGGCAATCAGTAATTAAATCATTATTTAAAATCACTATTTTTTTATTTCACATAGAAATGTGACTTCTGGCACTCATTTCATAACATAAATTTATTCATGAAATTGGATTTTGTGAATGAAGATCAATCAGTTCCCTAACTAACTTCACGAAATTCACAATATTTGTCAATTTTATTAATTTTCTCAACATCAGCTATTTTTCATTCTTACAAAAAAAACACACTGATACGTATCAAAAAAAAATTTCAATCTCAAGAATGTCTTAAATGATCACAAAATGTTTATCTAAGAGTCCTCAACAATCCCTGAAATTAATGTACACTAAGCAACAAAAAAGAATGGGCCAACTATTGATCTCGAATATTTTAAGTTTTAACGTGCGATTCACACGAGTAAACTAATTAAACAGAGGAGCTACAATATGTTACCCTTCTTCCTTTGAAGAGCATTCTTTCAAGCACAATTAGCCAGCGATCGCTTACCTCAGTGCTTAAAATAGCTTGATTCGTATGCAAGAGTTCATAGGTTCGATTCCCGAAGTGGTGACATTTTTTAATTGTTAAAATGCTTTGTATTTTATTCTGTGTGTCCATACTTAAAGAAAAAACGTAGTACCTATTTGGAAGTATTACTATGTCTATTATTATTTTTCATTGTTTATTTATTTATTTATAAACAGTTTTACAATGTAAAATAACATCTTCCTATGCGGAATGTTTTTATTTTAAAACTTTTTATCTTCTTTCTACATTTTTCTTTATCTTCACATTCCAATTCTTCCAGACCTAGCTCCCTCATACCTCTTCTTACAACATCAATCCATTTAAATCTAGGTGGACTTCCCTTTTCTTTCACAGTTGGAATCCATTCCAAAGCTTGTCTGGGCAATCTTTTCTTTGGCATCCTACATGTATGACCATACCATTCCAGTTGTCTGCATATCACAAAATCTAATATTGAATGTTGGACTTTAGTTTGTTGTCTGATGATTGTATATCTATTTTTTTTTCAATTTGAATGTCTAGTTGAGCGTCTAAAACAATCCATTTCATTAGACTCAAATTTTTATTCAACTGCCAAATTTCTGCAGCGTGTGTACGTGCTTCGAATTACGGATTTAAAATTTTGTAATTTCGTATCTATTCTTATGTCTTCTCCCACAAAACTAAGTTTAGCATTGTCATTACCGACCTGCCTTTCTGAACTCTAGATTCCATGTCATATTCTTGGGTACATTTTGAGCTAATTTTGATTCCCAGATAATTACATTCTTCACATCCTTTGATGAATCCCATTATTATTATTATTATCATTATTATTATTATTGTTATTATTATTATTATTATTATTATTATTATTATCATAGATGATGGACAATAATAATAATAATAATAATATATTTAGTCTGATCATCTTACCGGGGCACGCCGTAGCGTAGTGGTTAAGGCACTGAGCTACAAACCGGAGGGTCGAGGGTTCAAGTCTCGTTGGGGTCAGGATTTTTAAACTGACCCAAACCCTCTGGCGGCACTATGGCCCTGGGGTCGACTCAGCCTCTAACGGAAATGAGTACCAGATGCTTGTTCTGGGGGTAAAGGCGGCCGTCACGCAGGGCTGACAACCCGGCTGACATCAAGTACCCCAAGGGCCTCCTGAGGCCTGTAGTGGGATCACTTTACTTTACTTTACTGATCATCTTACCTCAATGTTAATTACTTAAACTAGAAAAGAATAAGCACTATGAAATAATCAGTAATCTGGATATTGAAATATATTTTGTTACATATCAAACTGTCTAAAATTTTAGGAAACATCATGTGGGAAAACCTAGAAAATATTTTTTTCACTTTTTTGAACCTAACCATGAAAAAGAAAATTGAGGAACGAAAGAAAAAGATAAATAATTTGTTAAATAAATCAAAAAGAAAGGGAAAGCAAGAATATACCAAATAAAATCAAACATCAGAAAAAAACCAGAAATGAAGAAAAATCAGAATCCACCAGAAATTATGTTAAAAATTTTTCAAAAGCAACCTACAAGAGTCAAAATTGTTAGAAAACGGTCAAAAAACAGCAATAGATTATTCCAATAGAATAGAAGAATACATAGTGGTCATTGAAAATTTAATAGAAAGGTTAGTTACAGAATAAAAAATAATCATCAGAAAAAATGTGAAGAAATTTTGAATAAAATAAAGAACACAAATATAAACCCAGGTTGTATGAAAAATTTAAAAACACTCAAAGAAAATAAATAACAAAAAATGTATAAAAAAATTAATATTGAGGTAAGATCATCAGACTAAATATAATATAATTAAAATAACCTCAAAATATCACTTCCTAAAATTAAATAATAATAAGAATAATCCTCATCATCATCATCATCATTATTGGCCGTCATCTATGGGCTATTAATATGCAGGACTTGACATATATAAACTAAATATTTTACTTGAAGTATGAACTTTTTCCTCACTAATACGTAATGAATAAGTAGGCTAAACATATAAATGTATGAAACTGTATTATCTTTAATTACATAAGTTTATAGGATTAATATTAAAACGTGCCATTGCACACACAATTAAATTTATACCAGTAGCCAAATAGTGTTATAGAGTTTACGAAGGCAGGAATATTACTTAATATAGTGAAAAGTGGACGTAGATTACGTGGCAGAAATTAAATGTTATAGGATGTATTTTGCGAAAATACAAATGAATAAAATAATATTGCCCAGGGTTTCGAACTCTGGCTCTCATATATATTTTATCTTTTTGTAATTGGTTTAACGATCTACTCTACTCAAACGTCGGATACTAGTTGCCTAATCCTATTTATCTTGTTTAATGTTACACTATGAACGAGAGTTGAACTTTATTTGAAATGTCGCAATTTGAGTAATATTGAATTTGTCGAACACTCGTAAATATCTAGAAACATGTTTACTTCACTGTTCTTTAACTATTTAAGACGGTTAAAACCAAAGAGAACTTATTTAAAACATTAACAATGCGTTAACTCGTGAACCACAGCTTTAGCTTTTCGAGCAAGCGCAATGGGCCATAACAGGGACTCTTGCCTTTTGAAGTGGTTCATTCTTTTCATTACTAAGTGTACATGCAATTTGAGACACCCTGTACATGACACAAATCTAAATAAAACACAACTAAAGAGAACCATTTTTGCCTCAATCAGGATTAGAACTGAGATATCTGAATGTATGTATTGGAACTCTACGATTGACTATTCAGGAAACTTGCAGGCCAAAAACAAAATTCTCAAATCCCAGTTGAGAAAAAGAATCTCTTTAGTTGAATAAACCAATTATTAGAGACAGCAGGTCTGTGTTAATTACTTTATACATTATGATTACATTTTTATGTGTAATCTTGCACAGTAACCTACTTGTGGTACCGGTTCCATGCTTGTTGTTCCCGAGAGCAAACTGGCAATTCGTCAGATTATCTGAAAATATCAATAACATCAAAATACAATCATTTGATTAACTTTTCTGTACATTAGATTGCACATAGCCAAGAGGTTTAACGCACGATGCTGTGGTGTTGTGGTACGAGTTTCCATTGGGAAAAAATGTTCTCATGGAATTTAGGTCAGTGTGGACTTATTTCCCACCCAGTATTGAGGTAGATGCAATAAGTAAAGGTCCCAAGTTGAGGAAATCTGTTGTAATAGCTGGGGAAGCCAACATTCTGGTAACATGGCGCCATCAAAATGGTTCTATGATAGTCCATCTCTGTGACTAAAACATGTGGATGTGAGGACAGCAGGATGATGTAGGTAAAGAACTTGTATGTCTGTCACATCATAGAGATAAGATTTTATGCAGCTATTGTATGAGATGTGCGAATCTATGAACCTTGCAATTGGAAAACTAGTGACAACTAGTGACATATTTGCCAATATTTTACTCACATTTCTGATATAGCCAATTGCCAACAGGTTTATTAGCGTTAGGTTAGATTAAATTACGTAGATTAGGATATATTGGGTATAAACGTAGTGACCTTCATGTTTTTGTTAGTGTGTTTCTCATAACTTTGCTATTTGGTTGGAGCAATCACTAATTGATATGTTCATTGTTAATGTGGTGAATTTAGGTTTTATCTCAACTCCTCCTTCAATTTTTAGGTATTTAAAAGAACTCCAATATTTCTCAGGTAATTGTTTTTTATTGCTATAATAACATATGATTTTTATTTGAATTTAAGTGGACTGGCATGTCAAATTGTATCTCCTTTATTGCTACGCACAATAATATTATTCTTTAGAACAAAATATTAAACTAGCTCAGAGAGTATCAAGCCAGCCTCCTGACTATTGATTTCTGAGAGACTTGGAACATTATAAAAGAACATTTCCTATCTCAGCGCTAAGTGGGTTGGACATGTAAAAGTTTTAAACACGCCTCTCCATGTACATATGTTGAGAAGACATGCAGTGTTAATGACATCACACAGGAATATTATGCCTAGTGGCCCCATGCTTTATGTCATGGTAGAGAGATACAGGGGGAAGAAACTTGCTTATGGAATTTTGGCCAGTATGAGACCACTGCTAACCAATTTTCATGAGGAATTTCGGTAGCTACAAAACTTGCAATTTCAGGTTGAAAAAAACAGTTATAACAGTTGGTAGACGCGACATGATATTTCCTTACCATATCCTCATATCCAGTGCTACTTAAACAGGACAACAATCATCCAGACGAGACAGGAGGGACATATGGTCAGCATTCCAAGTTCCACAGTCGTTATAGCTGCATTTCTGAACCTGTACCCACTACTTATTGCGACTACCCAAAATTCCTCAGTTTGCTGTACATACCGTGGTCCCATAAATATTGAAATTCTATGATATAAAATCTTGAACCATGAGACAAGTGCATGTCACATACAAGGCGTGATGCCTTAGACCACAGGACTTTCTAAAGAACGGTTAAACTAAAAATATATAAAATGGTGATTATTCTAGTTTTACTATAATGTACGGATGCAAAATATAATCTCATTACTAACCCAGAACAAATATAACAATGGAATTAATAATTATTATAATTAAATGGCAGATTCTGGAACAGATGTACTGATATCATAATTTAAAAAAATACTGATGTAGAATGCTAACATCATTCTGTGAAAAGTAAAGTCTATATACAGATATAAAACGGAATTAGAAGTGCGTGTACACTAACCTACCTCTTTCTAACACAAAAATATAAATTACGTATTATTAAATAAACAAGAAATCTAGTGTTTGCGCTTTCCTAATCTAAATAAAAAAAATAGTAGTCCAATATAATTCCATGTACAGTATATTATTTCCTTTAAAACATGTCTGGGAATTTATTGTCATGTCTTGTCATATTGGTTTCATAAATAATTAGCATACATGGAACGGATTAGAAAAAATTATCAAGTGACATAATGAAAACATTGGTTAAAATTTCCAAACAAGGGTTGCGGAAATATCTTCTAAGTCCTAAGCAGACAACATGTGCATGCTCCAGCAGGTGAAAGTGGGTACAAATTTTATCCATGCAAAATGCTTCTAACATACACAACACTTATTGACAATACTGAACTCTTATTTTTGGACCTAAAATTACCAGAAAGCAAACCTAACACTATTTAAGGTATTGTAACCTGTAAAAGTATGAAATAGGAAAGAACTTTAGTCTACCTTTCCCTTTACATTTTTGAAGTCCTACGAAATAACAGTGCGCATGCGCAAGAGTTTATAGAGTTATCGCTAGCTGAAACCAATTATCTGTGAGGTCTTGCAGAGAGTTTATAGATCTGTCACTACACGGAATCACATAGCTGTGAAATCGATATAACCGACCTTTGAAATAAATTTCCAAATATTTATTAGAAACTGACGTACACCATCTTACCCCTTCCTAACCTAAGAAAGAAATTCACATGTATTAGTACACATACACTACCCTGATATAAAATTTCCCATTAGAACCTCACAAAATGAAGTGAGTGAACATGTATTTCATAAAATATATTTTCCAATGTTGGTAATTCCAATTTCACAGACATCTCCATCATTTAGCAGAAGATCCTCTAGTCCTTTGTGCAAGCACACAATAATTCTATATGCTTATAACTTTGATGAAATCGCTGCATAGCTTATATAGCTGCATATATTTAAAAATTGTAAAAAAAATGTGATAAGCATCATTGCAAATCGTTTTAAATATTATGAAAGTTTGGTATTAAAGACAGAAGAAATACATGCAGTGACAGTATTGCAAGAATATATTATTGAAAAACAAGGGAAAGGTAACATAACGTTGAGCCAATATGTAGATAGAGCAACAGCATTACAAAAATATACTATGGAAAATTATGAGAAAGGTAAAGTAAAGTTGAGACAAAATATTTAATCCATGAAAGTAAAGTACAATGGAGTCTGCGTAAGGCACTTTAAATCTCCGATCCATGTTGAAAACTTCAACCAAAACATTTTATACGGTTTATGAATATTGGAAACAACATTTTTGAAAGCTTTATACAGAGTTTGAAATAGTAGGAAATGTTAGTAAACACAATACTGTAAATACATTTGTAAAGGTTATTTTAAAAATTCCGAGACCTAATGGTATTCAGAAAAATTAAACACTGATATGGTAAAAAATAAATTCTACACGCTCGCCAGTATACAAGAAAGCACTAAAATTGGAAAATATCATTATCAGTATGTTTCTGCCAATAATGGAAAATTATGTCTGCAGCGAATAAAGTTTAAAATAATTACATTTCAACGTATTTTATAGAACAAATTTGAGCTGAAATCACATTTAAAAGTTGGGTTTCAATCAGAGATTAACCTTTTGGTTAGTCATGAGTAGAGCAAGGAATTATATGAAGAACATTTTACGAAAATACGAAATCGTAAAGACAAAATATGAAAAAAAAAAAAATAACATAAAAATATTATGAAGCTACTATTCTATAAACTTTTTAGATATGTTTATATACATAGGCCCACTATAACTTGTAAGTGTACATACCAGCACATATATGAAACAAACAGAACTTACTTATAGCTCAATAAATCAATATGTTCACTGTATTTCGATTTTAATTAGCTTTTTCATTAATTCTGACCCATTATAAAATGTATTCATGATCTGAAACAATTTGAATGGATCAAGTCATAGCATAGTTTATAAGGAAAGTCGTGGTACAAACAGGAAAGTCGTTTGTTCGAGTCTCCATATGATCCAGATTTTTAGCTGAACCAGACCTTCTGGTGGCATTATGGCCCTAGGATCGACTCAGATCCTTATGGAAGTCAGTACTAGATGCATGTTCTGGGCATAAATGCGGCCATCAGGCAGATCCGAAACCCGGCGGACATCCCGTGCCTATTGTCTAGAAATATGGAAGCTTCAACATGTCACTACCCCAAAGGCCTCCCAAGACTGTAGTTTAATCACTTTATCATTAATCAAAACTGACAGGTTAAATGTAATACAATTAATTAATGTATTGAATGATATATAATTATGAAATCCAAACATATTCAAGAAACAAAACATTGTAACCAAAACAATCAGGCTTGCATGAAATATAGCACTAACAAAGTTAAGAGAAGAGCGAAATCTTGTAGACCTACAGACCTATTCTGTTCAATCAAAGAACTTGATTTGGCCATCTCAATATAGGTCTTCCTCTTTTTTGCGTTGAAGTTTTTCAGTATTAAATGCCCCTAGTTACGTTATTAAGCGCTGTGCATTCCGTCCGTCCGTTTTCCGACGGCAGTTGTTTTGCCGTCCAGTGTGCTGTTTTCGGGAACTGGTTTTTCCCTCGGCAGCAAAATTACTAATGGCTAACTGTAAGTGGCTTTCCTATTGTAACCTCTACCTAAACGGTGTTTTTTTAGGAAATTATTACGAGGTATAGAAACGAAGATGTTTTGACATGCACTGTGTTGGTATTTAGCGACATGTGCCACTAGATTAACCCTTATGGAGGTTGTTCTGCAGTGAATATGTTCTTATGCATTGTACGCCATTGCGGTAGTTGTTCCATCGTGCTTACTATTGGATTATAATGTTCCAAAATGTTTTGATTCATTTTGTTAACTTGATATTTTACAATAGCATCAATATTGGGCAATTGTGCTGCTTCATGTAGCTCTGTTATTCTTGTGTGCATGGGTGCCGGAAATATAATTTTTAGACATTTGTTCTGAATTATTTGGGTTTCCTGTTTATGTTTTTTGGCAAGAATACTCAGTGCTTCGCAGCCGTACAGTAATATGCTGCGGATTACTGTTACATACAATGTAATCTTAATCCGTCTAGCGAGTGTTGCAGCCCGGAAGAATGGATATAATGTAGCTAAACTGCATAGGTTTTTGTTCAACATCATTTATGTGATGTTTGAAAGTTAATTTTAGGTCGAGATGTAGTCCGAGATACTTAACTGCAGTCTCTTTTCGTAGAATTTGTACACCTGTTGTAAGCTGTATTGGTGGGGTACATTTGGAAAATGGGTTTAATTTGGATATGGTTATATTTGGTTTGATATTTCAGAGATAGTACCAATCATGAATGACTGATAGTGATCACTGAAACGTTAGGATTCGGTGATGCAAGGAGCTAAGTTTGGTTTGGATGTAAAAGCATGTATCATCAGCAAGTGATGCTGTTTTTACTGAAGGAGGGTTAGGGAGATCGGAGACACAGAGGTTGTAGAGCAGTGGGAATAGAACTGCTTCCTGTGGTACACCCGCTAATATAGACTTGCAATCAGATCTATGCCCATTTATCGATAAAAAAAATTCCCGTTTAAGAGGAAGTTAGATATAATTTTTATTAGATTTGGTGCCAAGTTGAATTGTATTAGCTTCTATATTAATCCATTGATCCAGGTTATGTCGAAGGTCATCTCAATGTCTAGAAATATTGCTAGTGTGCTCCTCCTGGCATTAAACCCAGTGACGATCTGATCAATAAGTTTCGCCAGTTGTTTTGGGGTAGTGTGTGCGTTCCGAAATCGAAATTAGTAATTTGGTAACAAATTTTTCTTCTGAACATCAGGTTTTAATTGAGCCAAAATTATTCTTTCTAACAGTTTTCCCAGATCTGGTAAGAGACTTATTGTTCGTAGATAGTCAGGATTTGATGGGTCTTTGCCAGCTTTTGCGAGTACTGTGATCTTGCCACATTCCATGCGGTAGGGAATTAGTTAAGTTTGAAACAAAACTTAAATATTGTAAGCAGTAGGATCAGTGCTTTACGGGGTATGTGTTTGATAGCCAAATTTGGAATTTTATCTGCGCCTGGGGCGCAGGTGGTTCTTAGGGACTGGATGTGGTATCTTAGGTCTTTGAGGTGAATATCCGGATAGAAGGGAACTGTAGGAATAGCAAGGAAATGGTTATCACGTCGTTGACATTAACTTCATGAACCGGTGTGGAGAGGTCATGTGGACGGAATCGGTCTTCTAGAGTTGGGCTTCATCGTAGGGATGATAAGCCCAACGCCCATTATTATATAGCGCAGTTGACGCAGGGGATGCTCTATTAATTTTGATACTTTTAATAATCTCCCATGGGGGAGTTTTATTAACATTATAAGTATTTAATGATAGTTGCCAATCAGTGTTACGTTTTTCTCGAAGTGTATTCCGTGTATTGCGTAACGATTGTATTGCTGTTTGTGTTTGGGTGCATCATAACATCTCTATAGTTTATTGAAGTGGCGTTTGCGCTCAAGATAATGTAGTAGAATTGGGTCTGTATGAGGTGTGTGTCGATTTGTTTGCGTGCTTGTTGTTGTATACTGTAATGCATTGTTTACGGTGGCTTGAAAATCTTCTATCGGACGTTCCAACTCTTCAACCGATTGGACCTGCAATTTAGGGTCTATCCATTGAGAGAGGAGATTCGAGTATTCTGTCCAATTTGTTTGTGAAGTCCTGAAAAGAGGAGTGAGTGTAAGATTTATTGTAATTGTAAACAGTATCGATACATGGTCTGATTCCAGATCATGTTGTAGTGTGTTGACATTGGTGGAGATGGCTGTGTTTTTAGATATTACTATGTCAAGGATGTCTGAGAGCAAGCCCTTGGGGTGTTTCCTGAATGTGGGTGTATTCATTAGGTGCTGAAATTTAAATATTGTGTTGTTGACAGTATGCCTGTAAAGACCAGGCCAGAGGCTTTTGGTACTCGGCAATTTCAGAACAGATGTTTGGCAATAAAGTCTCCCACCAGAAGGAATCTAGGGGAAAAACGAAATTAAGATATTTAAGTCGTGCCGAGTAAGTGGACGTAGCGGAGATTTGTAGATAAATGCTATGAAGAGATCTTGATTTGGTGAGATAGATATGAGTATGCCAGTGGCTTCGAAGCATTGAAGCCCCTGGACCTGTATGGAAAGATGTCCAATGATTATTTTGATACAGAGGGCTGTGTCACCCATTGGGTCAGTGAGTCTATCTGTTCGGTATGTATGATAGTTAGCGAAACGCAAGCTATTGTTAGGCTTTAAGTGCGTTTCGTGAACAGAAAGATGTCAATGTTGTTTTGGTGAAATACAATCTCCAGTTCTTGGACCTGTTTGCCAACTCCATTCGCATTAAAAGACATGCCATTTAGAATATTACCTTGTGTAAACTTGTTACACATTTTGGAAGAACATATTCATCAATTGAGACATGAACATGAATTTCTACATCGGGCTCTTTAGTTTAGCCATTATTGGCTGGACGTAATGAACCAGATCGTTAATTGAGGATGGTGATATAGAACTTAGGTTAGGGGTGAACTGGATGGAAGCAATGCATTCCTGTGCCGATAGATTACTGTTATTTTTTGGTGCTGTGGCCTTACTGTATGAAATACCAGGAGTCGTTAATTTTGATGTGAAAGTTCGCGGTGCTGGCGTAGCTTTCGGCAATTTAGGTTCACGTGATTTGAGAAAAGCCTCATTTGCTTCAATATGTTTGGGACTCTTTCTGTAGGACGCAGGGTGCCCCCTCTCTCCATAGTTTGCGCATTTCAGTAGTGAAGTGTCAGTTTGAGCTTCTACTCTCACTGTACACTTGAGATGACTGTGTGATTGAGCACAGGTGACACAACGTGGTGAAAGGATGCAGCCTGCGAAAGAGTGATTGAAGCGCCGACAACGGAAGCATTGCTTCAGGCCAGCGCGTGGACGGTATGCCTCTATGGAGACTACTACAAACAAGAGCTTTTACAGATCATAGATTTTTTTGCTTTTTCTGTATATTCTAGTTCTATGAGATAAAGCGGGAGATTGATAATTTTGTCTTCTTCCTTTTTTGTAATTTGCTTTACTGAGCGGACTGGGTATTCTAGATCAATCAGTTCTGCTTTTATTTCTTCGACATCTATGATATTAGGAAGACGTTTAGCATGACCTTAGATTATTTTTGCTTTTTCTGTATGTTCTAGTTCTATGAGATAGAGCGGGTGATTGATAATTTTGTCTTCTTCCTTTTTTGTAATTTTCTTTACTGAGCGGACTGGGTATTCTAGATCAATCAGTTCTACTTTTATTTCTTCGACATCTATGTTATTAGGAAGACGTTTTAGCATGACCTTAAGGGGTAAGTCCTTTTTCATTTGAAATGTGTAGTACTAATTTTTCATTGAGTCGAGGAAGGCTTTAATGGTTTTAAAATCTTCAATAGTTTGAGGATAATACCTCAGCCCTTCGTGGGTATTGACTACTTTAGGATCTTTTTTTAGAATTTCTGTAAGTAGCCTATCCATCCTGAAAAGGTCACCGTGGCCCCGCACCGTTATGGGTGGTTGACGGGGATATTTTTTTGGAACAGTTTTAATCTTATTTGAAGAGAAAAATTATACACTCAGACCGGGACTTGAACCCGGGACCCTTGGTTCTCTAGACCAAGTGCTCTACCAACTGAGCTACCTGAGCAAGTACCGATCTAAACGCAAATCTTTCTCTATATACATTGTAATTCCCATCCACCAAATGCTGTGAAGCCATGCTTCTATCTTGCAAATGGCGGCTCCTTTATTAAGAAGACATATTTGGGAATTATACATTACAGCCAGTACGGCTTTTTTCAAGTTTTTATTATTGATTTCGTACATCTCAATGATGGATAAATCATATTTGAAGAGAAAAATTATACGCTCAGACCGGGACTTGAACCCGGGACCCTTGGTTCTCTAGACCAAGTGCTCTACCAACTGAGCTACCTGAGCAAGTACCGATCTATACGCAAATCTTTCTCTATATACATTGTAAAATAGAAGCATGGCTTCACAGCATTTGGTGGATGGGAATTACAATGTATATAGAGAAAGATTTGCGTTTAGATCGGTACTTGCTCAGGTAGCTCAGTTGGTAGAGCACTTGGTCTAGAGAACCAAGGGTCCCGGGTTCAAGTCCCGGTCTGAGCGTATAATTTTTCTCTTCAAATATGATTTATCCATCATTGAGATGTACGAAATCAATAATAAAACAAAAGTTTTAATCTGGTTTATATTTGCTGTTAGGTTAGAACTTGTGCTGGGTTGTGATAGAGTTTGAATGGTCTCCCTAAGTTCTGGTTCGTTAATGGGACCAATCACACTTCCGTCTACTTCATCGACGATATTATTGTCTGCCAAAAGAGAGAATCTGTTGACCGTTTCTATAATAGTAGGCGTAGAACTTTGCTTTTTAGTTTTGGGATTTTTCCCAGTTTGATCATTTTTCTTCTTATTTCCTGTGTCTTTTTGATCTGGTTTTGATATTTCTTTCTTATTTGACGCTTTTGGGGTGTTTTGGGGATTTTCTTTTTTCGTTTGAATCCTTTCCTGGGAACTACTTTGTATTGCAGGAAAGTCCTCTTATGCTGTGATGAAACAGGCGTTTCAATGACAGGATCCTTTACTGCTTGGTGCAGAAACTGGATGTACTGGGATGTGTCTTTTGTTTCAGTGTTCTTAATTGTATCAAGTTTCTTTAGAGATCCAATTGTTAAATCATGTGCAATTTGGGTTCTACCGAAATCTTTGAAAATTGTTAGATAGTTTATATTGATGAGTAGAGCACCTCTAATTTCGTTTGCAAGTTTAATGTCATTTTCAGCTAAATCATGTTGCTTCTGCTCAATATAAGCAACAAATCTTATTACATACTCTCCCAAAACGCAGAAGGAAGTGCGTATGGTTTCTCCGTTTCCATATCGGTCGTGTTGCAATCGGCCATGGTGCTTGACTAGCTAAAACTTAGTTCTTTGCCGATTTTACACTGCACTATGTGAAAGATTGATTTACTTGCCTTAATTTAGACAATAATTAACACTATTTACACTTTACGCACTTAAAAACACTTACACTAAGAAAGCCACTTAACCTACTTGTAATTTAAACACAAAAACATTGAGAAAACTTACATGTTAACTAATAAATTGGAATAAACGCAATACACGAGGACGGAAAAATTTACTGAAATTGACACTTTCACTGATGTGATCGTTTTCTAAGAGGTCCACTTCTTTATTGCAGAGACTCAGTACACAAACCAACGTAGTAATCCTATGAATGAATAATGAATGCATTGTAAAGGCAGTTGTCAATTAAAATATGGCATGGGGCTGCCATCTTGAAGCTTTGTCTAGTTTCTTTGTGTATTACCCTCAACATTTCCATGAAGGTTATATAAATAGCCTATGGAGGGACATTCTTTATTTATTATGGAGAGGTTAGTTTCATGAATGTAACTAAGTGCACTTACTTCTAAAATGCTTTAGGTCCAATTATTTACTAAAATAGGTGTACATCCATGAAACCAATATTAACTTAAAATTGACAATGTATGATATAATATATAGCCTATTTATTTAATGTTTTAATAATTTGATAAAAACGAACGAGTAAAACAATTTAATTTTGTGTCGCATTACACAATATGAATAGCCTATACAGGAAGAGCTTATTTTGTTTTCACTGCAATCGGGCACATATAATAACTTATTAAATAATTCAACATTACATGCTTTCTTTATAAGAAAGCTGCCAACATTTACAAAGCGTAAATGATTAACATACATTAAGTTTAAGAAAACCATTACACTTAGTTACCCTATACTTCTTCTTCTTCTTAAGTAATCAATTATAGTATTTCATGTTTTAACCTTGTTTTTTTCTAATAACCTCCATCCATTATTGTCTGTTTCGAGGCCTCATTCTACATCTTTTAATACCAAGTTGAATAATAACATTGTACACATCATCTATCTTAGTCTTGGTCTTCCAACTTTTCTTGCCCAACTATTTTAATATGCTATCTAATATTTCATCTTGACAACAGAAAGATATTATATTGATATCAGTTATCCTACAATACGGTGGAGGAAATTGGTATAAAGGCACTTGTTAGAAGTGTGAACACGAGTTTATTTACTATTTCTGTGGCATTTTTCTATGTTGACTTAGGAAGTGATTGAGTGTAAAACACACACAAATAATGTCAAAATTAATTATCCATTTCCGTCCAAAAAAATACATGAAAACTAAAACCACTCTCACATATGAGTGGAAATTAGTATAAAGACACTTTGTATATTTCACAGATTGAACCAAAAAGACAGAGCACAAAGTGTACAACAAAGTTCTAAAATTTAGTTAAACTTCCATTGTTAATTACTTGGAATATTCTCTTTGGCATTGATTTGATGAGGGTGTTTATTTCTTCCACTGAGATTGAAGCCCACTCTTCACGAATAACATTTTTCTGCTCAGTCACTGTTCCAAATTGCCGTCCATTGCGATACACACGTCTTGCCAGGATCCTCCATAAGTTCCCAATCGGGTTTAAATCAGGACTTCTGACTGGCCACGTCAAAAGTGGTAGTTCTTTCTTCCTGAACCACTCCTTTGATTTGGCAGACACGTGAGTGGAAGCATTATCTTGCTGAAAAATCAGATCTTCGCCAAATTCTTCATACATTCGTATCAATTAGGACTTCAGAAGCTCCTCAGTGTAGGACTCAGAATTCATCTTGGTGCGTATCCATGCTATTTTTGATCTTCCTTTAAAGCAGAATGCTGCCCAATCATAACGCCTCCACCACCCACGTTTCTACTCATTCTAACTTGCTCTTCAATACGGAGGTCCTGCCAGTAATACTGGAAGCCATCAGGCCCGTACAGATTAAACTTCTCGTCAATGAATATTACTTTATTCCATTCTGAGGTTCAGGACATGTGTTCTTCAGCAAAAGTCATTCTAACTTTCTTATGTGCATTGTTTAGAGGTTTTTTTTTTTTTTTTTTTTTTAATTTTAGGTTCTTGTCTTCTGACATAATTTGTCTTACTCATCTGGCTGTTACTGGCAACTTCAAATCAGCCTGGATTTGAGAAGAAAACAGACTCGTACCTTTTGCTTTAGTGCGCTCAGACAATTTTCTTGTCCGTCCATATTTCCCCTTTTTTTTCCATATTGTGAGCCCAGTTTGACAAAATTATCAATGACATATCTTGAAGCCCCAATTTCGTAGCTATTTGTCGATTGGAAAGGCCCATCTCTATGAAGGCACTAACTCTTGATTTCTCTTCATTTCATAGAGGCTTTCCATGCGACATTTTACGTACTGCTGACTTGTAACTGGTGAACGATGCTCACAGACACGTCGTCTCCATGTAACTGCAGTGTTTTGTTTATATATATGTCTCTGTAAGAGCCAGAAGTTGACCTGCCTTTATACCGATTTCCACCCCTAGGACAGCATTTTCTTAGTTTTTACGTAATATTTACGTATATAATAAATACAAAATGTGGAGACCTGTATGAAATTATGTCATCTAAGACACACATACGGTATTTGCATAAATATTTCAGGTTGTTTTACTACTAAAAGTTAGTGCCTTTATTCCAATTTCCTCCACTGTATGAACATCCTCAAAAGTTATAGGTTTTTGTTAGAGTTAGTGAGCCACCATTTTGAATTATATAGCAGGCTAAATGCAAAATAACATTAATAGGATAATACTAATGTTTACACACCGTTTCGCCAATGTTTAGTGTCAATACATTATTTATTACTGAGTTGTCTAATACGGGCCCAAATAAAAAATCTTTGAAAGAAACAATTTGAGCATGATATAGCATAAGCCTATGTAGTAGTTAATGCGTTAATAAAAATAGACCATGAAGTAGGCCTACAATAAATTTACAATGTAATGAAAATAAAATAAATATATGTCATTAAGTCGGGTTGCCCTAGTAGATGAGTATGAACATCCTATATCCAAACAACGGTACCAACCTGACAGATTGTTTCCCAATTTCCCTTAATCATTAAGACAGGTACATGTTTGACATTTAATTACATTCACCATTTCATAACAGGACTCAACATTACTGCGATGGGCACGAACAGATAATGAAAGAGGGACTTAGGCCGGTATTCTTGAAACCAACTCTCCTCTCGAAGTGAGTGACATGTGAGTGGCTCCGCCTTCCTATGACGTCGAGAGTATTCTTGAAACCAACTCTCGCTCTCGACTCTCGTTTTGGCCACGCCTTACTCACTTATTAATGTCAAATTCTTAAGTCGGCAGTATACCTGTCTTTCGCTTTGTTCTGCTCCACAGTAGAAATGTCGGAATTCCAAAAGTGAATAATCTTTTGGGTTTGGAGGCACAGAAGTTAATAGAAGATGTGGAAATTGAACAAAATCTACGGGATCAAGCGAATCGCCGTCGCCGCCTGTACTTTCAGGATATTCCCCGATATACAGGTAAGTCATGTAATATATGCTGTATGATTCATTATATTCTAACTTTTTCAATATGCATCGTGAGACTTCTTAAAATCTAGTGTTGTTTATTACAAACGTGTATGGAAATACTATATAAACCGATTACAAATAATTCATGTAGAGAAATAAAATATCACTCTCGTGTATAATCATTAACATGATCGTTTTTTTGTTTGTATATTACACGCAAAAAAGTGAAATTTTTATTAACTCCGGTCACATAACGAACAAAATTGGATAATAATTAGTAATTCAATAGTACGATATATATGTGTATGTATATATATAATATAAGGAAAATGCAAATAATGAAACATCTTCATTCAAACTACTGTAGTAGAAATTAATAAAACAATATTTCTATTAATTTTTTAATACTTAACATTATTATTATTTAATTTAAAGAAATTAACTTCATTTCGTGTGTTTTTGTTGGGACAAGTTAGTATACGCATGATTAGTTTATTGAATAATATGCAAGCAATTTATTTTGTTAGGTTAGGAAGAGTGTAATGGGTGTATGTCAGTTTCTCATAAACTGTTTGGGAATTTATTAAGAAGGTTAGTTATTTCGATTTCACATTTATATCCTGCCACCTGGTGAAGGTTACATTAAACATTCGCGCATGTGCAGTGCGATTCTGTAGAACTTATTCATTGAATAGATGAGAGTCAAATACTAAAGTTTACCCATAATTTGCTTCACTCTTTAAATTATGCACATGAAAGATTATCTGATAATGCTTAATTTAATTTTATGCTAAATTCCTCGATTCAGGAACAAATACTTAATCAAGGTGTGGCCAGACAAATATTAAATTTATTATGGCATAAATATTGTGTCATACCAATTGTGAATTTATTCAATTTGTTTATTAATTCTATTCACAGGAAGTATGCAGCTTGTAGTGGCAGACCTCCCTGGCATCAGCCAAAGTACTGTGTCACCTGTCATCAGAAAAGTATCCACCTCTATTGCAGAATTGAAACTACAATTTATAACATTCCCTAATGGAGATGAGGTTCGTCATCTCCATTATGAATTTCATAGAATTGCTTGTTTCCGTGGTGTAGTTGGATTCATCGATGGCACACATATAAAAATAAGGAATCCTGGAGGAGAATATCCCGAAATCTTCAGAAATAGCTTGGGCGTATTCTCCTTCAACTGTCAGGTATGTACAAAAACTAGTTAAGCAAGTATTTTGTGTGTTATTATTATTATTTTATTTCACTCCCTCTCTCCAAGCGCAACAGGCCTAGAAGGCCCTTATGCTCTTTAATTGACATCATTAGAGTTGTAATTCAAAACTGATAATGAAAGATCCAACTAATTTTTTTAGAAGCTTTATTTTTAGAGTTCAGGTTCTTCTACGTGTCGTAAATCTACGACATGTGATCCATGGCTTCAGTTGCCTTGATCAGTATTGTAAGAAAATTGAAATAAAGCCATTAGTTGCACTGTCTTAAATATATAGCACATAAAAGCAGAACTCCAAGCAGCATCTGTGAACCATTTTAGGTGAATACTTGATTTATGATGCTTTTTACCTAAATAATTTGTGCCAAGTAGGAGATTTTGTAGACCAATATCAGTGAGAAACATTTTGAAAATGTATTGTGTTAATATTGTTCTAGATTACTACCTCATACCATTTATCCCATAACATAACATAGATTTTTGCATAAATAACAAATAAAATATAACCATATTTTAATTTTTTTCATGTTTTTATTAAATTTACACTTTCCAAACCTTAATTTTTCTTCCTTAATTAATCTAGGTTGGAAAGTGTTAATTTAATAAAAACTTCAAAGTATGAAGCTTTACCGTTCAAAAGTAATGTATAAATTCTCAATAAAAGTACTTCTGAATAAAAGATTCCAATTGGCATGTTGGTATTGATGGTCTTCGGACGAACGAGAATTGTATAAGTAGAAAGAAATGTTGACATTCTTATCGGTGCTCAGATGGTGTAATTGGTATTGTACTAATGTACAGAATCAGAGATCCAGGGTTCAAGTCACAATTCAAGCATTATTTTTTCTTTCTTTATTAAGGTACAAGTAAATTTACAGAAAAACTGCACTTAAACTAGCATGAAATATTTTCAAAGTCCTATAGAATAACAGTGTGCATGCGCCAGAGTTTGAGAGCCACCAATAACCCACAATCGAACCATATTGATTATCATCCTCGATTACAATCCATCGCTATGAAATTTAAATGACCAATATTTGCAATAAATCCCCAAATCTATGTTAAAAAGATATATTAATAATATTAAAATTACCAAACGTTTATTAAAAATGGGTGTACACTTACTTATCGCTCCCTAATGCTGATCCAACCAGCGATAACCCAAAACAGCAATAGAAAAATCATAGACTAAGTAATATACTCTGTGGAGAAAATAGCAGTTAGCATCACAATATTTCTAACAGTGTCATAAAATTGTGATTTGCACATTTAAATAAATACTTCGAAACTGTCTAATAATGTTATAAAAATTGTTTGAAAAAGTTTAAAATATTAGGAAATACAAAATAAGTGCTATAGTTTACAATAATATAACTGAAAAATCAAGCGCTAGTAAAAGTGCAGTTGAGCCAAATTTACTTCCAATAAAACAATTGACGAAACCATCACAATTTTAACGCAATGACAAAACTGAAGTGCTTGTAATGGCTATGAATAAAAAATGAATAGTTTTTCGTTAGGAACGGCATAGTTTATAGTAAGAATTTTGAATATGAAAAATTGAATATATATATATATATATATATATATATATATATATATATATATATATATATATAAAATCAATTGAGTTGGTGTTTACTTGATGAAAATCCATATTAATTAATTAAATAAAAATAAAACTTAGTTTCATTCAATTTTCATATTTATTAAGATATAATTCAGTGACAGCTGTTTCGGTACATGTCTGAAGAAGGTACAGTGTACCGAAACAGCTGTCACTGAATTATATCTTAATAAATATGAAAATCGAATAAAACTAAGTTTTACTTTTATTTAATTAATATATATATTTATTTATTTATTGCATTGAGAGTTGCTTTTTATATCTTGGATTTTTTTTTAATTTTCAGGCCATTGTGAACTTCACTATGGAATTCATAAACATCGTTACAGGCTGGCCAGGATCTGCACACGACAGTCGTATGTTCAAAAGTAGCATGATCTGTGGCCAATTTGAAGAAGGAGAAGTGTCTGGCATTCTCCTGGAAGACAGTGGGTATGCGTGCCATCATATTTTAATGACACCTCTCCTCAACCCACAAACACGAGCTGATTTCAATTATAACTCAAACTTGAAACGACGACGACTGTTATAGTTGCAACAACTGTGTTACACAATATAGCGAGGAGGGCAAACGATGCCGAAATAGAGGATCTGCCACCAATAATGCTATTCCAGTTGTGAATGATGTTTATGATTTGCCAAATGGATTGACAGCCAGAAGGGCTCTAATAGATGTCCACTTTAATAATAAGTAAGGTGAATACCGAGTCATCCTTCCTCATAACTGGTGTTCTATTTGAAGTAGTTTTGATATTTCACGTATACCATCGTCAGCTTTTCCAGACTGTTGAAATTTAAGTTGTCAGCTCTGGACATCGAGGGAACGACAATGTTAATTTCAACATTCTGGAAAAGCTGACGATGGTATACTTTATATACAGACACTAGTTCAAATAGAACACAACAAGTTATGAGGTAGAATAACTCCGGATTTACCTTATTTGTTATTAAGAAGGACCTAATAGAGTTACTTACTTCCCATTGTATTTTTACTTGTAATTTTAGGATTGTGATTGGACAAAATTATATGAACACTTTCTTTTCACTACACTATCATGTATTGTGCATTTTTTTTGTCTTCTATACTTCCTCTGCTGTAAGGCTGTGAACATATTTGTGTTGTGTATATAGACCATTATGTGTTAAAAATGCAGATTTCCTCGTCTAAATTGTTGGTGCATCTGTAACACTATATCATTTTGTCTAATCTTAAATTTTATTTGTTCTAATATGTAATTTAAATAGGGCCCTATTCCATGTGACATATCAGCTATAAACTTTGTAATTGTCCTTTAAGTCACTAACACTATCATTTATTGGATAACATAAGTTAAAATGCGTGCACATTTATTCACATTTCTGGTATAGCCAATTGTGAACATGTTTATTTAATTCAGTTTGTTTGTTTTATGTCCCGCACCATAGCTGAATGGTTAAGGCAAGATGCTTTGTCAGAGAGTTACCGGACTTGCGCTGGTTCGGGTCTCCATGGGGGAAAACATTTTTTCTTGTGATTTTGGCCAGTATTGGGCCATTGCTCACTCAGCATCATGAGGCATTTGGGTAGCTACAATAAGTAGCGGCTCCAAGTTCAGAAAATCAGCTATAATGACTGGGGGACCTGACATGCTGACCAATCCTACACTGGGTGAATGATCTTCTATCTCTGTGATCAACTCATGTGGAAGTGAGTCCAACAGCCAGCTAGTAGGCCAAGAGCCTTCTAGGCCTTTCAAGCCATGGTTTTTTTTATTATTTTATATTCCGTTAAGTGAGTCAAATAAGTTATTACATGTTACCTCATAAAACTCCGTGATCTTCACAGGACTGGTTTCTGAAGCTATTGCTTGTATCATCAGCCAAGATTCCATTAACTCTATAGTCTGAGTTCTGGTTGACGATAGAGGAAATAACTTCAGAAACCGGTCCTGTGAGAATCACCCAGTTTTATGAGGTGAGATGTAATAATTTGACTTACTTAATTTATTTGCCTGATAATGTAAATTCCCATCATAAAATTTCATTAAAGTAATTTAGATTTGATTAAGTAGGTAGATCCTTGGCAAGCTTTATTGTTTTGTTATCTTGTTTTCCGTAAGTTGGGTATGGAAACTTAAAAGCCTTATGATCCATCCATCCATAGTAATTCTGCCCAAGGGTAGGTATTTCACTGCAATCATAGCATTTTCATGCTATGATTTGCTAGGTAATTATAGGTGTGGTAGCTTCCCGTTGCTTTCTTTCCACATCGGTGAAGGATGATGATGATGACCGGATGATATTTGGGGACTGTTGGTCCCTAAGCTTCCTGACATTTGTCTTACAGGTGAGGAAAACCCCAAAAAAACCTCTCCCAGGAGCTTGTCCCGACCAGGAATTGGACCCACTGCATGACAAGGCAGCACGCTACCTCGAGACCACAGTGGTGGACACGATGAGGTATTATATTCTAAAAAATGTGTAAATAGTAATGTTTCACAATAATATATAAGGTATTAGTGTTACAAATTTGTGTGTTTATGTACATTGATAGCTGTGTAATGTTCATGTATGTAAATCCATATTGATTCTTGTATATAATTGTTATGAGTAATTATGAATGCTGATAATAATAAAAAGCAATGTTTTCAAATGAAACATATTTTGTATTTATTTCAGGTGTCATACATATTAATTCCACAATAAAATATAAGTATGGACTGTTCTTTAATTTCATTTTCCTGCATTGTCCAAGTACTAGAATTCACTTCTGTTTCTTTTATCATGACATACAAAACTCATGTCCACCAAAAACAGATGTTTATTTCCAATATGCAGTTCCCTAAGATTCATCCAAATATCCTCCCATCTAAACCTTCCTAATGGTATTTTCTCAATAAAATAAATACATTTGTCGCTATAAGTTTTATAAGTTTGTTATGGGTTGATCATGTAGATTGAATAGACAGTAGAAGAAATTTTTACTGGATTAAGTTCGTTGAGGAAAAGGTTCAGTGGAGGGCTTTAGTGAATGTGCCATTTATCTTATGTATTTCATAAAGCCCTAGAGCTTGCAATATAAGTAGTAAAACCAATCAGCTATTCAAGGGGACATATTTGAAAAAATCATGTTGACGTGAGGATGAGGTAAAACAGTAAACTGAAATGATGTTTCATGCAATGACTACATATTTTAAAGATGGTTGTTTATATAAATGCCCTTATAGGACTGTAGGGCAAAGTAATTGGGCATATATATAATACATATAATGTTCCATTTTTTGTTTTGATATAAATTTTAGAATAACACTGATAGAGTATCAAAGTTTATAAATTATGACTATAGTCTTGTATCAGGAGAAGCATTAATGACCATAAGGAGAAGAGACAATACTTATAATTTACATAACATGGTGATTAAAGATTTGTGGTGAATTACAGCAATAATTAATACATAGTTACTTAACAGTGTTTCTATAAACGGAAAAACTGCACTTAAACTAGCGTGGAATATTTTCAAAGTCCAATAGAACAACAGAGGGCATATGTCAGGTTTTATATAGCCAGCGATAACCCACAATCTAACCACATATCGAGTATCATCCTCGATTACTATATGTCGCTGTGAAATTTAAATTACTAATATTTGCAATATCCCCTCCATGGTATCTTTACCTTGTCGTGGTGGAGTGGCTTGTGTGCTTAAATGATCCTGAGAGCTATGCCGGCGGTAGCATTGCTGCCGATAGGGTTACCCATGCCGGACTGGTCGAAGGTGATAAGCCAGACGAAATAAGTACCTTGGTCGAAAGAGTGACGATCTTTCACCGTAAAATACAACCGTCAAGAAATGCGGACATGGGTTCTACTGGGGTAAAATTTTCCGGAGGTCAAATAGTCCCCCATTCGGTTCTCCGGGCGGGGACTACTTCAGGGAACCCATGCCAAAGGCTCAAACACAGGGACATGTTCCTAGGAACATGGAATGTTAGGACTTTATACAATAGGGGGTACTAGAGATATTAACGCGGGAATTGGATAAATCGCCCTTGGATATAGTCGCTTTACAGGAAGTTAGGTGGCCAGGAGAAGGTAGTCAGGAATCAGGAAGCTTTGCATTATACTATGGGGGTGCAGAAAGACCTGCATTTGGAACGGGTTTTTAGTCAGAAGGAGGATCCTATCCGCTATCCGAGATATTAAGTTTGTTAGTGATAGGATATCATACATAATTCTAAAGGGTAAACGACATGATTTTATAATTGTAAATGTACATGCCCCCACAGAAGATAAAGATAACAAGATCAAGGATGAGTTCTATGACGAATTAGAATGCTTATTTGATAGCCTTTTACGATATCATATGAAAATTGTCTTAGGAGATTTTAATGCAAAAGTGGGGCGGGAAGATATATTCAAACCAACAATAGGCAAATTCAGTCTTCATGAAGATAGTAACGACAACGGGGTTAGATTAGTCACATTTGCAACATCAAAGAATCTCATTGTTAAGAGCACAACATTTCAGCATAAGGATATTCATAAATACACCTGGACGTCCCCAGATGGAGAAACTCGGAACCAGATAGATCATGTATTAGTGGATAAACGCTGGCACAGTAGCATCATTGATGTTAGATCAGTTAGAGGGACAGACTGCAATTCGGATCATCATCTGGTCAGAGTGAAAATCAGACAACGGCTATCGCTTATGAGAGGAACAAACGCTAAAGATGATTCTGTAAAATATGAATTAAAAAACTTGAAAAATGATGAAATGCAGCAAGAATACCAAATCAAAATTGCTAATAGATTTGAAGTACTGGAATCTTCAGATGACAATGTGGCAAACGAAGAAGAAACTGATATAAATAAAGAATGGGAGGCTATAAGAGATACTATTAAATTGTCAGCATCAGAAAGCATTGGTTGTTTAAAAAAGAGGCAAAACAAGAAATGGTTTGATGAGGAATGTGCCGACATCGTAAGGAAAAGAAAGCTAGCAAAAATGAAATGGTTACACGAGCCAAATGAGGTAAATTTAGGGCAATTGGGTAGTGTTAGACGGGAAACCACCAGGTTACTAAAGAGTAAGAAGAGGGAATATTTGAGAGAGAAGATTAATGATCTTGAAATGAATGCAAAAAATAGGAACATTAGAGAATTATATCAGGGAATTAGTATAGAGAAGAAAGGGTTTCAGGCTAGAACAAACATAATTCGGAATGAAAATGGGGATATGATTGCAGATTCCAAGAGTATATTAAATAGATGGAAAAGTTATTTTAATCAGCTATTAAATGTACATACAGAACAGGACATTGAGGAGGATAAGTTACAGACAGCAGAAATGCTAGTCGCAGAGCCAAGTGCATTAGAGGTTGAAATGGCAATTGAAAAATTGAAGATGTATAAAGCATCAGGTTCAGATGAGATCCCAGCAGAACTGATAAAATCAGGGGGAGAAAAAATTGATGGACAAGATACGCTGGTTGCTTACTATGATTTGGGAAAAAGAAGATCTTCCAGATGAATGGAAGGAATCAATTATCGTACCAATTTATAAGAAAGGAGATAAAACTGATTGCAACAACTATAGGGGCATCTCATTACTTTCAACTTCGTACAAAATTCTAACAAATATATTAGTAAGCAGACTTACTCCCTATATTGATGACATTCTAGGAGATCATCAATGTGCATTTAGAAGAAACAGGTCTACAACAGATCAGATTTTTAGTATAAGACAGATTTTAGAAAAGAAATGGGAATATAATGGTACTGTACATCAACTATATGTAGACTTCAAAAAGCATATGATTCAATTAAGAGGGAGAAGTTATATAGTATCCTGCTGGAGTTCGGAATTCCTAAAAAGTTAGTTAGACTTATACGAATGTGTCTAAATGGCTCAAATAGTAGGGTGCGTGTAGGCAAACAGTTTTCAGACACTTTTGAAATCCAGAATGGGTTGAAGCAAGGAGATGCACTATCTCCTCTACTATTTAATTTTGTACTAGAGCATGCCATTAAATCTTTAGAGAATGAGGAAGGCCTACAACTGAATGGTATTAATAAGCTGTTAGTTTATGCTGATGATGTAGTACTACTGGCCGATAGCGAGGAGATACTAAAGGCCAACACGCACACACTATTGAGTAACACTAAGAAATTAGGACTGGAAGTAAATATCAGTAAAACTAAATATATGGTCACACGTAGAAATACATTATATAATGGAAATGGACAGCTAATGACAAATGAGGGAAATTTTGAGGAATTGGCTGAATTCAAATACCTAGGAACAATAATCACAAATAGGAATGAGATGCACAAAGAAATTAAACATAGGCTCAATTCTGGAAATGCATGCTATTATGCATTGCAGAGACTTTTGATGTCCCAACTCCTTTCAAAAAATGTTAAGCTGAAAATATATAAAACTTATTCTACCAGTTATATTATATGGGTGCGAAACATGGACTCTTACTTTAAGGGAGGAAAGGAGATTACGAGTATTTGAGAATAAAGTTCTTAGGAAAATTTTTGGACCAAAGAGAGATGAACAGACAGGTGAATGGAGAAGACTACATAACAATGAACTACATGGTCTTTATAGGAAGCCAGATATAATAAGAACAGTTAAGTCCCGTAGACTGCGATGGGCAGGACATGTTGCGCGTATGGGGAATGGAAGACGTGCATGGAAACTTCTTGTAGGAAAGCCAGAAGGAAAACGCGCAGTTGGTAGACCAAGAATGAGGTGGGAGAACAACATTAACTATGATTTGAGGGAAGTAGATTATACAGGGAATGATTGGAAAGCATTATCTCAGGATAGGGATGTATGGAGAGCTTATGTCCGTGCGGCCATGAACCTACGGGTTCGATAGTGCCAGTGAGTAAGTAAGTAAGTAATATTTGCAATATTAAGAGAAAATAGCATCATAATATTGTCTACCAGTGTCATAATATTGTGATTTGCATATTTAAATAAATACTTAAAAATTGTCTAATAATGTTATAAAAATTGTTTGAAAAAGTTTAAAGCATTAAATAATGTTAGTTAATACAGAAGAAGAGTTTACGACAATATAAATGAAAAATCAAACGCTAGTAGAAGTGCAGTTGAGCCCTATACCATATGTATATTTTTTACCATAATCTCAACCTTGAGGTTATGGAAAATAAAATGCACCATCAAAAATTGATTAATAACTTTGTATTTATTTGATGTATTTACATAACGTGGTGATGGTAATTTCTTACCATGTTCTTAAAATATTATCTTCATAGTGTAATTTTGATAATGGTTTTCTATTAACAATTACAACAATAAATTAATACATAGTTACCTATCAATGATTTTATAAACCATAATAATAAATTATTATTTTGCTACAATTTCGACTTTTAAGGTTAGGCCTACAAAATTATTAGGACCTATAGTATTACCTGTTATGCATAAAGGTATACCTATTATCCATAAAGATAACATAATAAAATAAAATAGACCATCTCAAATGGATCACTAATACTGTTTTTAATTTGATATAAAATAGATCACGTATATTATATTAATTTGGTTTGTTGATATCCCATAACGTACATATAACGTACGCTTTTCTCCATCACAATACACATGTATATAATATAAAAGCTGTGGAATGTTACAATTTGACCTTTTATACTTTTCTTACTATATTTATCAATAATATAAGCCTATTCAGATAACTAATTTTATAAGGGATAACTGGGCAATATATATTTTTTACTTTCATTGTTGGACATTTCTATATGTAGGAAATCCCAATTTTGCCATGAATACGTTTTGATTACACACATATATTGTATGTTTAACCTCAATCAGATTCTATTTCCTCATTTTTGTAATAAGTTTAATTTATTTTAGGCAAACAATCACATTCCCATAACCTATACAATTGCAGACGATTTTTAAAAGACGCCATATTTCACAATATCATATGGATTATTTTCTCTATGCATTTTTAAAATCATTGCCAACATACGCATTTTTCCATCTCGCCTGAGATAGAGATAAGATCGGATAAGATGGTTTCAAGAAAACCATCTCTCACTCTCGTGGTCAGACTCAACTTACGAAAGTGAGAGAGGTGGGGGAGAGGAGAGTTGGTTTCAAGAATACCGGCCTACATGTAGTTGGATTTCATTTAACAGATTACCTAGTTCTGTACGAGTAGAATAGAGTCCGCGAATATTTAAATATACGATGCTTATCGCTTTATATGTCGCTGTATGATTGTATGCAATGCGTGAGCAGTATTTATGTAACTTGCATTCAGTTTGAAAATATGCAGCAAGATATTTCCTCGCTTTCAAGATGCATGGAGCTGCACATGAATAGGACCTCCCTTCTTCTACACCATCTAGTCATAGTTCATTAATGAATATAGTAAGTGTTGGAGAATTTGTTGCTTCCAAAATTTTACAATAAATTGAATTGCAACATCAGAGCCCGACTTGCTAACAATTAAATTAGCGATGTAACATCCCTAGTCTCAAAAGCAGAAATCCATATACGTGATTGCCTTTGTCAACCCTAATTTTTTTCCAATATATCAACATAACAAGAATCCAAGTAATTCTTCCTGAGAATGGACTCGTGGGGAAAGTTTCGGTTGTGGTATTTTGTTTGAAATCTTTAAATACAAGTGTGTTCCATGGTCGGACCTATGTTCCCAGCCACGCACAGTTTTTGTATAATTCATTATTACGTGATATAGGCTGCCCCTGTAACTGTTGTAAGTAGTACCTGTTTCTTTGCAGAAACTTGTTTACTCCTAATATGTAGATTGCTATGAAAACATTCTTCAATTTGAGATTTCATCGTAAACTCTATACGTATATAAAAATGACAGGGAACTGTTTTACCATCAGTAGTTAAAGACTGTCAATAGAAATCTATGTTTTCAGCTTGATGACTACTAAGACGTCGACCGGTGCCGAGATTACCATAATGCAACTCATTCTGAAGCGTTTGAGAACAGGAAAGAAAAAGTTTAATTAAAATAGGAGTCTTTGTTGTCTGCATTAAACTCATGTAATTTAGCTTTAAATCTAATGGGATTGACAATATTTGAGAAGCACAATAATATTTTTGTCCCCTTCTTGCTATATAATAAAAATGAATGGGATTGACGAGAATGTATAATACAGTAAAACGTGTTCAAAAGCGGAATCGCATGGGACCAATTTTTTCCACAGTAGACGGCACGCCGTAGCGTAGTGGTTAAGGCACTGCACTACAAGCCGGAAGGTCGAGGGTTCAAGTCCCGGTGGGGTCAGGATTTTTAAACTGACCCAAAACCTTCTGGCGGCACTATGGCCCTGGGGTCGACTCAGCCTCTAACGGAAATGAGTACCAGGCGCTTGTTCTGGGGGTAAAGGCGGCCGTCACGCAGGGCTGACAACCCGGCTGACATCAAGTGCCGATTGTCAAGAAAAAGTGGGAGCCTTAACCTCCCACTACCCCAAGGGCCTCCTGAGGCCTGTAGTGGGAATACTTTACTTTACTTTACTTTACTTTTAGACAACATTCTGCTTTATAAAAAACAAAAAATTAACCAATCTTAAATTATAAAGCACCGTGTATGTCTTTTTATGTACCTTGGATTAATTGTAGTTCCTCTGCCGTTGGAAAGTGAAGTATAGTATGTACGAGCGACTTCGACGATAATGCGCGAAAAGAAAACAATCCCGTTTCGTCAGCGTTAAAAATGTCTCAGGCGCGTATCCTGAAATTGAAGTATGTAGATTTCGGTTTCCACTCACTATATATATTTTCGTCTACATCCTTTGATTCAACACAAATTTCATTCCACGCCACATTGTGTCGTCTTTTAAAACTGTCCACAACCAACCTGAAGATGCCTGAAAATCTTTATTCCCTAGGGATATAGCAACAGTTAGAGTTTGACTGGAGCATCGGTCCGGAAATTTTGAGATATTATGATCGTGCACTTGTAAAACACATCTTGTTTTTTTTCTCTCTCTTCATTTGACCATTTCCTTGCAACCATCCATTCGTTTTTTCTTTTTCTTTGTGTTTTAAACTCTCAATCACTTGGGTTTTTCCACATTTGAATTTAGTCAATATTTCGGATACTGAGAGTTTATTTTTCTTTATCTTTAACCACGTTCACTTTTTTCGTTTAATGAGAATGATACATACGTTTTAGCCACCATTATTCCGTAAATTCAAAACGCTACCTGTCAAAGATATGTACACAATCGGTCTCAGATCTTCAACTAATTTAAGATTTTACAGTGCACTTGTTATTTGAGAGACAGACGTCACCTGCCAAATATTTGTATAACGACCTGTATTTCCCAAAACTGGTGTGCAATGAGACCGAAAGAAAATTCCATATACAGGTAGAAACTCTACTTCACCCGGCGCGGGCGTCAGGAATGATGACTTATTGTTAATTCGCCTAACGGGAATGCAATGAAGTGGAAACTAGGTTATTTCTCTCTCTATCTTTCCGCTTTATAATCTTTTTTCATGAATTGTGTAGAAATTTCCTTCCGTTTCCGCGTTGGACAGATTCCTTTTTATACAAAATAATGAAAAATTAGTATTATTTTGTTGGGACCAATAAAATTTGTTCACAATGGACAGAGTTCCACATTATTCACGTTCCGGATTAAAGCAATAATATTAAAATATGTAATATGTTGAAAAATATGTAGGCCCAATTATAGCTCATAATATGTATAAATATGCTATTTAAAATATTTTCAGTCTGTGATATCTTACCTCAATATTAATGTTAATTTGTTTTTGAACATGTTTCGATTAGTCTTCTAATCATCTTCAGCATCATGGCCGGACTGGGTGAATTTATGTTGTATACCCTGGATGTCGATGTCTGTTCCCTCCTGAGGTTGGCCAAAGAAGCTCCAAACGAGGTCGCGTTCCGTTGGTAGTCCGAAATTCGTAACTCTGTTTTTGTTCTTCTGAATATAGATTTCTTCCAAATAGTCAGCCCTTTTGTATTTTCTAACTGTTTTAATAATTTAGTGTCTTAATTTATAATATGTTTTTCAGACCAAACATGAGTAGCAACTGCAGATTTTTCTATTTCCCCATTTTTAATATTTCTTAAGTGCTCCTTGGTTCTAATTTTTAGGTTTCTTTTTTATCATCATCATCATGAACAAATTCGTTTTAGGCCATGTGGCCCGTACGGTAAACCTAGCGAAGATGGTCTTGATCTTTCCACCGATGTTTTGGTCTTCCTTGGTCCATATGTCCAGTTGGGGTATATTGGAATGCCAATTTTGGAAGTCTATTTCTTGCCATTCTCCTCAGATGATTTTTCCATTCTTGTTGGTATCTTTGTATATCTTCATTTAAACTTGTTACTCCAAGTTTTCCTCTGATAATAGTGTTCCTTTGGTGATCCAGTCTATTAACTCCTAACAATGATCGTAAGAAGCGCATTTGGCTTACTTGAAGTTTATGAAAGTTTCTTTTATTTAAAATCCAAATTTCACTTCCGTATTTTAGAGCAGCTTTTGGTGTGATGTTATGTAATCTTAGTTTTGTCTCTGTCCTCATCTGTTTACCAAAATGTCTTCGTATTACCCCATTCATTTTATTAAATTTTTGTAATTTTGAATCAATGTCACTCTTATACTCTGCAAATACACTTCCTAAGTAAGAGAAATCTGACACTAGTTCTATAATTTTTTCATCAATCTCAATTTTCACCCGTTGTATGTTTTTTCCACACATTGCCATTGTTTTGGATTTTGAAGTGGAAATTTTGATATTATATTTGCTGGCAATTTTGAATAATTGATACGCTGCTATTTGTAAGCTATCTTCGGAATCTGATAATATTATTTGATCATCAGCATATAATATTGTTTGAATTATTTTATTCCTAGTTATTGAAATTCCACTATTTACTGTTTGTTTCCATTCTTGCACTATTCTGTTAATATATATATATATATTAAATAAGAGTGGAGATAGTCCACATCCTTGTCGAACACCTTTGCTTGTGTTTATGTGTTCTTCTGTTATTTCTCCATCTGGTAATTTAATTTTGATTTTAGAATTTTGATATAAGCTTTGTATGGCTCGTATTACATGTGAATGTATATGTTCTTCATCCAGTATCTGCCAAAGTTTATCTCGGTTTACATTATCATATGCCTTTTCATAATCTATAAATAGTATGTATAGTGGGAGAATAAATTCCCTCCTTTTTTCCATAATTTGTTGAGGGGTAAATATTGCATCTATAGTGTTCCTCCCTTTTCTAAATCCACATTGTTCTTCTTCCAAAAATGTTTCACTACTTACTGATAATTTATTTTTAATTATGTTGGCATATAATTTAGATGCAGATGGGAGTAAGGTAATGCCTCGGTAGTTATCGCATTTGTTTTTCTGACCTTTTTTAAGTATATTAATTACTAGACCCGTTTCCCAATCTGTTAGAATATTAAGACAATGCCAAATATTGTTAAAAAGTTCTAATAGTTTGTCTTTCAAGGCAGTTCCTCCATATTTAAAAAGTTCTAAATTTAAATCATCTAAACGTTTTTTATTTATCTGTATATATCTTTTCACAATCAGTAAATTCAGTTCGATATATTCCTGATTTTTTATTTTATCAGTTTTTTTTAATTTTTGTTGGTTTCTATTAACTTCATTTAAACTGTGGTTATTTTTCGGTGCTAATTTAATATTAAACTTCTCAAATATCTTTTTGGAATTTAGCCTATTGTGTGCCCAAGGGTGTTATGTGAATTTCCTGTATTCTTTCATATATGGTTTTTCTTTTTCAAGAGTACTTTCGTTGATCTTTTTTTTTCTTACACTTTTCTATTCTTTTGTGTACCATTTTTTCATCAAACCCGTTTTCTCTTGCTACTTTGATTATGTGTATTTTCTCCCGTTTGAAATCGTCTACTTCTTAAAATAAAACATGTAATTTAAAACTTTGGAATAAGGGTCCTTTCAGTGAAATTCGTCGACATTTTAGCTTTTCTTGTAACTACGTATACAGGAACAGAATATGTAATTAAAAAAACCTGTGACTCTTCTACTATCGTACCAATGGTAATCAGCGGCCATGTTAATGTATCTGTTATAAAACATAGAGAACCCGAGTTATTAAATGAGAATCCGTGCTACTTTAATCAAAGGCAACTTCACGGCCCATATGAAGACTATGACATAACATTAATTAAGAAATATACACAGAAGTATTTATTTCTGTATATATTTCATTGTGAAAACAGTCTAATATATTAGGAAGGAAAGGAAACAATTAGGTGAGGAAAAAACAAATCTTTATCCAACTTAATAGTAAATATGTATATTGTTTGTTAGGTGCGCTCGATGTGGTGATGCAATATTCAAATGTTAACATGGGTTGTCAATAACGCAATGTATTGTTTTTCTGTAAACTTTACAAATAAAGTTGCCACACCCATCGACTTGGCTCAAGCGGTGGCGTTTCAGATTCGGTACTCGGGAAGTCTCTGGTTCAAATCCTGAGACTAATATTTGAGGGTTTTTTTCTAGTTTTTCTTTTCCCTTTCTTTAATATATGAAAAGAAGTATTATGTTCTTCATGTGATGAATGAACTTCAATTTCTAGAATCCCATTCGGATTGAATTTTGTTGTTATATTCTTATCAGAAAGACAACTCTTCACCTTCAAGTGTATGTCTCTGTGCCTGTTGTAT